>JAJTUV010000175.1:0-600000 GCA_021653895.1 Mastomys natalensis
GCAGGGAGCCTAGAGAACATGAAGTTATATAGTGTTTGATTAAGAAGTGTCTTGGAGGGACAAAATCTGTTTTTATTGCATGAGCCATGTTACCTACTTTGCTGTGAGTTCTGTCATGCTCTTTTCTTCCTCTCTTAGGGAAATTAATTTTCTGAGAAGTATTCATTGAATTAGGAAGATTTATAGATGGCACTAGTATTAGAAATTGCCTCACCTCTCCTCAAGTCCAACCTCGTAATTTTACAGTTGTAATTGAATTGATTAAGTAGGATTTGAAATGAGTTGGAATCAAATTTGAATTGAGTTGGAATTGAAATAGTAGTCAAGAATTCAGGACAGAAGTTTCAGTCCCCAGTTCAGTCTTAATGCTGTCTTTTGCATGTAGCATACATTATTCTCCAAAAACTATGTTCAAGTGAAAGAAATTGAGAAATGCTCTACATTTTGAAAGAAAGTGAAAGCTATACTTGCAACATTAATAATCAGGAGAGAAGAGCACACACAAGACTTATACAACCTCAAGACGAAAAAAAAAAAAATTCCAACATGGAAGTGGACTGTGGGCATGAAGTTATACCCCCTGCTGAGGACTTATAGGAAACAGGTAATTGTTGAAAGATGGAAAGCCAGGTTGCTTTAAGGATGTGACCTCTGGTAAGCATACAGAACTCCAGGGAATGACGCCATGCCCAAGAATTCTTGAACAATACAAATTGGACCTAATTGGTCTAAAAAAGAGAAAAGTTACGAAAATAGGTGGATAGGACAGTGCTGGTGGACATAGGAGGAGTTAGGAAAAGAAAGGTCAAATACAATCAAAAGATATTGTCTGAACATTTTAAAGAATTAATAAATCATTTCAAGAAAAAGAACGGTAAGCTGATTCAAAGCCAAAATAAATACACAAAAATATTTGATAAAATGAAATTCTCCAAATATGTTTTAGTATAAATATTTTTATTTTACTATGTGTTATATTCAAGTGTCTTGTTTACATAATTTTAGCCTCTGAAGGGGACAACACTGGTCATTCACCCATATGAGAATCTCCAGTGGAAAAAATATACAATGTACCCATGAAATAATGAGCCAGACATTTCCTTAACAAAAATAGAAAAGTAGATCTACCTCTTAAAATTAGGCATTGGAATCCAAAATAATTTTTCAAGCCTGTCCTTGACACTAGGATTTCTAGTGTCTTGCCACTGCCATAACACTGCTGGAAATCTCCTAATGAGATCTTTGCAGATATCCCCTTCCTACTGGCTCACAGTGCGACAGCTTGTGGAGTTAAATACATGTCAACACCTTCTTGTTGTAGAAAAGTCTCCAGGGAGACTGGGCTAACTTGTGCCCTGTATGAGGGGACCTCCATTGGTGAGAGTTTCTTAAGAAGAGTGCAGTAAATATGCCTTTGAATTTTTTTCTAGGAGGGAACTGTGTATGTGTTTGTGTGTGTGTGTATACCTGTTTGTGTATGTATGTGTGTATGTATTTGTACGTGTGTGTGTATCTATGTGTATGTGTCTATGTGTGTGCTTGTGTGTGCTATGCAAGAGTGTAAACCAAGCCTGTGTATGTTTGCCTGTGTTTCTGGGGAGAGATAGTAATATACAGAAAGTGGATGTATGTGTGGACCAGCCCATGATGCAAGTACACAGGCCAAAGTGGACATATTGGGTGCCTAATTCTGTAACTCTTCCTCACTGAAGTGCAAGCCAGCCAATTTGGCTAAGCTATTTAGCCTGTGAGGTCTTGGAATCCTCTGTCTCTACTTCTTCAGAGTGTTTTCAGAAAAGCAACTCAATATGTCTTTTTCAAGAGATTTTCTTAGATTTGTTGTATAATCACCTAAAGAGTTAAATGATACACACAAATCTCAAAGCAAGAAAGGTCTTAGTGTTTTCTGCATATAAAAAAGTTTATAATACTGAAAATTTCTACTTTTATACAGAAAATTGAGGTACAACACTATGAAACTTCCTTCAAACTCATTCTAAGTTAAGAATCCAATGTCATTGTAGAAGAGACTAAACCTAAAATTACTTTATATGATACTTACTAAATATTCTTTATACAAAAGCTTATATCCAACATTATATTTCAAACTTCAGAGACTACAGATTTTAAACAGGGGAAAATGTATAATGAGATATCTTTTGGTCATTACTTAAGTCAACATACAAAATGAATTTGTTTCACATACAGGTTAATTTACTAATAATATTTTAGACTCTCCATTCTTTACCTGTGACCCAACAGAATATGCCAGATATGAGCATTACAACATCATGATGGCATGTCCACAATGAAGCTTTTAGAATCTAAAAAGCATTATTGATTTTAGATTTGGAAATAGTGATTACAAATATCTGCATGATTAATGAAGGCAGACTAGAGCTATTTGTGCTTGTAGTTAGTAAAACAATGTGTTAAAAAAACCTTTTCATTTTGAACCTTGATTTGAATGCATGTAGTAAAAATATAAATAGCCTTTTTTTTGAAGATGCAATATGTCCTAATGAGTATAATTAACTTCATAATACCCATTTTCAAATTAAGCAGGCATCCCAGATGGGGATCTATGTTATCAACAATGGCTTAGAAATCTCCATAATACTGCTTAGATTACAATTTAAAGTGATTCACTTAACATGGGATTTTTATTTTAAATTTTTATGTTTTCATTTTTTACATTTATTTCTTTATTATTTATTTAACAATCCAAATCCACCCCCCAAGTCCACTCTCCAATTCTTCCACATCTCATACCTCCTCCATGCCCCATTGTCTCCACAAGGATGTCCCTACCCACTATAACCCATCCAACCAGACCTCTAAATTCCCTGGGGCTCCCAGTCTCTTGAGGTTAGGTGCATCTTCTCTGACTGAACCCAGACCAGCAGTCCTCTGCTATATATGTATTGTGGGGCCTCATATTACCTCATATCAGCTGGTGTATGCTGACTGGTTGATAGTCCAGTGTTTAAAGATCTCGGGGGTCTAGGTTATTTGAGATTGCTGGTCCTCCTACACGGTCTTCCTCCTCCTCAGCTTCTTCTAGCCTTTCCCTAGTTCAACCACCAGGGTCAGCAGCTTCTTTCAATTGGTTGGGTGCAAATATCTACATCTGACGCTATCACCTACTTCGGGAGTAAGGGCATGATAAGTCCCTTTTTGTGAGGGTACCATAGTTTCAGCAATAGTGTCAGGCCTTGGGACATTCCCTTGAGCTGGATCTAACTTTGGCCTGTCACTGGACCTTCTTCTTCCCAGGACACTCTCCATTTCCATCCCTGCAGTTCTTTCAGACAGGAACAATTATGAGTCAGAGTTTTGACTGTGGGATGGCAACCCCCTCCCTCACTTGTTACCCTGTCTTCCTGCTGGAGGTGGGCGCTATAAATTCTCTCTTCTGCTCTCAGGCATTTCATCTAAGGTCCCTCTCTTTGAATCCTGAGAGGCTCTCACTTCTCAGGTCTCTGGTACATTCTGGAGGGTCCCCCCCAACCTCCTACCTGCCTAGGTTGCCTGTTTCCATTTTTTCTGCTGGCCCTCCGGCTTTAGTCCTTTTCTGTCACCCAATGCCAGATCAGGTTCCCCTTTCTCCCCTCACCCCCCTTCTCATTCACTTTTCCTCCCAGGTCCCTCCCTCCCTCCCCACTTGTTATTTATTTCTTCTCCATCACAAGTGGGACTGAGGCATCCTTACTTGGGCTCTTCAGTTTGTTGAACTTTTTGAGTTCTATGGACTTTATCTTGGGAATTCTGTATTTTCTTTTTTTTTTTTTTTTTTGCTAATATCTATTTATGAGTGACTATATTCCATTCATGTCCTTTTAGCTTTGTATTACCTCACTCAGGATAATATTTTCTAATTCCATTCATTTGCATGAAAAACTCAGGATGTGTTCGTTTTTAATAGCTGAGTAGTATTCCAATGTGTAAATGAACCACATTTTCTGTATCCATTCTTCTGTTTTGGAACCAGGTTCTGGCTATCACAAATTGATACAGAGACAAACATATTGATCAGTCAAATAGAATTGAAGATTCAGAAATAAAACCACACACTTATAGACAATTGATATTTGACAAAGAAGACAGAAGTATACAATAGAAAAAAGAAAGCATCTTCAATAAATGGTGCTGGTCTAACTGGCTGTCTGTATGTAGAAAATGAAGATAGAACCAGATTTGTCACCTTGCACAAAGCTCAATTCCAAGTGGACCAAGGATGTCAACCTAAAACCAGATACATTCTTTGAATCTAAAAGAAGAGTAATTGGGAAAGAGTCTTGAACTCATTGGCACAAGAGGGATATTTCCTAAAAAGAACTCCAATGACTCAGACTCTAAGATCAAGAATTGATAAATGTGACCTCATGAAACTGGAAAATTTCTGTAAGACAAAGGACATAATCAATAAGACAAATTGGCAGCCTACAAACTGGGAAACATATCTTCACTAACCCCACATCTGATAGAGGGCTATTATCCAAAACATATAAAAAACTCAAGAAGCTAACCACCAAGAAAACAAACAATCCAATCAAAAAATGGGGCTTAGAACTAAACTGAGACTTCATAACAGAGGAATCTTGAATGATTGAGAAGCACCTAAAGAAATGTTCAATGTCCTTTGTGATCAGAGAATTGCAAATCAAAACTACCCTGAGATTCCTCCTTACACCAATCAGAATGGCTAAGATCCAAACCTTAGGTGATAATACATGTTGGCAATGATTTAGAGAAAGAGAAACATTCCTCCATTGCTGGTGGTACTGCAAATCGGTACAACTACTCGGGAAATCATTCTGGAGGTTCTTCAGGAAATTGGAAATAGATCTATCTGAAGACCCAGCTAACACTCTTGGGAACATACCCAAAAGATGCCCTACCATGCCACAAGGGCACAAATTCCACTATGTTCATATTGGATTTATTTGTGATAGCCAAATTTTTATATTTTCAATTATGTGTATAAACACACTTGTGTGGAATACATAATTCAGGAGCATTGGATCTCCTTAGAGATGAAGTTACAGGTGGTTGTGAGCTTCATGTATGGGTCACAGCAAATAAAGATAGGTCCTCTAAATAGTACTATACAGTCATTTTTAATATTATTAATCATTTTACTTGTTTGCATTTTAAATGATATCTCCCTTCCCGGTTACTCCTGCACAATCCCCCATCCCATTGCCTCTCTCCTCCCTCTATGAGGGTGCTCTTCCCCCCCATCCACCCACTCTGGCCTCACAGCTCTAGCGTCCCCCGTGCTGGGGCACCAAATCACCACAAGATCAAGGGCCTCCCTTCTCACTGATGTCAGATAAGGCAATCCTCTGGTACATATGTTTCTGGAGCCCTGGAGCCTTCCATGAATACTCTCTGGTTGGTGGTTTAGTCTCTGGGAGTTCTGGGTGGTCAGGTTAGTTAATTTGTTCTTCCTATGGGGTTGCAATCCCCTTCAGCTACTCAGTCCTTCCCTAGCTCTTCCACTGGGGTCCTCGGGCTCAGTTCGATGGTTGGCTGTGAGTATCTGCATTTGTATTTGTCAGATGCTGGTAGAAACTCTCAGAGAACATCCATACCAGGCTCCTGTCAGCAAGAGCTTCTTGTCATCAATAATAATATGAGGATTTGGTGTCAGCAGATGGGATGGATCCCTAGGTGGGACATCTCTGGATGACCTTTCCTTCAGTCTCTGTTCCATTTTTTGTCCCTGTCTTTCCTTTGTAAAAAGGAACATTTGTAGATTAAAAATGTTGAGATGAGTTGGTGACCCCATTTCTCAACAAGGGGATGTTCCTATCTACTGAAGGTAGTCTGTACAGGTTTTATCTCCCCTTTGTTGAGTATTTCAGCTAAAATCCTACACTATACACTCTTATTCTATACACTCTTACATACTGAATAATCTCTCCAGCAATATTGTTTCATTATCTTTTATCCTGAAATTGTGTCCTCAGATAAATTGCTGTGTACATTATATATAATATAGTTATTAACAACATAAATGAAAAAAATCTGTTCAACAGACCTAACATAATTCCACACCATGATTTAAAAATGTAAATTTTTACAATCTGTTTATAGTCTATATGTGATCACAAAGACTTTATTCTGAAATGAGCCTCCTCCTCCTGCCCCCAGTTACCATTACCGTTGTTATCCATCTATGTCCATCTATGGACCTTAAGTATTGGCATGTCAAACCACTACTCACTTTCAAAGTCGAAAAGAGCCCAAAATTCATGAGTCACATACATACCTGAGAATGACAATCTATGACCAACAAACAATCTGCAATTCCCCCTTCTTTCCATCTACCATTTCTAAATAGAATCAGTAGCGTTTATTACTGAAGCTCTGACTCATTATTGCAAGCATGGCTGAGGCATTCTCTGAGGTCTATCGTGCCTGTCTACACTGCTAAGCTTTGTTTCTCAATTTATTAGGGAAATTAGATCAAGGAACTGATGAGAAAAAGTATCAGTGATCAACAAACACATGAATAAATCAATGTTCTGCAAGTTATCCCGTTGTTATAGCAACATCCATTCAAGAGACTACTACTTTGGGAAACTGGCAGGTGAGGCTAGCTTGCCAACTTAGTCTGTAATTGTATCCTACTCTACTTAGTGATTCTCAGGAATGAATTTTTTGGAGAAAAAAGTACCCACTTTATAAATTTAGAAATGTGTGAATGTCCTTTTTGTTTTGTACCTGATAATATTAAAATGAGAGGTTTTTTTTTTCCACCTTTAGCCTTTGTAGATGTGTTAAAACATTTTCTGTGCTTACAGCCTCTCTGGAGAAATTGATAGAGGTTGTTATTTCTAGTTTTAAAAATCAAACATTGATTTCTATGGGCTTATAATTTTAAGACCAGGATTTAAGCAACAGCCTCTTTATTCTTTGTCAATAATTCCAAATTTGCATGAAGCCCTAAATGAATTTGATAGTCCTGACTTCTAGGAACATAGTGTTTGCTTTATGTTTGTTAGTGCTATCCTTATCTGGAAAGGTATGTAGCATAATCTCTCAATAAACTGCAGATTTCTTCCTTATACAGAAGAGCAGCAGTTGCAAATTTGTGTATTGATTTCCTGTTCAACCATTTTGCTCACAGAATACAGTGTTTTGTGCTGTTACTTATGGAAAAGCAAGGGCTAAAATGTATATTCTGACTTGCATAGAATATTTATAAATACATGCACTTTGTGTGTTTATCTCAGTATGCAAACACTCAGTGCACAAATAAGGCTATCAGTTCACAGATGTCCAAATGTAATAGAGGGAATTTATGAGGTATATTGTGGGGCTGAAGCTTGCATGTGGGCGCGGGCATGGGTCCTGTTTGGCAGAGTTGTGTCTACCACCTCAAGCCACTGGACTGGACTCCAGGGAGCAGAAGTGCAGAAATTTAACCCAGTTCCCTCCACACTGTGTCGGGCAGACACTGGACTGAGAAGCCGCTCAGGGCATGGAGAGATCTCAGCCTGAAATCCCCCACAGGGCACCTGGTCTCAGTTCTGGAGCTCCCAGATGCTGCTGAGACATGTCAGGGTGGGAAGAAGGAGAGATGGCTCTGACAGCTCCCTGCCGGTCTGAGACTCTTTGTTACTGCATTCACTCACTTGGGTTGGCTAGTTTGGTTGAGTTGGCAGGCCTCTGCTGCTGTGGAATGCAGAGAAGTTCTCAGCAGGAGATTAGGTGGCAGTAGCAGCAGCAGCTTGGCTCACTAGTTAGAGGCCTTCTCCATGATTTGCCACGGAGGGCCCCAAAGACACAAGGAAGTCCATGGTTTTACAAGATTTATTGTCATAGCGGAAAGTAGATGAATCTGGCTGCACCCCCGCCCCATTTGTTAGGGCTGGCCTGACATAAATAGGGAGGGAGTAGGGAAGAGGGCCCTAAGTAACTGAAAGGAGTGGGTCAATGGAGGTCTTTGCCGCGTGTCAGGAGCCTGGAGTCTGGGGACGTGGCGAAATATATGCCGTCTATCGCAGGCATGGACACCTGTTGAGCCTCTGGCTATCTCTAGCCATTGCTCTTCCAGAAACCAAGCCATCCTTTCAGCAGGCATGGACACCTGTTGAGTCTCTGGCTATCTCTAGCCATTGCTCTTCCAGAAACCAAGCCATCCTTTCATGGTCCCACAGTATACTCTTTTCATGTATTTTCTTTATATATACATATATTAATTGAAACATTATTATTTTAGTTTAAGGATCATGGCTATGACTCAGGCTAACTTTGTGTACATTGATGTGTGTGGGGTTTGGGGTTCAGATTTGCCTTAATACATCAAGCTGAATATTACATTTTTCTTAATTGCACCAATAATGATCACAGATGTGCTTAAGAGTTAAACCCATGAACCATTTATAAGTGCTCACTGTATATCAATATTTTGTATTTTCATAAGTAATGACATCTTAACCGTAATAGTAGTTGGTTACCCTCTTGATCCTATAACCTGGATAACCACAGTCTCTTAGATCCAACTAATGTTCCAGCTATGAGTGCCATCTTGTGGGTCCCAGAGAAACGCAAGGCTCCCAGGACCCAATGGTATTGTCTTTAGCTGTAGTGCACAGAGAATGTTGGAGATAGAACCTGTGGAAACCACCTCCAGTAGATAGGCACTGTCCCTGGTCGAGGGATGGAGCCACCCACCCATTTCAATGATTTTTTTTTAACTCAGAAATGTTTTTGTCAAAGAAGAATGGGACAAAATTTGGAAGAGAGACTGAAGGAAAGGCTAACTGGGGAACGACCCCACCTGAGGACATGTCTGCAGACAGCAAACCCAACACGGTTGCAGTGGTCAAGAGGAGCTTGTGGACAGGAACCAAGTGTGGCAGTTCCTAGAGAGGCCTGTCCAGCAACTGACCGATGCGATGCATGGATTCTTGAACCCAACCATCAGGCTGAACTTGGGTAACCTGGTGGGGTAGCTGGCAGAAGGACTGGAGTAGCTGAGGAGGATTGCAACCCCATTGGTAGAACAAAATAGGCTGGGCTGACCACCCAGCTCTCCTAGAGACTAAACCACTAACAAAGGAGTATACCTAAAGGGATCTTTGGCTCCAGATACATATATAGCAGAGGATGACTTTACCTCACAGCAACGAGAGGGGAGGCCCTTGTTCCCAGGAGGTTTGATGCCCAGAATAGGGGGATGCTGGAATGTGGGCAGGAGACTGTGAGTGGGTAGGGAGCACTCTCATACAGACAAAAGGGAGGGGGAGGGCAGATGTGGGATGGTGGCTGGTGGTGGAGGGATAATGGGGAAGTGGGATATCATGGGATGGGGAGTAGATGAAGGGTGTAACCAGGAAGTAGTATATCATTTGAGATGTAAATGAATGGAATGTTTAATAAAAATTAAAAAAAAAAATAACCAAACAGCAACTAATGTTGAAGACTGGGGATTGCCAAGAAATTTCACAATTTTCATAACAGTGTAAAGGATGAAATTAAAAAGAATTGAGCCAAAATTAACAAAGCTAATTACTTATTGGAAGAGCACAAACAAAGCAAAACAGGACAGAGTATATTTTTGAAAAGGTATTGAGTAGAACAATGTTCTGCAGATGTGACATTTGAGACATCCCCTTAATATCACAAAGAGAGAAATGGAAATCAATCATGAATCAGACACAAAACAACTCACAGGGAATCTACAGGGAAAGAAAAGATAGAAGAGAACTTTTAAGTCAAATTCAAGCTTGGGATTTTCTGAAAATACCAGGCCTTCTTATGTAGTTTGCGTAGTAACTGAGGAGGATACAGTGATTACAGGCATTAATACAGAAAGACTAAGTTCAGGCCATTAGTGTGGTGCTAGAGGTTTTATTACAAAAAACATCCATTGTAGGGATCTGTCATTCATTTTGAAATACAGATTTGAGTCTCTCCCCTCTCTCTCTCTCTCTCTCTCTCTCTCTCTCTCTCTCCCTCCCTCTCTCTCTCTCTCTCTCTCTCTCTCTCTCTCTCTCTCTCTCTCTCTCTCTCTCCCACCCGTGTGTGTGTGTACATGAGGCTATATATCTGTGCGTATGTGTGTTTTCATATAACCAATCCATTTGCTGATGAATTAGATTGCGTGTATTAAATGGTACCTTTATCAAATTTGCCCTGAGAACCTCTGAGGTCATGACTTACTAAAATGAAGAACTTGATAGGAGAAGGTTTTTGTGACATAGCAACAAGTTCTTTCTAGGAAAATAATAGGAAATCTGGATACAAAAGAAAAAGTTCCTGTAAATATCTACGTTACACTCAGAGGGAAAGAAGGACTAGATAAAACCAAAAAAAATAAGGAGGTAGCTGCTGTATACATTAGAATGGGGAAAATGGATTAAAGAGACTTTTGGAAAGTTTAAAGGTTACCATTAACTTTTAAAAAGCCAAATTTAAACAAATGCTTGAAAGAAAGTTTAAAATTCAAGAGGTCAGAACTGAATCAAAGATAGCTAGCTCTTCAGAAATTCTGAATTGTAGTGTGAAATTATGACATTACGGATAATATTTTTAGGTAAAAATGGTATATATTATTTTATTGAAATTTTAAATATAGTTCTTGCTTTTCAATCATTATTAAGAACAAAGAGATTTATTGATTTATTTCAGGTCTAAAAAATTGTTCAATATATATATATATATATATATATATGTGTGTGTGTGTGTGTGTGTGTGTGTGTGTGTATCAGTGTGAAAGTCTTTAATATATTTGTACACTTGTACATTGTTATAACTTTAAAAAATATGTTTCTGTTTATGGAGCTCATTCAAATGAACAAATAAAAGCCTTATGTAAGCTCTATAAATATCTTGGAAACACCCAAGAAATTAAAATTTGAAATTAAACTTAAAATACATTTAATTAGAATAATTTTCAAATTTTATTCACATAGGACAAACATCATGCTTATAAATGAGCATAATTTCGGACTAAAGCCTTTCACAGTTTTATACCAAAATGAGGCTTAAAAAATATGAATCACCACACATTACTGGCTACAAGCACAATATTTATTACCAAACACCTGGCTCAACCTGCCTGTAATATTACCATATTTCACAGCTACATAAAGTTACATATATATTAAAGGGTTATATATGCATAAACATCAAATTACATTTTGCTCATGTATTTTATGTGAATCCCTTAAAATGTACAATGGGGAAATTACTAGGATTTTATTACTGACATATGTAAAAGACAATTGCAATTTCTTTCACATTTTGTTTCAATTATTAATTAAAATTTTCAAGTATTTTTTTTCCTGGATATAACAAGAATCTACATAATTTCAACTGATTGTGTAATATCAATTGCCATATTTTGAAACACTGCAATACTCATTATTAGTTTCTGGAGAGAAGATGGTATGTATAAGTAGTTTTATACCTGATTTCCACTCCTACTTCATTTCCAACCACAGCCCACTTCATTAAGTCCAAGACCTCCAATAATATTAAATTCATGCAAATATTCTTAGCATTTTCTTGTATTAAAACTATTTATGTAGCAGTATATGTGTTTTGTGTATTTATAGTTCTCCAGTCAAAATTGGAAAATGAATCACTTGACAATAAAAACTACCAAGAATAAAATTATGTTTTTTTTTTTCTGTAAAATGCCGAGATTTCAAAAATGTTCATTTCTTGTCAGAAAGTGACTAATAACTTTCTATCACATGCAAGCATTGAATGACATGGGTAGAATATGAAAATATGATATGTTTTATCCCGGTGTGCTCTTTCTGAAGTGTTACATTTACTCTTTGTACAGTTTTTGACTTCTTACTTTGGAAAATGAGGTTAACAGATTAGTAAACATTTAATGTTTCTGTTCATTTGCTAATTTACCATTTAGGAGATAATAAACTGATATCATGTTTGTGATAGAAAGAAAGTGAATGGCTTATATGTTGGATTTCTCAATAATCATTGATAAGTAGAAAACAAATACAAATAGTAGAAACTGTTTTTTTTTGTATCTGCACATGAGAGAATATAATTTCAGCCACTTTTTCATGAATCCTTTGCAAATGCATTTATCATGTAGTGTTCATTTGTGAGGCTTCAGCTTGATATGAGAAGAAATGTAGTTGGTGATGCTTTAGAGCAAAGAGGAATTAATATTTTATTCTCATCTCTTCATGAAAAAAGAAAATAATTAAACAATATTTTCTATGCAAAATTACAATAATTCCTTATGATATGAACCTCATCAGATTGCAAAGATATTTCTACATTAACTGGCTGTCCAAAGAATCAAATAAAACACCGAGTATTTTATCAAAAGCAATTAATCTTTTTTTTTTCAAACAGTGTATGACATTTCACTGTGTAATTGCACAGGAAATTAAAACTCTTTTCATAGGTTTAATAATGTATGAGAGATGGGCTTTGGAATAATTGTTTTATTGAGCTTTATCATCCTAGGGCGTGGTGTACAAGCTGTGGCTTACAACTTTGCCTGTGTCATCTCCAAGATGAATTAGAGAAAAACACTACAGGGACACCATTCTGGCTCTCCAGGATATAAGCAGGCACTGAAACTCAAACAAGTATCTATCACTTTTATTTTTCCTTTCTAGGAGCACAGAAAAGCTTTGATTGCACATACACCATTTTCACAATAATGCTATTTCCCAGACCCATATTATCATGTAGAGTTGGGATGCTTCCTATGTTCATCTTGATGCATTTTTGAAAGCTTAAAATATTATTTCAATTTGATTTGTTGTTCATGACTTAAAATATGAGTATTCTACCAAGTGATTAAACTTCTTATGTGTGTGTGTGTGTGTGTGTGTGTGTGTGTGTGTGTGATGTATGTATATGTGCATTTGTGTGTGTTTGAGCCTTCTTGTGTATATGTATACCAGTGTAGGTGTGAGCACTTACACCTAGAAGACAGAGGTTGATCGTCATAGGATTCCTCAGGTGCTGACTTTCACAATAATTGAGGCAATGTCTTTCACTGGCACAGTGCTTTCTGCTTTAGGTAGACTGCCTGGCTAGGAAAGTCCAAGAATCTGCCTATCTTTGTCTTCTCAGTGCTCAGATAAGCATGTGTTATTATGCTTGGATTTTCTAAAACTCTTTTAATGGTGTTTGTGTCAAGATTCACATATTGCATTTTATAAATGTTGCCAGATATAATACATAGATACAGAAATAGAGACTATAGATGATAAATAAAGTTTATAAGCAAAATATTTAAGAGATACATAATTTCTAAGATACAGAATTGTTATTCCTCATTTGGTTATGATTGAATCTTTACTTTAATCCTCATTTTACTTTTATTAATCTTATATAAATATAGCATATAAGAGGTGACTATAAGCAAATACTGAAGATAAAAGAGTTGCAGTGACATTTTGAGAAATAAAAATAGCAAGATGAGGTGACAGAAGATGACAATACTCAATATCAAAGCTGAATACTTATCTTCAACCCACACATTCTGCTAATAAAAAAAGATTGCTTTTAAGTTAAATTTGGTTGAAATATACATAGTTCTTAACAAAAAAAAAGAGCAATAACCTCATTTTTTTTTAACTTCTACAGTTCTCAGATTTGTTCACACTGTTCAACTGATGTTCTGCAAGCAAATACATACATAATCAAATAATAATCAATTATCTTGAAAAGTTATTGAAACATATACATGATTTGGAACATTTAAGATACATTATTGGAATGAATAAAGCAACAGGCCACAGGATGTAATTAGAAAGAGATTATTCATAATAGATGCTACTGTGTGAATTAACTCAAGTTTATCAAAGTGAAAATCTTTTTTCCTTCAAAAATTACACACACACACACACACACACACACATACACACATATCTTAGCTACCTACATCCATACTGTAAGAAGTGTCAGTATTTCTAAAGGTAAGGCTGGTTAGAAATAAACTTTACAGGAAATGATACAATAACTCATCTCAGAAGACATGTGGGTGAAATTCTTAGGTTGTAATGGAAAATGAGAATCTGTGTAAAGGAATTTTCATCCAGCAACATGGCTATCATTGGTCTCATTAGGGATCACATCCAAAGATATGATTTGGCCTAAATACAGACATGCTCTTAGTACACATGTTTAATATGGCTGGCAGAAATACAGATATGCCTTTAGTACATACCTTTAATCCTAAACAATGACATCTAATTGAGGGGCAGATAAAGTGACAAATTAGAGAAATACTTGACACAATGAGTTGGAAATAGTATATATCCAACTTTCATGAGAACAGACAGGAAAGAGAAGCTATTTAAGAGCAGAAAGAGAAAAAGATTAAATTGAATCAGTTTCAGTTCAGAATTCAGAATTCAGTTGTGCTCAGTTTGGAGCTTCTCAGTTCAGTGAAGTCAGAAGAGTGCAGTTTGTGGAGTTCAGGGGCAGTCTGTCCAAGCAGAATAATCCAATGGGAGAAGGCAAATTGAATAAGTCATTTTGAAGAGATGTTTAAGCCAGAACAGCTGAGTGTAACCAGTGAATGAGAGTTCAAAAAAAACTAGAAAGAGGGAATTTAGTCAGGAGTAAGTCTTTGAGGCTGAAACATTCTAGGCCTAGGTTTGCCGAGTCTGGAAGATGAAGCCTTCAAGGTCCAGACTTGCAAAAGATTAGAATATATGGAGGCTGAAAGCTTTCAGGCCTTAAGAATAGTTAGACAGAACTGCTGTTGGGTCAGCCCATGCCTCATATTTGTATAGTTTAGGTATGGCTCTCATTGCAACTCTCCATCTGAGGAAATAAAAATGACATTCACATCTACAGATCTGTAAAAGGAAAACATTACAAATGAAGGACTATAAGATGAAAGATGCCAAATAATACAAGAGAAATGAAAGCAAAAGAAAAGAAAGAGATAAAAATGAGTGATATTAAAACACACACACACAAAAGAATGAGGGCACCAAGCAGCAATAGTTGCAGTGTGAGATGCTAAGTGCTTACGCAGGGCTTAACAAGGATCAACTGGAAAGGAATTCTCAGTGAGCAGTAGGCCTGATTACTTTTGTATCATTATGTGAAATCAAACCACTGATGGCAGGAAAACTATGAAACATTTATTTAAATGTGAATATTTGATTTTTTTTTGCCGTGAAAGTTATAACTGTTCATTATTTATTAGTTCTATGTTGTAAGTGATAGACTTTTCTCTTTATATCACTATATTGATCTGCAAAAGACATTTTTAAAAATACTCATATCTAGAAAGATCTCTTACTTCTAAAATATGCCTGTTCCTCGTAGTTTAAAATGTATGAATTAACATTGTCTTGTGTTTCGTAACTTTTATATTTGATATTTATATGATTCCGTGTTCTCACTATATTCCATAGAAACATAAGTAAATGTATCAATGGTTTAGCCAATGGGGAAATCTAGCACTTTTAATAATAATGATGAAACATATCTATGAGAACATTGTGTATCTCAAGTCAACAGAACAAAACCAGGAAGCACTGGTTTCTAAAGGTACAAAAGACTGTAATTCAAGGAATGAAGACCTCTTTATATGTTCATAGGAAAAATATCAATGTGTTTACTGTGATAAAATCTAACTTCTTTTTCTATATTTTAATAAATCTTTAGAATGAATTGCTACCCCCAAATGGAAACATCAACATATCAAAAAACTATAAATATTTATAACCTGTGGATGGAAGATGAGCCTCAATAGCTATTAAATGGCTTTCTGGCCCTATAAGTCTCCCTTTGTTTATTAGCTTATGTCTGTAGTTATTTTGAAATTTATATTTTATGAGAGTAATAATTACAACAACATCATTAAAGAGTTTTGCATTAACTATACATTACTTGGTACTTTATGTATTGCTATGTAAAATTTATGGTTAGCTCCTAGAAAGAAAAACATTTCCATGTTAAACTAGTAAGGTGATTCAATATGCTCTTCAGAAAGTGATGTAGAGTGTAAATCCTGGGGATTAAACTGTAATTCCATGCTAAATTTTATTTCAAAGATTATCTCGTTTATGAGAAAATTTGTATATTTAATCCTTTGCATTGGAAGTATCATTAGTTTTTATGTTTTACACATAAGGTAATTATTCTTTAATTACTAAAACCTAGTTCCAGTTTTAACAATTATTACATAATTGTAGCAAGCCCATAAAAATACACTTTTTAATTTGTGTGGTATATATAAGCAACAAAGATTTTTTGATAATTTTGAAAATTGATTTCTAGGAAATCATAAAGGAAAAAATCTAATAAAATGTTTCTGTGTTAATGAGGAATTTTCTAATATTTATGAATGACTTGATCACATATTCATTTTTAAGAGGTAAAGAAGCCTATTGGAAACAAGTCAGAAGTCAATAAAGGATACCTGCATGCACTGCCATGAGTTAAAAACAAACAAACAAACAAACAAACTGTACTGCTTCCCTTTAACTAAATCCTTTAGTCTTTCTGAAATTCTCAAAACAGTATTATGTGTTGACATTTGGTCCTGTTGCTATATATAGTAATGCTAAATTCAATACTGGAAGGTCTAGACCTAAGATTGAAATTTCATATTTGTAAGCTTTTGTTGTGCAAATATTCTTCCTTAATTTAATATTATTAGTTAAATAAAATTAGCTACAGCCAATTTCTGGAGGAATTAGAGGTAAATGGGTTTTCAGTTACCTGATAGAGGCTGGAGAAGAGATGGGAGTGACAAGAGACCAGGAGAAAAAGAAGAAGAGTGAGAAGAGATTAGAAAGCTCTCATGAAAGGAGATGGACCATGAGTACTGAACCAGGAGAAATAGCAAGTATATGGGGAACACTGCTAGGGAGGTTGCCAGGCCAGCAGTTAGAAAAGTAGACTAGTGATGACCCTTAACTAATTGTTAAAGCCAGAAAAAAAAAATACAAAAAACAACAAAAAAAACCCCTATATTCTGAGTCTCATTTTTTTTTTTTTTGTAAGCTACATGGAGATAAACATTAATTAGTTGCACTACAACTATGTTTGTCATTTCATTCATGAATCTATGCTGTCATTAAATGCCAAGTGATGACACTAAAGTCAAAAAATCATCAGATCCTAATACAGAAGCTTATACTCAAAGAAACTGGAAAACATAGATGAAATGACTGATCTTCTAGATAAATACTATGTATCAAAGTTAAATCAAGAGTAGGTTAAAATATCTATACTGTCCAATATCCCATAAAGGAAATAGAAGAAGTCATTAAAAACCTCACAACTAAAAAAGAGACCAGGGCCAGATGGCTTCAGCTTAGAATTCTACCAGACCTTCAAAGAATTAATAGCAACGCTCTTCAAATTATTCCGTAACATAGAAACAGAAGGAACACTGCTTAATTCATTCTATGAAGCCACAATTATTCTGATACATAAACCACACAAGGATCCAACAAAAAAAAAAAAAAAAGAGAGCTTCAGACCAATTTTACCTATGAATATCTATGGGAAAATACTCAATAAAATGTTTGCAAACTGAATCCGAGAACACATCAAAACTATCCTTCACTATGATCAAGTAAGCTTCATCCCAGGAATACAAGATTGGTTCAATATAAGAAAAACACTAATGTAATCTACTACATTAATAAACTCAATGAAAAAAATCAGATGATCATCTCATTAGATGCTGAAAAAAGTCTTTGACAAAATAAAACACCTCTTTATGTTACAAGTATTGGAGAGATCAGAAATTCAAGGCCCATATCTAAAGATAATAAAAGCAATGTACATCAAAACAACAGCCATATCACTTTAAATGGAGAGATACTTGAAGCAAGCCAACTAAAATAAGGGAAAACTATATATTGAAAGCTACCCCAAATTAAAGTTAGACCGTGACAAAACTTCCGGCTGCATGGTCTCGTTCTTTCTCTTGGCCGTATTATTCAGGTGACGGTCCACCTCGACACCCCACGAATAATCAGACCCATGGGAAGGTCAGGCTAACCCCACATCTGATGGAAGGCTAAGAGAAATGCAAATCAAAAGGCTCTAGGCTCCACATTACATCAATTAGAATAGCTAAGATTAAAAGCTCAAGTGACAGTAGATATTGGTGATGATGTTGAGAAAGAGGAACATTCCTCAATTGCTAGTGGGATTGCAAGCTGGTACTGCCTTTCTGGAAATTAACCTGGGGGTTCCTCAGAAAATTGGAAATAGTTCTACCTGAAGACCCAGCTATACCACTCCTGGGCATATACCCAAATGATGCCCCACTATACCATAATGCCAGGTACTCCACTATGTTCATAGCAAACTTACTTGTAATATCCAGGTGCTGGAAACAACAGAGATATCTCTCAACAAAAGAATGAAAACAAAAAATGTGATTTGTTTATACAATGGAATAGTAGTCAGCTATTAAGAGGGAGGGGATCATGAGTTTTGTGGGCAAAATGATAGAACTAGAAAATATCATCCTGAGTGAAGTAACTCAGACTCCAATGTACGTGCATAGTATATACTTACTAATAAGAGGATATTAGCTGAAATGTACAGAATACCCAGAATACAATCCAAAGAACTCAAGAAGGATAGCAAGCTGAAGGCCCAAGTGAGGGTGCCTCACTTTCACTTGGGAGGGAGACTAAAACAATCATGGGAGGGAGAGGGACGGGGAGAAGGGAAAATGGGACATGATCAGGTATAGTGGGTAGGAAGTTAGAGAAAATCCCCCAGGGTCAGTAGAATGAATAGAATTATGTAACCTCAGGGGTGGTAGATGGTGGGACCCTCCAGAAATTACCATAGACCTGGGTAGAAAGTTCATCAAGTGGAGGGATGGAGTCGCCATCTCAAGAACAAAAACTGCTGACCCAGTATTATTCTCATCTGAAAGAGCTGCAGGAACAAAAATGAACAGGAGACTGAGGGAACAACAGTCCAGTGACCAGTCAAATTTGGACTCTACCTCAAGGAAAAGCCCCAAGGCCTGTCACTATTACTGATGCTATTGTGTGCTTACAGACAGGAGGCTAGCAGGAATGTCCTCCAAGAGACCCAACAAGCAGCTGACTTACCGAAATCCAACCAATAGACTGAAGTCAGGAACCCATGTGGTTGAATTAGAAAACGGCTGAAAGAAGCTAAGAAGGGTGACAACATAGGAAGACCTGCAATTTTAAGTAACCTGAAGTCTTGAGATCTCTCAGCTACTGAGCCACCAACAAGGTAACATACACTAGCTGATATGATGCCCCTCACATATATACAGCAGAGGACCACCTGGTCTGGCCTCAGGGGGAAAGGATGTGCTTAATCCTTGAGAGACCTGAGGCCCCAGGAGTGTGGGAGGTCTGGTGGGGTGGGGACATCCTCTTGAAGATGGTAGGAGGAATGCAATAAGAAACAGAGGGAAGGTGGACTTGGAGTGGGACAATGACTAGACTGTAAAAACAAATAAATGTAAATCAGGAAGGAGGAAACATTTGAATGTAAATAAATGAAATAACCAATCAAAAAATTAAGAAAAATAAAAATAATAAAGAATTGATATAAAGCCTCATCAGACAATATATGGATTCAGAAGATGATTGGTAACTCTTTGCTTAGAATAAAGAAAATAGTAGTCTAGTATGACTAGGCTTCTATCTTGTTTTATTAGAATTTCCAGGTCAGTTAGCAGATATTAATTTCAAATCAGTGACCAAAGGGCATCAACATCCTCCTTCAGGAAGATGTCATCCCAAGAAGTTCACCTTCACTTACGAGAGTGTTTTTCCTTTTCCAAAATGTTCAGTTTTCACATGCTGCAATAGATATTAAAGTTAAAATAAATTTATCTGGAAAGATTACAATATTTTAAATAGAAATCCCACTTCTCAGGAGCTGCTTCCAGTGAAACACCAGGATGAGGAATGCTGGGGAAATCTAGATCGTTGGGAATTAAGACTCAATTCATTATGACCCTTGATTTGATTTCACATAACCAAAATGACAAATCTTCTTTACACTGACTGGAGTCAAGAATGCTTCTAGCTGAGTTTTCTTTCTCTTGTACTTTATGAGTGGTCAGCTTTCCTTGACTCCTTACTCTTCTCCCACAAAGGCTGTACCTGCTTTGTTTTGGTTTTGATTTTGGTTTGGCTTTGCTTTGTTTTTTAACAATTTGATAAAAGTTAGAATTATCAATTGAGAAAATACCTCCATAGGACTGGCCTTTAGGCAAGCCTATGGAACACTGTCTTATTTAATACTGATTAACCTGGGAGGGCACAGCCCATTGTAAGAGTTGTGGCCACCACTAGGCAGATGGTCCTGGGGTATAGACTAATGTAGGCCAGGAAAAAGCAAGGCAAAAAAGCAACATTTGCACACAGCTTCTGTTTCAGTTCTTGCCTTTAGGTTGTTGACTTGAGTTCCTGCCTGACTTCCCTTACTGATGTGACCTGAGAGTTTTAAAATAAAACAAACACTGTCCCTCCAGCATCCAAAATGAGTATCATTAAAATAAACAATGTAATATCAAAATCTTCAAAAATGCTTCAATATTCATTCGCATATAACTGTACTGTTTTCTATTCAGACCTGTCTTACTGATTTACTGAATTACTGATTTTAACATGATACTCACTTCTAATTCTTTTTCACAAAATTATCTCTCTCCTATATTTTTAAGACAGTATCAATAGAATGAATTATTGAAAGCTTTAATTTCTTTGGCCAAAATTACATGATAAGAATATAATTAATGTATACGAACTCTATATTTTACAAAAAAGCAGATTGCAATAAAATAAAATATGCTCATTTTGCAAGAATGGACTGTGATTCAGAAAGTTTAAACTGAATACAATAATAATATGACAATATGGTGGTGAGAATAAAAAGGTAGAGGTGTTGTGCTCTTTCCTTCTTTGTTGTTCCTCATAAATGTCAGAAATGTTTTCTTCCTTGCCCCAGAATCATAGACCAAGTTTTTAAAGTATCAACAGTATTTGAAAGTGACACTTTGTGAATCTACTCAGCAACTATTTCCACTAGTGAAAATCTAACTTTCCTTGATGCCAGAAATTCCAAAACTGTTTTACATTTATAGAAAAAAAAGTTTGAATATGCAGCTAAGTATATGAGTCAGGAATTGAGAATTTTACAAGATGTCTTTCAGCATTTAACATTTAGTATCAGTGCTGGGATGTAAAATATTTGCTTGTACAGCAAAAACAAATTTAACAATTCAAAAGACCAAGATTTACTTCAAAACTTTTTATGATATTTAATATATTCAGAAAGTTAGGTATCAGATGTAAGGTTGGTGAAGATCTTTTCCCAATCTGTTGGTTCCCGCTTTGTCCTGTTGACCACCGTATCCTTTGCTTTACAGAAGCTTTGCAGTTTTATGAGATCCCATTTGTCAATTCTTGATTTTAGAGCATACGCCATTGGTGTTCTGTTCAGGAACTTTTCCCCTGTGCCCATGTGATCAAGGCTTTTCCCTATTTTCTCTCCTATTAGTTTCAGTGTAGCTGGTTTTATGTGGAGGTCCTTGATCTACTTGGAATTGAGCTTTGTACAAGGAGATAAGTATGGATCAATTTGCATTCTTCTACAAGTTGACCTCCAGTTGGACCAGCACCATTTGTTGAAAATGCTGTCTTTTTTCCACTGGATAGTTTGAGCTCCTTTGTCGAAGATCAAGTGACCATAGGTATGGGGGTTCATTTCTGGGTCTTCTATTCTATTCCGTTGATCCTCCTGACTGTCTCTGTTCCAATACCATGCCGTTTTTATCACTATTGCTTTGTAGTACAGCTTGAAATCGGGGATGGAGATTTCCCCAGAATTTCTTTTATTTTTGAGTGTAGTTTTCGCTATCCTGGGATTTTTGTTATTCCAAATGAATTTTAAGATTGCTCTTTCTATCTCTGTAAAGAATTGAGTGGGAATTTTGATAGGGATTGCATTAAATCTGTAGATTGCTTTCGGCAAGATAGCCATTTTTACTATATTAATCCTTCCAATCCATGAGCATGGGAGATCTTTCCATCTTCTGAGATCTCCTTTGATTTCTTTCTTCAGGGGGTTGAAGTTCTTGTCATACAGGTCTTTCACTTGCTTGGTTAGATTCACACCAAGATATTTTATACTATTTGTGACTATTGTGAATGGTGTCGTTTCCATAATTTCTTTCTCAGGCTGTTTATCCTTTGTGTAGAGGAATGCTACTGATTTGTTTGAGTTAATTTTATACCCAGCCACTTTGCTAAAGTTGTTTATCAGGTTTAGGAGCTCTCTGGTGAGAGTTTTGGGGTCACTTAAGTATATATACTAACATGTCATCTGCAAATAGTGAAACTTTGACTTCTTCCTTTCCAATTTGTATCCCTTTGATCTCCTTCTGTTGCCTAATTGCTCTAGCTAGGACTTCCAGAACTATATAGAACAGGTAGGGGGAGAGTGGGCAGCCTTGTCTAGTCCCTGATTTTAATGGGATTGCTTCAAATTTCTCTCCATTTAGTTTGATGTTGGCTACTGGCTTGCTGTATATTGCTTTTACTATGTTTAGGTATGGACCTTGAATTCCTGATCTTTTCAAGACTTTTATCATGAAAGGGTGTTGAATTTTGTCAAATGCTTTCTCAGCGTCAAGAGATATGATCACGTGGTTTTTTTTCTTTGAGTTTATTTATGTAGTGGATTACATTGATGGATTTCCGTATATTGAACCAACCCTGCATTCCTGGGATAAAGCCTACTTGATCATGGTGGATAAGTGTTTTGATGTGTTCTTGGATTCGGTTCGAGAGAATTTTATTCAGTATTTTTGCAAAGAACTCTCAATTGAGGAAACTCGAATGATGAGAAACATCTAAAGAAGTGTTCAGCATCCCTAGTCATCAGGGAAATGCAAATGAAAACAACACTGAGATTCCACCTCACACCAGTCAGATTGGCTAAGATCCAAAACACAGGTGACAGCAGATGTTGGCAAGGATGTGGAGAAAGAGGAACACTCCTCCATTGTTGGTGGGATTGCAAGCTGGTACAACCACTATGGAAAGCAGTCTGGCGATATCTCAGAAAACTGAACATAGTGTTACCTGAGGACCCAGCTATACCCCTCCTGGGTATATACCCAGAAGGTATTTCAACATGCAACAGGGCCACATGCTCCACTATGTTTATAGCGGCCTTATTTATAATAGCCAGAAGCTGGAAAGAACCCAGATGTCCTTCAACAGAAGAATGGATACAGAAAATGTGGTACATTTACACAATGGAGTACTACTCAGCTATTAAAAATAATGAGCTCATGAAATTCTTAGACAAATGGATGGAGCTAGAAAATATCATCCTGAGTGAGATGACCCAATCACAAAAGAACACACATGGTATGCACTCACTGATAAGCGGATATTAGCCCCAAAACACACAATACCTAAGATGCAACGCATAAACCTCATGAAACTCAAGAAGAAGGAGGAAGATCCCAAAGTGAGGGTGCTTTTGTCCTTTTAGAACGAGTATCAAAAGATTCAACCAGAGCTCCCAGGATCTAAACCTCCAGCCTGAGAACAGATAGGGGCAAGCTGTCCTCTGAGAGGCTCTAACCAGCAGCTGACTCAGACAGATACAGACATCCAGAGCCAAACAATGGATGGAGCTTGAGGACTCTTATAGAAGAATAGGCAGAAGGATTGTGGGCCCTAAGGAGATAGGAACTGCACAGGAAGATCAACAGAGTAAACCAACCTGAACCCTTGGAGCTCTCAGAGACTGAATCACCAACAGTGGAGCATACCTAGTCTACACAGATCTACCTCCATGGGCTGGACCTAGGCCTCCCTGCACATATGTTGTAAATGTGCAGCTTGGTTTTCATAGCGCCAGCTTAACAGTTTATGTCTTTAAGGTGGCAATGGAGCAGTCTTTAGAGAAAAGAAAACCCCAGAAATAGCAGCAGAGAACTCTTGAGAAATGCTGTATCAACAACAGTGGTTTTCCATGGCCTAAGGGATTAAACTCTATGTTTAAGAACTAAACGTTCATTCTAAATGTGCACATATATTCTATATGAAGAACTTTCTCCCTGTATGTTGATGATCTGAGAGGGAAGGAAGAAAACACCTGCAGAGCTTGATGTGAGAAGATGTCTTAAAGAGTATATAAAAACTGATTGGTGCTAACTGTAAGAGTAAAGTGGGTTAATAAATTCATTATTCACAAAAAAAGAAAAAAAAAAGAAAGTTAGGTATCCAGAAATTGCTTCAGAAAAATAATATATGTAAAGGTATGTACATATACAAGATTACACATATACATAACAACAACATACACACACATACACACACACACACACACACACACCACACACACAGACACAGACAAATAACCTCCCTTAGGCTTGTAAACATAAACAGTAATAAAATTTAGATCATTTGAAGAGAGAAGATAGTATTTAATTATTTTACATAAATCCATAATAATTCTAACTGCAAAAAATATCTTCACGTTTAACATTAATTTCAACATTCAAATTATTCTGTGCAATCACAGATTTGGTTGCGTTTGTGGAAGTCTCAATAGAAATGTATGCATTTAGTCAAATAAGAAAATAGTACATGCACATGTTTACGTGTTTCTATGTGTAAAACATTCACTTTCTCTTGGTAGTTTATACATAGCTATTTGTAGAGAGAGAGGTCAGAGATGTGTGGTACTTCATGGAATTTGTCTATGAGACCACGTCGATGGAAATTATTAGTTCTCAAACACTGTAAAAGTCTTAGGAAAAGATGATTGCCTTCTAACTCTAAATAGTTACATCTTTTGGCTACTGGGTTCAGTGGAAAATAAAATCAGACATCAAGTATATATTAGTAGTAATAATAATATTAATAATTAGTAATTCAGATGAATTTAGTAAATATTTCATTTAGACCCCAAAGGCAATTCAATGTTGCTCTTAAGCTTGAGTTATCACACATCTAGAAAAAAGTTGAAAAGTCTGTCCTCAAAGAAAGGTCTAACCTTCAGTCAGAGGCCCTCCCTACAGCCCTCCATGACAGCTCTGTGACCTGCAGAATAAGGAAACTTCAAATAACTAGGGAAAGGTTGTGCTACAAAAGGGATTTACAGAAGTAAAGGGTAAGACAGTATGAGGAACTGCAGAGGTGAAGCTCACACTGGTTGTAGACTATGGAAATAAAAAGCATTTCATCTGTCAAGGACAGAAAGCAAACCCATTGCAGTGCAAAGAGGTGCTACCAGTGGGCTAGCAGGAGGAAAGCAGAGCACTATCAGCCAAGAAATAAAGAGAATACTTTCACATAGTCGTGACTTCATTTGGAGGAAAGAAAAGGCAGAGAAAGTGGGGTGATTGGCAAGCTTGACAGTCATCTTGTGTGGAGGGACAGTATAATGAAACTATGAAGTTAGAATGCATTTGTCTTTTTTTTTTCTACTTCATTCTTATCAAATTTAAATTCTGAGATCCACATACTTTGAAAGCAACTATAATAGCCCAGGAAGTCAAAGCAAAGGCAGAGCTGATTAGCAAGCATAATGAACAAAGAAGAATTTCAAAGAAAGTTAAAGAATAATGTTAGTTTTCAAAAATAAATCACCTGCCAAAATTTGATTGCAACGAAGATCAAATACAAGTCATGTGAAGTGAAAGAAAATCAAAAAGAGGAAGAAAATATACAAAGTAAACAATCCCAATAAAGTGAGAACTTGAGTGAGTTTAAAATATATCTTAGATATAAGGGAATAAGATGCTGTGTATGGAAAATAAAAGTAAAAATAATGTATGTAAAGTATCACTTAAAGTAAATTCTTACTGTGGTGTCTAAGATAATAGTGAATTCTCGTGAGTATTTGGTCCTGAATTTTGATAGTGCTGGCTGGTTAACTATTTCTGAATGTTTGTGTCTTATGGGCTATCTCTGGTTACGGTGGCCAGAGAATAACTTTAGGATCTGTGCATTATGCAACTGAATGGCCAAGCAAAAAGTGTCTAAACTAGGAAACAAAATTAATATAATAAATTTAAGCTTAATAATTTGTTTCATTTCTTGTTGACAGCATTAAGCAAAAATCCTGCCTCAAGAGGGCATTATAATTTTAAAATACAAAAATAAGCAAAGGTTGGCATAATTTATGTTACTGTGTTCACATTAAATTCTGACAGGATAATAGTACAACTTTAACAAGCTGTGTTTGCTCAGAGAGGGATGTCTGTGTTCTCTGCTAGTTTAAAAATCTAAGGTTATAGACACACAGTGTTTACCTCCCTTCAAACAACCTGAGCCTTTGCAGTTGTCATGAAACATTCCCTACAGTAAATTTTAATTAAAGTTAACCCAAATAGGTAAAAGTAATATCGAAGGATATTTTTGTTGGTTGTTTGTTTTGCAGTATTGGTCACTTGAGAACAAAACAACAATGTCACAATGCAAAATAATAAAAGATAAAATTTCTGTTGCTGTTTCATTATTGCTCATTTGATACACTTTAAAACAACTTATTATTTAGACTTCTGGAATTGTGCCATCTTGGTCACTACAAGTGAGATTAAAAGAACTCCTTGCTGAACAAACACTGGTTTGCCAGTGAATTTCAGAAGTGCGAACCCTAGAGGCTGTTGTTTTGCTATTTTCTCTGCTCCTTGAAAAATCTTAGAGAAAGTATCACGGGAGTGAATCAAAAGGCAGTCCAGTGAGGCCTCAAGGAGCAATATGACTGGCCTAAAGGAAATGAATATATTCTGAAGGCACACTTTGGTTCTTAGACTAACATAATGCATCCCAGAAAGTAGAATTTTACCCCACGAATCTCAGGTTAGGAGGTGAAAATTCTGGAAGAGCAAAGTCAGAACCTTTTCATCCAAAATCTCTTTTCCCCAGAAAGTGATTCATCCCTTAAAGAGACAATTGTGGGTCAGTCTTGAGCAAGACCACATCTTGATTGGGTCTACATAGATGTTCACATCTGCGACTCTTTCTCCATATTTTAAACTCACTTTACGAAGTTTAAGATGTAATGGAGAGGTTATTGTATCTCACTGTTCAAACTCAACCTGTGGTCGCAAAGAATTTTTTTTTTTTCAAAATTTTTGTCCTTCGTCTCTATTAGTTTGCTTACTGACCCCATCTGGAAGAATCTGTTTTGTTAGGAATGCATGATATAAGGTCAAGATCATAATCTGCAACACTGACAGGATTGTTTATAACAGCATATGGCAATTTTCAAGATGATGAAACCTTTCGATAGGAAAAGGGATTACACTGAAAATAAAGTAACAAAACAAAACAAAACAAACAACAACAAAAAACAACAACAACAAAAAAAATCAAAAAACAAAAAAATACCTTCTGATCAAGAGAACTTATCAAGAGTTTCTGGTTATTGGAGACTTGGCATTCCAGTCAAAATAGGTCATTTGCTTGCACCAGGAGACACTCCTATAAATGTGGGTTTACTTTAAGTTAAGCTAAAGAGGTATAAATCATCCATTAGTGAGTATGTGTGCACCCCTTCCCAGGGCAATGTCCTGTAATATAATTCTGCCTGCTTTTGGGAAGGTTTCAGGATTATTTGAAAAAGAAAACAAACATGAATTCTCTTATTTCTGTCTTCTTTTTTCTCTTTGTTTCATATCTTTAAAAAGTTAGAAGTTTTTCTCCCAATCTTTTGGCCTCCTTATTATTTATCTAAATCCTTCTTTCCTGCCATAAGGCTTCTTAGCCATATAGCTAATTTCTATGACCACTAAAATTACATGGCTTTTTCCTTCTCTGTTCCATCATCTTCCCCCAGGAGGATGCTGAGCTTTATAACCTCCCTGCCTAGGAGCTTTTCTTCATGGACAAAAAAAATTGTCCATGAGCTTCCAGTTTGCTAGAATTCTTAAATTCTTTTATTTTTTTAAAAATATGAGATAGGATCCAAAGGAGGTTCCACTGCTTTTCCTGTGTGCCTTGTCTGTAAAGGAAACTACCAGGTAGATACTCATCCATATGGGAATTCTAACTGGAAAATGGGCAGAAAGACTACAGACTTGGCTTTTCCTGATGTCATATTTGGTTTTTAGCACCATCTAGACACAGCACTTTTACAAAGGCTGCTATTTCCTCACTCTTAGGAACCACTCACATAATTATCTTATTTTCTTACCAAACATGACAATCTTTTTGCTTTCCTCTCTTATCAAACAATATGCTTTTCACACGATTGATCGTTTATACAAGTTGCTCACAAAGATTCTCCTCAAGTATCTCTTTTCCCATTTTCATTCAAAACCAGTCAAGATAAGAGCTATTTTTATGCAGAGACAGTCAAATGTGAACTTACATCAGAATTTTACATTGACCTTTAGTGTATATTACTTCTCCTCATATCAAGGTAGATTTGAAAGCAGAGAGTGGGTCAAACTAATGGCTGGATATACACCTTTGCTTGTACATAGTGACTTGCTTTGCCAAGTAGTAACTACATACTTATGGTTATATAATTACCTAAATATTACACAACAAACTAGAGAACACACTGTCACATATTGCTCTTGTGAGGACATTTCTTATATAAACTATGATGTTGCATCTTATCCTAAAATGTGTGATAGTATCTCATATATCAATACAAATTCAAGAGTACCCATAGCCAATAATTTTTCATATTATTAAAAACTAAAATAGTTCTTTTCTATTTTCTGCTTTCAGAATTTCAACCACGTGATTTCGAAGTTCACTTCATTTTAGAGACAGTAATATCTAACTACATGACTTAAAATTTGGTTATAAGACTTACCCACAACAGAAAACAGAACAAAGGCTTTGCTATTGCTTTTGCTGAAATAAGCAAACAAAATTTCCGTGATTCTAAGTTGAGAAAACTAATAGTTACTTAAGAGAAAAATCTTGTTCTTGTTTTTAGTTCTAGAGGTGTTAAGGCAGAACTAATTTTTTAAAAATTAGTTAATGTGCATGTTTTATAAGTCTAAAATACTTTTGCCCTCATTAGTGTTTCCATATATGATTGTTTTGTTTGTTACTTCAATTTCATCTTCATTAAAATGTATACAAAATAGAGCATTTGATTGTTCATACCCACAAAATAAAATGTTTATCTCAGTGTTTTGTTAAGGGTCAATGGGTATAGTCATTGCAAAATAATAATAATAAAATAAAAATAAATAACATTAATAAAATAAAATAAAATTTAAACTAGCTCATTAGAAATAAAAAATCCTGAGAGATATCATGAAAATAAAAGAAAAGAAATCAAAACAAGAGGGAAATGTTATATGCTTTAATGATAAAATATCAAAATATTCATATATGAATTCAACCAGTTAAGAGGGATATTAATTGCAATGATACTGGACATCAGGTTTTTATACCTATATACTAGGCCTTTGGTTTGGTTTCAGCTATGTGCATCTCAACAGTTTGTAAAACAGACCAAAGGGATTATGTCATCAAGTGGCCCAGATGGGTAAATGCCATCAACACTTGTTCTTTTTGCTGCTGTTTATAAAGTCCCATGATCCTGTTTAATCATTTCAATTTTTATTACACTTCCTTCACTTTTATCCAAGTAATTTTAAAGTAATAGTATATGTTACTTAAAATAAAGAGGCTTCTAGTATAAATGAACTATATCTTAGTTTATAATACCTCTTTAGCAAAATAGTGTAAGCTTCGAAATCTAGTTGTTTAAATGTATTTTTCATTGTTAGAAAGTCTGAGAAGTTCACTACCAGTGCTCTAAGCGTTCTGCATGTGTGAATGGTCCACAGTCTTTGGGACTTAAAATAGTACTTTTACACTGTGTATTCCTGTAGAAAAGGGAAAACATGAATACTTCTTCTTTTGTGGATATTAACTATAAGAATCCTTGATTGTATAGGTGTCAGAGTTAATTAAACTCTTTGGGTCAGAGCTAAACAAAATCAAACAGAAAACAAAACAAAGAAACAAAAATATAGGAAGAGTAGTTGTTAAGAGGAAGCTAGGGATACTTGGAGTAGGAAGGGGATGAGAGCAGGGATAGGGCATAGAAATAAAAAAATATATATATATTTTAAGCAATATGAAACTGTCAAAGAATAAAAATAAACTAATGAGTGTCTAAGATAATAAAGTACAACATGGATACACTATCAACAACACACCAAACAGGCAAACTCTAAGCCAGTTTGATTCACCAGTCAATGAGACCTGATTTCATTAATTTTTGTTTCCCTAGAACGTCAATTAATATCAATTCTAAAAGGAGTCTCCATACAGTGACAGTGCAACATCTTCACTTACATGTTTTTAATCAATGTTACTAGAATCCTGTGGACAGAATATGTTCTTTGATGTGACCCTGTAAGAGATGTTTTTGTGCCCTATTCTTAGAATTCTAACATGGTCCTTCCTAGAGGAAAAACAAGCCAGCAGTTTTTTGCTTTTGCACGGCCTTTAGGTAAGAGTAAATCAAAACCTCTAAGTTAGAAGAAGATATTTTTCATAGTCATGCCAATCCATTACTGATCATTTCAAAGAATAAACTTCTGATGAGATTTTATCATAAAAATAATCCAAGTGACAAGGAAATGGGTATTTCTGTAGCATGCAAAATGAGATAATAGTAATTTTCCCAAATTAGACAAGCTGTCATTAAGAACAATAATGAGCAGACTAAATCCAAATGGCTTGTCCGATACTACAGCTGATTTGTACAAGTCTACATAACATTTTATAGACAAAAACCTTTTGATACGTGCAGAATTATTCCAGGACAGGATGTGTTTTTGTGTGTATAATATGCATATTAAGTGTATATGATGCCAAGAATCTGCCAAACAATCAGCAAAAGCTGGAAACAATATATTAAGAAAGGCAAGAATTCTGTTAACATGATCTAGTAACTCTGTAGTGGAGCCTCAACAACTATATTTTCATGAAAACCTTAAATATAATTTATAGATACTGCCCAGGGAAAAGAAATCCTCTTAAAAAGATGCCAAATTTTTAGTTTTAAATTTGGGTAAAGGAAATAATTTAAAGAATATTTTATGTTTCCTCTAATGACACAATTCAGTATGCATCCTCAGAAAATCAAACAAGAGATTCACCAAAGCTATAGATTATAATATTGGCAAATTTCTAAGATACATCGGGATGAATTTTGGTAGTTTCTGCAATCATAAAGTTATAGTCATGTGAAAGAGTTCTTTTCTAGCACAGTCAGGTCATCAGACATGAACGGGCAAGTCTTTTACATAGTGGTGAAGAGGGAAGAAAGAGAAGTATGTTTTCTTCTTATAGAGAAGAGAGAGAGAGAGAGAGAGAGAGAGAGAGAGAGAGAGAGAGAGAGAGAGAGAGAGAGAGAGAGAGATTAATGCACAAATGATAATAGATGGGAATAATTATACTGTTTTAAAGCTGCAAAAGCGTGTTTTCCCTTTGATATTTTTGGAAAAGTAACACATCATTGCTTGGATGTTTTCAGCTTTTTTTCAGCCAATGTGTCTTAAAACTATTTCTCATAGTTCCCTTCAAGAGGTGACGGTGAGATGGAGCTAAAGGCAGGGTTCTCCAGAAGTCTATACCCTGTGAAAACGTGAGCTACTTCCTGCCGTTAGTACTGACATAAGGGGGAGACAATGAATGTTTAGTATTCTTTCAGAGCAGACTAATTATCTAGAGAAATGTCCATATATCTAATGTCTTACGGTATTAAAAAAATCTAAATTCCTCCTCTTAAAAATGGCAATCATGCTCCAATAGTGAATCCTGAACACTTCTAAGTCATAGGTCACTAGGTCATCTTCACAGACACTGAGAAATGTTGGGAATTTTGCCATTCCATATTTAAAAGTCAGAAAATATTTAAAATGTTTTCAGTAGTATTATTTTGCTCATTCAAATGTAACCTAAAGAAACCATAGCACCTCTTCTAAATTAATATTTTCATATTAAGGTTGTGAATGACAACCTATGGCTCAAAGCCTAGTTATTTGTATCACCCTCTAGTTAACATTCTATGTTCTCTTTTCTGTTCTGGCTATTCCAAAGGTAATCTTAGGTGCTGATGTTAATTACAATGTTATATCATGGTTAGAAACCTCTGTTCCACAGGGAAAATTGAAAGGAAAGAGACTGATTGATAACTGAGATGTTACTATCTGTTCTGTTCCAGACTGTAGATGAAGAAAAAATGAGAAAAAAAAGAAGGAAAGGAAGAAAGAAGCAATATTACCACTTCTTATTGTAGCACAATGAGGTTTTTCCGTGGTTTTCTTTTATTATTATTATCATGGACAAAAGGGGTAACAATGAATAATCCTGTAGAAAATACCAGATAAAGCCATATGAGACCATTGAGGATCAGGAGAAAAACAAGAGCAGAATATCAACAAGAATTAACAGAAACTAAGCAGGTACAGTCAAAAGAACATCTATGATGGCACAACTACAGCTCTGTGTCACTGTGAGTGCTATGAATTTCCCAGACTTTAGTTTGTGCATAAGTTATTTCACTCTTCTTTCAGGCATTAGGTGTTAGGACCTTCAGTCATCTTTCAGCCTGAACCTCATTGCATTATCCTGTCTATTTTCTTCTCCCCAAAGTCATCCAGCAAGAACTATCCTCGTATATTGTTGCTCTTGGGTAAGGACGCAATCCAGTCTCCATAGCTTGTGCTGATCTTGCTCAGCTTTCAACCTTTGCCAGTTGAACTCAGAGACACTCTTGATTGTTTTTGACTACAAAGCACTGATACCAACCTGTTCTCATCCAGAACAAGTGTTGCTTAAAAAGTGCCAAAAAGTTCAAAGACAATTCTCAAAAAAGTCCTTATTTAAATGTTTATTCTCATTTTATTATAGATAATTTAAGGGCACAAGAATTATATTACATTGTAAAAGTTTCCAGAATTCCAAAAGATGAGTTATGATTGGATTGCATAGTTGTCTGTACAACACTACCAAATTAGCCATTGATTATTAAGACTACTTTTCTTCCTCCCCATTTCTAAAAATTCATGCAGCCCCGACACTTGGTTTGAAGCTAAGAAACAATATAACTTATTGCTAAGTCTTTCAACACTTCTAGCAAAGCCTAAAGCCTACAACTTTTCCCATGAGTAGGTATTTACAAAATGAAAATTATTTATTGGTTTCAAATCTATTTTGAGGATGCCTTGGAGGGTAGGGCTGTTGTGGATAATGAAAGATAAGTTCTACAGATAAAACACATTTTACTTTTAAGATTCAAGATCCAAAGAGCATAAATCCCCATGTGTGGTATGGAAGGCAAATCTTTTAAATCTATTTTGGCATTGATTTTTCACTATACTGCTCATTGCTGCTCTTAAAGAGAAATGATTTTCCTGCAAAGCACATACATAATGACTCTTGAAATGTCACATTTAAAAAAGCAGTTACAATTACTTGAAGCATTTAAAAATTTCAGTAGTCAAATGTACTAGATACTGCCAAGACGTAATCTGAAATGTAAACGTTTCACCACGAAATCCTTTCTTTTTGTGTACCCACTAGATTGATATTAAAAGATTTTAATGAAGACTAGTTTTAGGATTGTGGTCCTATACTAAGGGAGTTTTTACATAAACTCTCCCTTAGTCTCATTTTATGACAGACAATGGTAAAGAGAAGTCACATATGAAAGGTCTTTAGAGGCATACCTGGTACATATGAGCTAGAAGAAAGATGAATATTTTTATTGTATGGACATAAGCAGGAAGTATGATAATGTATGTGCACATGTAAATTTTATGCAAATAAGCCTATACAAGAACTACCAAGCATTTATGGACAAATTTATATATACAGCATTGAAATCTGTTCTTAAATATATATTCTCAGCATATATAAAGGATTATGAGGGAGTAATATTCAGAACCTTGTGGGTGTGAGTTTTTTTGGGAGAAGAAAATTATATTATTCAATATGCTCTAAAATAGAAGTCATAATAAAGGAAAAACAGCCATTATAATGTGTTTCAGTAAGGGCATGTTTTGTTTAAGTTGAATAAGAGCTATTTAAAACTTTAAAGTGTGAAATTACCCTTGGCCTTTGAAGTGGTAGTTTAATGTAAATGTAAGAATTAAAAGGTGACTAGCCATGTATTACTTTTTCACATTTGTCAGCTTAATCCAACCGGGTAGTTTAGAATTTCTGTCACAGATGTCTGAAATTGTTAAAATTAGCATGTTTTATCTGCAGAATGCAGAATGTTCATTTACATAAAATTGGTTCATTTCTAACACAATGTAGCTATAAAAATATGTTTTTATAAAATACATTGAAGGTAGTTGAAACAGTTTATGGGGGAATTTGTTTGAGAGAAAATACAGTAGCCTGTCTGATGAATCTCCAAGATTTCTCCCTGGCCAGAGGTCCCCTTTCTTAGTTGTAAAAGGACATTGAACCCTGGTTTGAAGTAAAATGTTTTCATTGTTATACTAACTTAGTGAAATATAAAAGCTTATTAGCAAAAAAGTATTCATATCAAGCTGATTTTATGAACTATAAAATTGTAGACTAGCCATATCCAACAGTAGAGCGGGCTTCAGATATGTAAATTTATTACAGCTCATCTTGAACAGTTGTACATTTAAGACTTCTAACAAGTCAGATACTTTCAAAACTCATGTGTATTTATACATTTAAAAAAAACAACTCATCAAGGTAAAAAATGTAATGTAAGAATGTAATAAATCTATCACTAGAAGGGGAAATCATGAAAAGAAAATAGCATTGATCAAGGAAACAGAGGTGATTTCAATCTAAAAATTGACAGAATTTTAACAAAATTTCAAAAATTACATTTTAAAAAAATATACATTTGCAGAAATAAAATCTGTTCACAAATATTTGGGTATCTTTTAAAATTAGATACAGTCAGACACATAGTAAAATTTTCATTTTATAATGAATATTCATGAAAGAAAGAAAACCTACCCTTTAGGGTAAAGGCTAACAACTGACTGTCATTTATACAGGCTGTGAGAGGAAAAATCAGTTTTTTCTAGTAGAGTGACTCTGCTCTGCTTATATCAACCCCTGCTGACAGGCCTCACATTAAGGAGTGCTTCACCAATCTATAATGGACAGCAAGATTTTTGTTTGTTTGTTAGTTTGTAAATGCTTGTATTTAGTTACAGTTTAGTGGGTGTGTGGGCAAAGAGGGATGTAGTTTATTTTATTTTCTTTGTTTGTGTAGGATTTGTTGTTTTGGGGTTTTGTTTGTTTGAAGAGAAAACCCAAGTGGGCTAAATAGAGAGGGAGAGGGTCTGGAAGGATATGAGGAAGAAGATATAATTAAAAATATATTTGAAATTAAAATTGGATCTAAAAATAAGATATATGATAAAAGGAATATAAATATTTATTCTTATAAAAAGAATATGAGTGAAATAAAAAGCTTCTAAAGTTATAGTCCACAAAAGATGCTTTCCTATTAATGCATTTTCTTCTGCAGTAATACTTGATGGAGCAGCCGACACTTCTTTTTAGGCAGTGTGAAGAGTACTGGTTTGAAGATTTTTCCAGAGCAGTGTCATTTGAAAAATCTTTTAAAATGTATGAATGTCTAGGTGAGAAAGGGTGTGAATCTGAATGGAAGGGTAAGTTGAGAGGATTAGAGGGAGGGGAAACCATCATAAGAATATAATTTATAAATACATAATGTATAGTATAGATTATATACACATTATGTATTATATATAAGCATATAATATATATATATTATAGATATAGATAATATTACTTATACTTAAAGACACTGCTATTGTTAAGTATAGTAAGTTTGCAGTACATTGGCTTAACTCTAGTTAATTGAGATTGACAGGAACATACAGGATTATTTAGAGAAATGAACAGCAACAATGTTCTCAGTAGCTAGGACTGTATAAGAGATGCAAGTTCAGATCACGCTGCAAACTAATGTGGAAAATCACAACTCTGAGTATTCTCCCTGAGCTGTACAGTTCATACTTGAGTTTATTTTATACACTCTGGTGACAATGCATTACACACACACACACACACACACACACACACACACACACACACACAGAAACACACATTCATCTCTATGCAGTTTTACCACAGTGTCATGAGAATTAATTTCAGACGTTTATATGAAAGTTATTTATCACTTATGCCCTCTTAAAGGTAATGTCAAACGCTATCTCTCTCAAATTATTCTTTTTTCAGTTTTTGGTATTACTCACTTACTTTCAATGAGGGCTCTCTGAGTAGTATTGCAAGTGTTTTAGTTTCTTGAGACTAGATAATTTTGACTTTTAGTTTTTCAATTTAGTAGTTTTCTATTGTCATGATCACAATAAACATTATAAACATTGTGTGTTCACTGAAAACTGTATTGACTTTAGATACTAGTAAAACAGGAAACTCAGAAGATGATAATTAAAATTAGATTTGTATGGTCAACCCAACATCTCAATGGGTAATGTGACTACAACCAATTCTGATGACCTGAGTTCAATACCTAGACCCCACAAGGCCAACAAAGATACCTCCAAAAAGTAATCAGTGGCACGTATGCTCACACACACTCTTTGTTCACATACTACAAACACATAATAAATAAACAGATAAACAAAAAAGATGTATGCATAAATAAATAAATAAATACTTGTAGGTGAAATTAAATTTATTAATTATAAAATTAGATAAACAAAAATCTAAATTCCAGTTGCTTTCATATGTGCAGTTTGGAGTAAGGAAACATTGCAAGTACCACTCCCAAGAGCTTTTCTTTACTGCATTTACAGTGCACCTGCAATCATTTGTGTGAAGCTCTCATGACTGCATTTATGTTGAAAATTAAGCAACTGAAGATATGTTTAAAAAGTATTAATTTATTCAAATGATGCAGAGTACTTAAGTATGAATTACGGTTCTTTTGTAATAAACTTATGGTGTCCTTTGAGGTAGTAAGGACACATCAAACAATAAATTTAGAGTTAACAATATGGTATATATTCTGAAAATAAATAAAAATAGAAAATATACACAAAATTGTATAGGAGTTACAGGTTGTGTAAGGAAACTTCAGGCAAAGACATGACTGAACCAAAATTCAGTGTGATGATTGTGGGCAGATCACATGGCCCTTGGTCTTGTGAAGGCTCAATGCCCCAGTGTAGGGGAATGCCAGGGTGGGGAAGCAGGAGTGGGTGGGGTTATTCATCCTACTAATTCAAACTTATTTCCAGGATAATTCTAGCCACAAATGATTCAGAAAGACAGGTTGGCCACTGCTTATTTATTCTCTTTAAAACATAATAATAATAACTTCCAGGGAAGAAGATTTTGGTTTCATTACGTTTTGACTCAAAATGTGGGAACTTGTATAAGAAAGGTATGAACTTTCTGTGAACCACGGCTAGGACAGAGTGCTGAATGTTCTCAATGGGCAGCCTTCTGGGAAGTGTTTCAGAAACTATGGTAAGTGTGTTCACTTGAAAGCAAGGACATGAAAAGGATGTCCTGCCATGCCCATATAGTCTGTGGGAAAGGCAAGTGCCCAGGAGGGATAGTCTTAGCTCTTTTCATATTACTCAAGATCATACTACATGACATCAGTTGTTTTCCCTCATGGTACTTGTATACACTTTAGCAAACTGTAATTGTCCTCTCATGTTTTCATTACTTTAAATTTAATAAAATTGGAAAGTACTTTGTGCTGCTACTCTTGAGCTCAAAAGTCTTGAGTTCTTTGGTACCTCACTCAGATCTGTATAATATATCTTTTGATCTGCAAGACTGAGGTTTGCTGTCCATGGGGCTGGGTGATGCCAATATTTTATTCATTACAAAATAAAGTCTAATCTTAACTAATATCTAATAATTAGAGTTATACTTAAGATTTTTAGATTTTTCTTGAAAAATTCAATATTCTTATAAACTGACTGGACCAGAGTTAATTCCTGCTTAGTCCAGGGAAAAAGGATCATCACTAGAGTACCCACCCCAACCTCACCTATACTAGTGAAACATGTACCTTTGTCAGTCTCGGTCTATGAGAATTTGGAATACCACTGAAATGGACAAATCTTGTTGAATTATGTTTTCTATTTTTCCAAATGGAATGACTTTTCAATTCCTCTTTACATGTGAAAGGCCTACAGATTTGTTGTTGTAGTTTTTGGGTTTTTTTTTGTTTTGTTTTGATTTTGTTTTCTTGTTTTCTGCATGCAGTTACGTGAACTACTTTTCTGCTCATTTTGAAGTATGTATATAAACTAAGAGATTTATTTTCACTTAATATATATGGAGAATAAAAGCAGTTATGAAAGTGACTTTGTGCCCTTTTCTCTCCTTCTTTCACAGATATATTAGTAACTCAATTTAATATCAGACATATTTATTCAGATAACTTTTAACTTCCTATAATTATCAGATTACTTTAAAATCTGTAAGAAAGACTTTCATAACATTTTTTATTGATTGTTTTCTAATTTTTAGTACACTTTAAAATATTAATAGCACTAGTGTGAAAGATTGTCTTATAATGACTTAAAGCATTGCCCTTCTGGTATAGCAGGCTTCTTTGTTCTCATTATTACTAAATCAAGCTGTCTTGTCAGGAGAATTTTAATGAGATGCTAATGGATCCATTGTTCTTTTCTTCTAAACCTGTCTCATATTAATATGCAAATATATTGAAGCTAATGAAAGAAAATTACTACAAAATTCAGCTAACTTGATAAAAGATAATCATTTTGTGATTTTTTTAAATTAGTAAGTAGATGTAAATAGGCTGGATTCAACGAATGCAAATTTCATTGGAATAATGAAATTATACCTGGGATAGGACTTTCAGATACTCATTAAAATATGTTAGATTTCTTTTATTTTTAAATCTAAAATTTTCTAAAATTTTGAAAAGTTATGAACATATGTTTTTTTTAATTTTTCTACCTAGCATTATAAAAAATAAATCAAATTCACAATTCTATTACTGTCAAATAGTTTCAGATCCAAGAAGTTGTAAAATGTATTAAATGATACAGTCATAATATTTGAGTTTGTGTGTGTATATAAACTTTATATTTTTCTTCCGCTTTATATCTTTATATAATATTAATTTGGTGACTTTCTATTTTTGTATATCACTAAAGATAATCTAAGATAGAACTACTAAGATAGAATTAACCATAGTATCTGAGTTGTCAATGCCTTCGAGGATAGAGATGCCTGTCTAAAAGGGTGTAGAGTGAAGCCTAGTCTTGCTCAGTGTTGGGTCTGTGTTCCAAATCTGGAGGGTACTTTCTCCATAAGTCACCCCTTACTCCAGGGTCAGAGTGCTAAGAGTTGTGAAGTACAAGTCAAATAAAGGTGTTCATAAACAGAAGACTGCTAGACTACAAACCAATGAGATAGCCTTTTCTATTCAAATTTGTCTGTCAGTATTCCCTGTAATTTTTCTTCAGTTCTTGTACATAAAGCCTTTTGACTGACATAGAATTCTCCTGTGGCATATCTACTATCACCTTATGTTGCTGTTATTTACATAGCCCCCTTTATGCATTTTGTATGAGTAAATTGTGCTTGCAATCTTTAATTATATCTATGGTAATTTGATAATAAAATATTAATAATTCAAAATGTAGAAAGATGGGAATATAAGTTATTAGGAGGAAAGATAATTAAAATACAGTAAAATTAGAACTAAATAAAGCTCTAGTCATAATGTGAAACTGCAGAGTAAGAATAAATGTTACTGATTTTATTGGAAGTTCTGGCTATGTTATCTATATTATTTTTATTAACAAGCCAAGTAATCAAAAAAACATTTTCCTAGGAATGTAATCTGAATTTTAATGATTAATAAAATAGTTAATCGAAGTGTGCTGACTACTATTCTATAGTACAAATTAGTTCAAAGCTTTACAATGTCTTGATTAAAATATAAATGAAGGCCTGGGCTTGGCATGATGTCATAGTAGTTACATGTACTGGCTGATTTGTTGTTGTTGTTTTGTTCTGTTACTTCAGAGAACACAGATTTGTCCCATAACACCCAGAAGGTAGCTCCGAACTGTTTCAAACTCCAGTTCCATTTACCTCTTTTGGGTCTCTAATCATTCTCAGCGTTCTGAGTCACCAGATGGCAGACATAAAAAAAGAAATATATTCTCTCTCTCTCTCTCTCTCTCTCTCTCTCTCTCTCTCTCTCTCTCTCTCCCTCCCTCCCTCCCTCCCTCCCTCCCTCTCCCCTCCCTCCCTCTCTCTCTCTCTCTCTCTCTCTCTCTCTCTCTCTCTCTCTCTCTCTCTCTCTCTCTCTCTCTGTGTATGTGTGTTACTGGGTTTTAAAGTAAGAACATTTCACATGCTAATCCAGTGCTCTACTACTAATCTATTAACCCAGGTCAATTTACTATTTTAATTGCATTGTCATGTTTTAGGGAATAAAGGAATCCAAAACAAACCAACCAAACAAACAAACAAATAGATTCTTAAGAAAAATGATGTATATACTCAAGTTTGACTGTAGGGTGCTGCAAGTGATAATGTATCCAGAAGTGATTCCTAAGAATGTGTCATTTAGGGACAGCAAGCACTTTGGCAAGTCTGCTAATTTCTCAACTTACAAATGATTCTTGGGTGTAACTTGTGTACATGTGAGTCAGGGCAAGTGCATATGTACTGAAATGTTGCTGGCCCTCCTCTTTGAAAATCATGTAATAGCAATGAACAAAGGCATAAAAGACTGTAACTTTAGGCTCAATTTTAATTGTAAGAACCATGGTTAAGAAGATAACTAAATTTATAGTTAGAAAAGTTGCTATGTGTAAAGGCAACAATACAATGTTGATAAAAGACAGAGTCTTCAGACTAGGATACTTTGGATATGACGGAGTAAATTCCGAAAGCCGTGCAGTTTCAGCCATCAAACTGCAAGGAGGCATTCCAGTTCAAGTTATATTAACTGATGGTGCCCTGAGGTGAAAGATTGCCAAGATAACTAAAAGAAAAACCAGAAAATCCCAGGGTCTGAGCCACAAAGGTGAACCTAATGGAGAAAACAAGTCAAACGTTCAGTAAAGGATCCACAGTGTGAACCATAGGACTCCTTACATTGTTTTAATTCTTCTCTCGTACAATAATATATCCTGGCAAGATCCTCTCTTCTCCATTCCTCTCATTCTCCAAAGCCACAATCTACTGCTTCTCTGTTTCCCTTCAAAAAGAGCTGCCCTTCCAGTGATATCAATTGAATACAGCATAACAAAATGCAATAAGACTAGGCACAAACCCTTAAATAGAGGGTTGATGAAGCAACCCAGGAGGATAAAAAGGGTCACAAGAGCAGGGAAAAGAGTCCGAGACTCATCTCCACACCCGCTGTTAGGTATCCTACAAAACCACCAAGCTAAATAATAACAGCATACGTGCAGAGAATGTAGTGTAGACCTAGGCATCATTGAACCACCTTAGCAGGGCTTCTAGGGACTCACAGAGACTGTAGCAGCCATCATAGACTCTCTAATTTTTAATAAGATGTGAGTTGATAGAGAAAGCTAAATAGAGAGACAATATACATGCTACTGAATTTAAATGAATCACTAAGGCAACTAGCTTAGATAGATTTGCCAAGATAGGGACACTTGTTACAAATAAAGCTGTTCTCTGAGAAACAGATACCAGAAGCTTCTGCAAAAAGTGGCAGGAATCTACATTCAGGTGAAGGATCTAAAGGTAAAGATTTATTGACAAGTTGAGTAAATGAATTGTGAACTCAGATACATATATTTTTAAATTATTGGTGAAAATGTTCCCTGCCAAACATTAACCTCCTGGGATCCAGGACTGCACCATTGATTATCTCTGCCAGTTAATTTTGTCTTTAGCACACCTGATAAATAATTACCTGACATTTAATATGTGTCAGGTGTTCTGTAGGCACTGAGGGCATAGCGTAACTCAAATAGATTTTTAAACCAGCTGCTCACAGAAGAAGTAATAAAATAAAATGGACTATAGCAATATTTGGACATGGGTAATTATAGCCTGAAATGTAGTCCTGTTCTATGGTGACGAAGAATGAACTTTAAAAATATAGAAAACGTATGATCAGTTCACAAGTATAAAGCATTCTGAGAATAGTTCCTTCCCATTTAGAATAGACTGTACCAAGAGAGAAAGAACAGTTATCTCAAAGGCATCCTATGTCTGACTTAAAGGAAGGCCACAGAATTTTAAAGTAAACCAGTGAAAATATTATGTAAATCATCTGAAAAAATAGAGAACATTCTTTCCAGTCAAAACTTCACCGTACTAGAAATGTTGTGATTTTATTTGAAGGTCCTTCATCAATGGGGAAATGTTTCCTCTCACAAGTTAAGAGTGAATCTAAACTTTCCAGTCCTTCAAATATCAAATTCACCTTTTATCCCCTTTCTGGATACTCAAATTCAGAATGTTTTGGTATTTTTCTTTGGAGTTTATTGTCTATGAGCTATGTGTTCTTTGGAACTTCTCATAGTTTTGTTTTTTGTTGTTTTTTTTTTTTTTAAATAAACAAATACAGACAAACCCTACTAGTTACCTTGTGGCTGTGATCAAATCTTTAACTAGAAGCAGGAAAGTTAAGGGAAGAGTTCCAGTCTTTCTTAAATTTAGAGCAAGTGTGATCCGCCCTTGCCTAGATGGTAGCAGAGGGTGCATAAGTGTATGGGAACTGAAAACTCATATCTCGGCACACATAAGGCAGGAAATGGAACTGTCTTCATCCTATTCTGCTATCTATGTCATTTTCCTTCCCTTCTTCAGTCCAGAGTCCCCACAGAGTAGACAATGCCCCACATACTCAGATTAGGAATTTCCTTATCCCTTAGCTAATACTCTGGGGAAGAAGCCCTCATAGGTACACCCAAAAGTGTGAGTTACTAAATGCCTATATATGTCTTTTTTTCTTTTTTATTGGCTATTTTCTTTATGTACATTTCAAACGTTATCTCCTTTCCTGGTCCCCTCCACCAGCCTCTTATTCCATACCCCATCTCCTGCTTCTATGAGGGTGTTCCCCGCCTATGTGTTTCTTAATTCAATGAAGTTAAATGGAAAGTTTTATATAAGCCATCATTGAACGAAAACAAGTTACACATCCAGTAATTCTGAACTTACTTTTTACCAGTCATTGTTTTAATAGTAATAGCAGCCAGAATGCAGCTCACATCTATTGTATAATCAAATCATCATATTACACTCTATTAAGTACCCACCACACCTACTCTAACCTGAACTCTGAATAGTTTGGACATTTAAAAGTGACAAATTGAATGATGGCAACCATCTTACAAGGATATGCATAGTCTTCCTTAGTCACCAATATCAACTTTGGTTTAAAAAGCGTTTTTCCCAAGTAAAATTTACGATATTGTGATTTTTAAAATATTGATAATATTTTAATTATCTAATTGTCTGAAGTGGAAACATCGTTTCTTTGGAAAGCCAGTTGTATTGGATGGTGCTTTGGTGGTCAAACACAAGAAGGAGTATTTTTCTGAAGTGTTTCACATAGGTGAAAGTATGTTTCCCTAAGGCAGACATGTGAAGGGACACATGATGAAGGATTCTTCACTAAGGACACACGTTTGTTGGTCTGCCTTACAAGTGATGAGTCAGAGAAAGATTTGGCAGAATAGATCAGAAATAGGATACACCCAACTCACAGGACAAAAACATGGGAAAGAAAAGGTTGCTTGAGAGTAGTATGAGAGAGGTGATGTGTGCTGTATGTGTAGGACAGTTTTATGGAGACAGTTTGAAGATAGAATAAGCTATGGATAGATAAAGACTGAAGGAATTAGACAATAAGAAGAAGCCAGAAGATTAGAACATATTGCCAAAGTTAATATAGGCTGAACAGGGAAATCTAGTCATTTACATTTACAAAAGATTGATATATATTTTATTTATTCTTCATATATATATATATCTTATAAAAACAATATTCCTACATACACACAATTGATCTTTAGATGTAGAAATATGAAACATTTTCTAAACCTCTCTTGTGTGTTTCTGTTTAATTTTTGTTGATAAACTTACAGACAATAGTTCCTCAAATAACTAATATTAGTCAAATTTCATAGAGCTTTTATATTTTAAATATTTTATTGAACTTACTATAAATAACATTAGGGTAAATATTAATTATGAATCTATTTTCAAAAGTCTTTCAGTAAATTTGTATACTTATTATATAGCATTATTTTCCACTGATACCATATAGGAAATTTCTGAAAAACATACAGGATAACTTTTCTTTTTTTTTTTAATTTATTTAATTATTTAAATCACATCGTAATTTACTTATTTACACAGGGGTTATAAACACAAAAAGGCAGAATGTGGGGAAGAGAATGACACCAGAACATAGGTGTTCAGGGGGAGTACAGATACCATTCAGAACAGGGGTAGGTTCAGGGGACAGGTCACTATGATTCTGCCTATGATTCACTTGTCCTTATCTAAGTTGGTACTGTCTGCCTAGGTGCCTATTTATAAGATCTATGAGTACTCAGGCTGGTAAATTTCCACAGAAGCTGCCTGTTTACAATAAAGCGTTTATAGCCTTCTGTTTCAGTGTTTTTCCACAGAGACCCAAGACTTTGTGTTAGCATGTATGTATGTCAGGACTATTGCTGATTTTAGTCCTATGGCTGATTTTAGGCCTTCAGTGTATAAGCAGAGCTGCCCCTGACATCTCCTCCTCCCTTCTCTAAGTATAGAAGGGCCTTGACGATTCTAATCTTGAGAAGGCGGGGATAGAGGCCTGATCTCCAATAATTGAAGGGGACCTTGTAATGACTCTGGTCCTTTTTTGTACTTGATTCTTTAATATGTTGCAGATATTTATTATGTTTGCATTGTTTTTTATGCATTTTATGAACAGAATTGGAAAAGTGTATTTGATGAATATAAACTAAAATACAGTCCTATTTTCCTCTGAATATTTTCTCAAATATTTCCTTATTACTTTTCTTTTCTTAAATAAATAAGTTATGTTAATATGTATTTAGAATATATTTCAAGATTCCATAGATATAATTATTGAAAGTTCATTTTACTAATATGAGGTTTCAAAAATTATACTTGGTTTAATATGAAAGTATGAACAGGAGGCTCTCCCAAACACAGTTGCTGGGTGTTATTTGAAAATACATTTTTGTAATTGAAACTGGTTTATCATTGTACACATAAAGCATTTATTTCATTATTTTTAAAATATATATTACTCAGCAGACTGTAATATAATATGTATAAATAAAATGAAAAGATCAATGTTTTGTTTCTATTTGTATATCTGAGCTTCCAACGCTTACATGTACATCAAGTTATAGAGAACTATTTTGGTTAATTATTTTCTTTGATTTAAAAGTACATTCCAGCTAATGTAATTATCTACTTCCATTCTCTGTATATTAAAATAACTTAATTATATAGTCCTTATGTACATGTATGTGGGTATATGAACATTTGTGTAGATGTCCATAGAGACTAGAAGAGGATGTAATATTCCTAGGAACTAGAGGTATGAGAAACTATGAGCAACTCTACCTAGTTGCTGTGAACTGAACTCAGGTTCTCTGAAAGGAAAGTACATATCCTGAGTTGAAGAGCCATTAGTCTATTCTTTACTCCCATTTTTGAGTCTTTTGCACTGGGACATGCAAATGATGGTTAATTTTATCATTTGAATATCTATATTAAATAAGACATAATTACTTCTAACTACTAAATATATATGTTTCATTTTGATGTTATGTTTATATATTTAAATATATACAGTTATATTTTTAAATGATTATTTTGTGATAGAGGTAAAGCCAAGCATTAATTCATTTTTAGGAATATAATGTAAGTTTTCCCATTCCATTGCAAGCCAACAATTCAAATGTAAACCATCTTGTAAAAAATGATTTTATACTTTGCTACAAGCATTTCTTTCTACATATATTAAACATATGGTAGGTATTTAATATCAGGAAACTTTTCACATATTAGAACCATGTTTCCATATTTAATGCATATTTTCATATTCATTAACCATCCTCTTTCTGTAATCTTGGCAAATATACTTTATAGTCATCTTTAATTCATTGCACCAAATTAAAAAAAGGGGGGAGGAGTCTCCTGATTTAATCAAGAAATATTCTCATCACAGTTGTACATTTTTTATAATTTGATCTTGATTTGCTTTCCAGAAACCTGACCATCAAATCCAGCTGAGAATTGACGAAGAAATCAGGTGATTCATATCAAAGTGTTTCTGAGCAGTTTTACTAGAGTAGTTTTTCAAGGCAGCAGCTGGATCAAAGCACTTCATTCTTCCCTGGATTGTAACACAAAGCAACATCAAATAACTTAGCTGTGCTGGTTTAGCTCCCTTGCATGCTTTGAACTAGGGGATAATAATCTTACTAAGGCTTTGTGTCCTGGAGTAAAATTATGTGTGGTTCCCCTGGATTGTGTTGAAAAGACTCATGAATAGTTGAAGAAACATAGATGAAAGTACTTTTCTTTCATTACTAGTGAACTTTTGGTAATCTTGAGGCTTTCAAGTTTGAAAATATATTGAAAATATTTCTGGTTACCAGTTTCAGTTAGGAAATATATTTTAAACTTATTCAAACAATGACAATTTTACTCAAAATATATTTACATGTGGTTTAGTTGTGTTCTACATTGAAATAAATGGCTCGATACTAGTCAGCATGCTGACTGATAAAATAAGTAAAACATTCCTATGTAATAGGGAGTTTTCATTTAACTTTATATTTAAGAATATATATATCTTAAGATCTTGTTTCAGTTCACACCAAGCATTAGAGTAATTAGTTTTCTGATTTCATGTTATATTTTAAAGGCTACTGCTGATGAATTTAATTTTATGAATGAATGAACTGTATGACTATTAAGATGCTTATATTATTGTTTAAACTATCAGCCTGTGCTACAGAAAATCTTGGTTGAACAAAGAAAAAATTTAGTTCTCCAATAGAAGTGGATATACTGATCATAAATGCATAGATAATGACACTGTAAATACAGTGAAAACAAACCAAACAGCAATGAAAAATACAGGGCAAGGTTCTCTCAGACCATTGATGTAAAATTCTTTAAAACTTGTCAACTGAATTGTATATATGCTAACTATTAGCCATGGTTGAGCAGAATTAACTTCAAGATACAAGATCAAACACTATTTATAAACAAGAATAATCGCTCACATTAAACAATGATTGTCAAGGTCCATTAAAATTTAACTCCTGTGAGAGAATTCAAGTAGATGTTGCTTCTTTAGTGATAATGATTAGTGAGCAAATTAAAATAGACTGATGCATCACATGGATTCAGAATCAATGTTGTCCATACTAACATTTACCTACGAGGATGATTATAATTAAATTTATTCCTGCTTACTACATTTTAAGTAGATTAATCTTTAATATTTATTGCCAATATGAGATGTAGCAATAAGAATCTAGTTAAATTATAAGCAACTGTTTGTAAAGGGATGATTAAAAATAAACTATAGACATCTCCTATGTCAGTTCTCTACCACATTTGCTAATGGATATTATTATTGTTACAAATATATTTTTAAGAAGAGATTGATATTGGAGCATATAACACTTGCTTTGATTGTAGAGAATAATAATAGAATGTAACTTACATTTTATTTTACTATATATGCTGATATATCAGCCCTTAAAATTAGCATACTAATGTATTTAGAAGGCTCATGAAGAAATTATATATAGATAGATAGATAGATAGATAGATAGATAGATGTAGAGGTAGATGTAGATATAGATCATATACACATACACATATACATATACGGCATATGTGTATATTATTATACTTTGAAGGGAAACTACCTACCATAATTCACAGGGAACTTGATAAATAGTCACATTATACACAGCAGCTCACATGAAATGAATATCCAGGTAAGGTTTTGAGTTAATTCTCATTCTAAATATTCATATCATTAAACAATCAAGCTCCAATAACTTAGGTGAAAATTCCAACTCTCAGCAAACTCTGTTATATGATTGTGTTGAATTTCTATAAGGACATTTAACATTGATGTTTTGTTTGCCTGTGTTTGCCTGTGGAGGCTAGTAGAAGCTGTTAAATGACTTAGACTATTTGCAGGTCCAGGTGAATCTAAGATGTCTGACATGGAGCTGAGAATTGAATGTTAGGCTTTTGGAAGATTAGTGCATGATTATTATCACTGAGCCATCTAGCTCTTCAGGCTTAGGGACTCTATCTCTGGTTTTAAAAATTGAAGCATTATACTTTATTTTTATTCTCATTTACTCTTAATGTAGGAAGCAGTTCTCCCCGCCATTAAAAGATGGTGCTTGGCACATAGCCAGCAAGCACGAGTAAGCACCGCTAAAGAGAAAAACAACTCCGTATTTGGAAGGCTTGTGCTTCGCGGTGTGGTTACCCAATCAGTCCATCTCGTATCATATGGAGCAGCCAATGAACAGTGACAGTGTGGCAGCTGCTGATAGGATTAAGGCAATGCGTACAAGGGCTGCGGGGGCGGTAGGAGAGAGAAGGGAAAAAAGAAGAAGAGGCTGATTGTACAAGGGAGCCTGAATAAATTGCTTGAAGGAACACGGTTGCCGTTGCCTTAATCCGCTGGTCGGACGAGGGTAGCAACATCTTAATACATGAAGACATTGACAATGTTGACAATAAAAATTTGACTTATTGGTTCAGCAAACTTAATAGCTTGTCTTGCATTTACCAGAGAATCTGTGGGTGGTTGAGGTAGAGAAGTAAGCAGAACAGCGAGGCTTTATATGTACATAAACTTTATATTCCAATACAAGGAAAAGTCTAGAAGATATAAGTATGTAACCATAATCACTGTCAGTGATCACTAGAGCTTTGGAAGAGAGTTGGATGGGAATGATACCTGGTTCTTTTCTCTAATAATGTCCAAAAATATTTTAATGGATAACTAAAATAAATGAAAGAGTTGTCCATAAATTAAGGCAGAGAGAATATTCAATAAGAAAAAAATGAGTTATAAAAAAATCAATGATAAGGACATTGGAGCGGGCGTGGTGGCCACACCTTTAATCCCAGCACTTGGGAGCAGAGGCAGGCGGATTTCTGAGTTCGAGGCAGCCTGGTCTACAGAGTGAGTTCCAGGACAGCCCGGGCTACACAGAGAAACCCTGTCTCGAAACCATAAAAAAAAAAAAAAAAAAAAAGATAAGGACATTGATGAAGGAAAATCACATTTCTTCACTTGCCTGCACTTATATGCCAGTCCATCTGTTGGAACTATCTCTTCAAGATTCCAGCTTATATACAATAGCAGGTGAAACAACTATCCTCATGGACTGAGCAACTGATAGACTTTTGTACTTCCCATTCATAACTGCCCATTGTTGGGTTTGTTGGACTACAGACTGTTAGTCATTACAATAAATTCCCTTAACATACAGAGACATTGCATAACTTCAGTGACTCTAGAGAACCCTAATTAATACAGTGGACAAATGGAATATAAAGTTAGATAGCGATCAAATTCTGGAGATTCTGAGGATATAATTTAAGATTTTTGCCAATATAGAGCTGCAATTGAAATGGAACCAAATATGGCCATGTAGGAAATTAATGCTATGAGAAGGATATCCAAAGACTTACTGAAACATATTAGTGTATCAAAAGTAAGAGATAGGGAAGATGATAACTGTAAGATTGAGAATAATTAGTGTAAATGTCAGGAGGAGAAACAATATTATCAGATATTAGAGGCACCATTTAATGAAAAAATTTTTACTTTTTTTGTCTGTCTTTTCAAATGTGAAAAGAAATTATCTCTGTCAATCAGAGAAAGTACAGAGAATTGTAATACTGACATTAACATCATGTCTGTGAATGTTACCTGGAATACACATTATATATTGTTTAATTACCCTTTCAGAAATTCATCTAAAAATTAATAAATACTGGACTATCTTAATTAATATACAAAGGAAAGAGAAAACAGACCATGAAAAAAATCAATAAAAAAGGAAAATTTGAAAGTTTGAAAATAGAAAGAATAATTCATTAGTTTGTCTTAGTCAACTCTGTAGCCACAGGGCAAGTGGTATCTGCTAGTGATTATACGACTGGAAATGTCTCTTTTAGAAATAGACCTGCAGTTGTCCTTGATGTTGCTTACAATCATTGTATGTTATGATTTTCATATCTCTACATTTCCAAAAATATCAAATGTAAACTTATACCTAGGATAATCAATTTAAATTTGATAAAACTATGAGTCATGTTATATTTGGAGATTACATGATGATTAAAAGAAATGTCGATTAATACATGCTTATATACATATTTCAAAAACTAACTTTTTGAAGTGGGCCAGTAATATATAAGCAGAAAAAAAATCAAAAATATTCTGTTATATTGAGAAACTTTATGGAGATTTCTGTAAACTCTTAGTGATTTTAATACACCTACAGAAACAATATATTTTAAGATTTTACATTTTAATGCATGTTTAATTGATGATTTTGTTGTCTTACACAGATAAAAAATAATAAGAACTTGTTTGAGAAAACAAGTAAAAATCAGACTTTCTTTGATAATTGTGTTCCAATGAGGAAACGGAGAGCATACAGAAGGAAAGGATGTAACACATTAAATTGCAATTTCTTCTCCTTATTTGTATTCACTTCATAACCCAAATTTGAATTTTCTTTTTATCTCTTTATGTACATTCCACACATATTTTTATTCTGTTAACACTTTCAAATTTCCTCCATCAAATACACTATTTTGAAATTAATATTTACATTTGAATATCAGGTCAAAGGCCAGAAAAACTCATAATCAAATCACTAAATCTGACCTGTACCTGTTTTGTTTCACATATCATAAGATATGCATACATACTTTTATATATATATATTTTTAAAAAGTGTGTTTGGAAAGAAACATGGAGGCCCTTGAAGATAGTATGTTATTGAATGATACTATATAAAAATATTTACTGAATCAAGCTCTGTTTGTTACCACTGATGGGTAATGCTGTATTTAATCAAAACAAAAACTAAGTCCTACAAATTTATCTGACACATTGGCAATGAAACAAATTCCATGTTTATCAAAAATAAAGCATCAAATGTTTGTTGTAAGCACTTTTCCCCTGCATTTATGTTTGATTAAAAAAATTATATGTGTTGCGCAGTTCTCCATAATCTGCCAACATTGGACATCTTTTGCTATAAATGTTCATCTCATGTGGTTTCATTTGCACTCATCAGAATATGAATACAGTGTCTTGTCTCCATTACCCTAGCACTATCTCACAACTCTATAAAGTCAACTCATTTATATTACACGTGAATTTATTAAGTTTTTATTTCATTCCTTGATTTGTGTTTTAAAATATACTTGAAAATACATATTTGTGAGCTTTTTTTTGGGATGCCTTCATTTTGGAACCTATCTCATGCCTTTGTTTTCTTTTTCTTTTTGTCATTATTTAACTTTTTATGCCAGTAGTTTAAGCCAGAGTTTATTGTCATTTTATAATTTCAGTTGATATTTCACATTCAAGACACCCTTCCAAATGCAAGAATCATCTGGCCTCAATTTCATCAACACTGAGTTAAGATTTGTAGAAACTACCTATTATTTTGAAATGTGTGTTTTATGTATAGTATTGGGTATTATAATAGAACATTTTAAATTAAAATATAAAAATCATAGTTCCTGTCTATAGAAATTACTTCCACTTAAAACATCAACATAGAATCCTAACAGTTGAGATGGCTAACATGCTATATTTAAATGTAAAACCTAGTGTTTATATTCAAGATTATTAAGCATTCTTTTGTGATAGACAAGAAAATAATTCAAGAATGAATAATAGATGCTTTTTAAAGTTAAGTTTAAAAATTGCTTAAGAGTCTAAGAATTCACTACAGGAACACCTGCAGCAAGCCATTAGCATCATAATTTGCAGGCATTAATCTGACATGACATTTTTCAACTTCTCTCCTTTTACAAAACTTGGGTCATAATGAAGTTAACCTTTTACGCATGCATCTACTGTGCTGCAGATTTGACTCGTAATTGTTCAACTGTTTTGAAGCCCAATCAGGAGACTGTCAAGCTCTCATTGCCAGATAAAGAAAATACTGCATAAAGAATGTGAAAAAGTATGCAGAAACAGTTTTTTAACATTTTGCTATAAAAAGTATAGGTATTAACACCTGTTACTCTGCATGTCATCTTGTAAAAAAAATGTCATTTTGAAATGTTTTCTTGGGTTTTTTGTGTGACTTTCACATCACTCACCCCAATCCCACTCATATTTGTCCTACCCCACCTCTCCTCCAACTTTGCAAACTCCCCACTAGCTAAGAAAATGTGTCATGGAAGCTCTACTGTGTCACAGTGTGGTCCAGAGTACATGCTTTAGTCCATTAATTCTTTGTTTGCAAATATTCATTGCAATGATTCACTATTCTGGTAGGTGGCCAATAGCTTCTGATACTATCTACTATAAATACTAGAACCTCACAAGGCATTCTCTAGGATATACTCTTGTTGATCTGTGTAATTAAGGTCCTGTAGTTTGGGACCAGTAAGTGGTTCTTTCATGCACTTCAACAGTTTGTTGATGAGGTAGATGTTGGAGTAGGGAAATTCAAATCCCCGCATCTGGGCCTGGGAAGTATAGCCTGCCAGCTTGCCTGTTCTCATGCCCCTGTGGCCAGCAACCCCCAGAACCAGGACCAACTCTATCCTGATGCCCAAATGAGATGCAGTGCTTGCTCGCCCAGTATTTTCAGTGAGCGAGCGACATGACCCGTTCCCCACTCTCATGACCACCTGCCATAGGTGGCAAGCAGCAAGAATAGAGGAGGGCATCTCTCCCTTACCCATGCTGCTCCATGGCAAAGAATTTGGTGGGCCAGATCTACCATGATCACATCTCTAGGCTGGCTCATCTATACCACTGCTACCAGGATCAGGTCTACTGTACTTCCCAGGTAAGGTGCAGGATCAGTTCTCCTGAGTGCTGCAGAAAGTGAGGAGCAGGACCAGCTCTTCCACTCTCATGACCACATTGGGACCAAGTCCCACCTACAACTGATGGTGGCAGAAAATAGGAGGAGAGATCTCTCTCTTGCCTATGTCACCACATAATACATAAGAGGCAAGGCTAGCTTTCTCATACTCCCTTTGTCAGAGTCAGCCTATCTGTACCTCCCCACATTCAGAACTTGCTGCTCTCCCAAGTGCAGTAGAGGTGAGGGCAAGGTCCAGCTTTTCTACTCTCATGACCTTGGTGCCAGCTCTCCTGCCTGCAGTAGGTGGCATGGGGTGAGGGGACATTTCTCCTTCACCAAAGCCATCCTGTAACAGACAACATGGCAGGACCAGCTCTCCTAGGACTCCACCATGTTTCCACTGGGTGTTAGCATCAGGTAATTCCTTAGTACCTTCAAGTCTCTAGTTCTGCCTTTCTTTTTTTTTTTCCTTAGTTTTTCAAGACAGGGTTTCTCTGTATAGCCCGGCTGTCCTGGAACCCACTCTGTAGACCAGGCTGGCCTCGAACTTAGAAATCCACCTGCATCTGCCTTCCAAGTGCTGGGATTAAAGGCTGTACCACCACCACCCGGCCTAGTTCTGCCTTTCTTTGTTACATTCACCTCTTTCTGTTCTGTTCTCTTCTGTTTCTCCACAACTGACTTGACATTCTTAGTAGTATCCAGTTGTCTGATTGTCTAGGAACATTTCACAAATGGTCCTAGGAATGCTATGTCTCACGCATGCATTATTGTGTTGGACAGAGGTCATCTTGGGTATGGTCTGCCTCCACTCCAGGCCTGTGCATCAGTGGACTAGTGGTAATCTCAGAGTAGCTCTATGTCCAGTCCCCATGGCATTGTTCTGGGATCATTTTGAGCTTTCTCCTCACCTGGCTTGTCCGGGTGGCAATATGAGAAAGTTGTCTGTTGTGGGTTCACTCCTACATGTGCCCTAAGGTCCCAGGTGGAATTTTTCTAGCCTCCAGCTTATTGTCCTTCCTGGGAGCCCATTGGGCTATCACACTGTTAGAGAGCCCTGTTTCAGGCAAGGTGGTCATCTTAGGCTCACTTCTTTTAAAGAGAATGTTAGGCTACTAATGGTTCATATGTTCATAGGTCAGGACACTGACCATAAACATGCTTCTCTCATCTCAGCCACCAACTCATACACATGTAACACAGAAACCAGATCTGTAATACTGCAAAGGACAGGTGTGGTATGTTTTAAGTGTAGAGTAGTTTCAAAAACAATATTTGAAGACTTGAAAATTGACAATTGTCTCCTTAAGTTGGAACTTGGAAAGGTTGTGTGCTGGAAAGTGATAAGAAAAACTGAAGGGGAGAAATGGAGGGAAGACATACTCATACTACACTCTGTATACATTAGAAGGTTTAAAGAATATAATAAAAATAATAGGGAATGAAAAGTGCATGCATAAAATTATCATTTTACAAAGCATTTTGTGTAATATTTGCCTAAATTTATGTGTCTTATCTGAGCAACACAGTGCTCAGTAGTTCCCACATTGATAAAGTAGAAACAGACCAGGAGGGAACGCACAAGTCTCACATGCCAGCACCCTTTCATTTATAATAACATGATTACTGTGATTTATAATATATTAATTATAAAACAAGGTATGACAACTTAAAGAGCAAGAAGACAAGACAAAGCTGTCCTTCAAAGTGAGCCTTGGAAATCTATTTTGTTCCGATCTTGCAAATTATATATATATATATATATATATATATATATATATATATATATATATTCTATCATTATTACTCCTTAAAAATTAATGATAAACAAATATGTCTTAATTTTAAAGACTTGATGAAGACAAAATACACAGGTAGTTTTGTTTCTCAATAAAAAGTGTTTATAATTCATGTTAGATAAAATAATAGAATGACTTTAATTTAAAGGCAAAAATAAATAGTGCCATAAAGCAAATGGAATGCATATTGTACAAGAAGGCGAGGTATAAGGTTGAAAAATGGTAGCACTATTTAGAGTGGGTACTGAAAGAGACAAGGCAGAAACAAGTTGTAAGTGATGGTAAATTTTTAATAATTATTGCAGGAGAATGTCTTAGCCTTAGGAAAGGCATTGAAAGTATATAGAGTAAGATTGAGAACTACTTTGAGGAATTTAGAAACATAAATTCAAAAAGAGTAAGCAATATGTGTTAGAGATAAGTTATGAAATCATAAATATTTGAAAATGCAGTTGGGTATGCTGAAAGTCAGTGTATTGAAGGGGAACTCACTTTTATGTTCACATAGAAAATATATTCTTAAGAAACACATGGGATTAAGATGAGTGATTTATGTGATTATTTTTCTATTTTAACAAATTCACACAGACATATTTGACATGTAATATGAGATACCATCCAATAGAAACCATTAACTATATCTATAAGTGTTTCCAGATATAAAAGGTAGTCAACACCAATCAGTTACTTACTTGAACTTTTTAAATGCTTTTCCCCTAAATATTCCACATGTATATTCCATTTTGTATAGTCTTACTTTTCTAAACATAAAAATTTTGATATTTAATTATATTTTCAAAAAGGAGTCAGTATATAGTAGTGTTTCATCTGAATCCACTACTTGATGTTTTTAGCATTTGGCTCTTGAAGTCCACAATCATTTCAAGTTTTATAATCTCCTACAGGCTGCTAGACAAAAGCTAAGTGTAAGAAATTTTTGAGCCTCTTCTGATAACAACTAAAGGTTAAAACATATCTGACTTGAGAGTTTATAATCTTTTTTCCTGTGTTATTCTCAAGTAGTCATGGAAAATTTGTTCCTCCATTAAGGTTAGCAATGTACACAGATGGCTGGCTTGTGCTGGCTCCAGATGAAGAGGGATTTCTGAGGTATTATCATATTTACTGCAGAGAGAAAGTGACAGAAGTGGTCAGAGATGGATGGGATTGGCCTGTGAGCATGCTGCAGGAGTAAACAGCACAAGTTCTGAACACATGTAAAAATCTCTGCTCAATTCTGATGATGAAGACACGCTATTTTCCTTGTGAGTTATCTGCTTGCCACAAAGATATTCATTCTACCTACAATTCTGTTCCTACTATCTGTAGCAAATATACTAAATGTAAACAATTTAATGCCATTCATGACAGTGTATAGTTATGATCTAAGTGCTGTAAAAGCATAGATAGGCAGATTCCTGGGTGTTGAAGATTAGTCTACTGGTTATATTTCCAGTCACTCTTGGAAAGAGGGAGAAAGAGAGAGGGCAGGAGAAGGTGAGGGCAGTGGAATGACATGAAAATTTATCCCCTGGCTTAGACATGAACAGGATGCGTATACATATACATAAACAGACATGTTATGCATATTCATAAAATAAATGATTTTATATTCCATTTTTGGGAATACATATATAAACAGATTGAAATATATAAATCATAAAGATAAAACCAACCAACACACAAAAGAGCATGTATGCTAGAATTTATAATTTAAGTAGGCAGAGATCATAAAGTATTGGGTCAGTCATTATAATGAATCCATAATGACAGAGTTTGGGAGGTAGTAGGAGAGCAGCTAAAGATAGCAACGACCACTAAGAGAGTTAAAGGCCACAGAGAATATTTAACAAGAGAATATTTCTTTTTTTAAATGATGTGTTGAAGGATGATGACGTAGCTCAGAGGTGAAGCACATATATAAAATATACAAGGTCTGACATCAAGCTGTAACACTGCAAAAGGAAATAAAATTGATTACAGGAGAAATGTATACTACAATTTTGCTTTAAGAATAATAAAGAAGTAATACAGATTTAAATAAAATTCAAAAATAAGCAGAAGTAAAAATAGTATAAATTAGCAAATTACATCGTAATTGGGGAATTTCACATGAATAGTAGTAATACCATTCTAAAATGACATATAAAAATATTGAATATAAACATGCCCTAAGCCCTCACTGTCTCCCAAGAGGGCTTCTCCAGCTGGGAACACAGTGAAAACTCTGTCATGACACTCTTGCCTGCTGAAACCCCACAAAGGCCAAACAGACATGGCTTCTATCCTGCCCTATTGGAGATCCATCTCCTTTCTGATCCACACATCCGTCTGCACTCTTAGATAGGCATATCAGCCTCTGACCACACAACTTTGCTTGCTTCCCAGGAGACATGCTATAACCCAGGATACACAACCACCTGCCTTCTGGGAAGCTCCAACTCATGACATCTATGCCAATCAACACCAAAGACAAACAGATGGTGAAAGGCAAGTGTAAGAACATAATCAACAAAAGTCAATGCAATATGGCATCATCCAAGCCCAGATCTCATACTACAGCAAGCCCTGGATATCCTAACACACGTGAAGATTAATATTGTGACATTAAATCCTATCTCAAGAATGAAAGAGGCCTTTAAGGAATACATGAATAATTCCTTAAAGAAACATAGGAAAATACAGTAAAAAAAGGTAGACGCCATTGAAGAGGAAACAAATATATGCCTTAAAAATACAGGAAAATACAATCAAACAGGTCAAATAAATGAACAAAATGATCCAAGATCCAAAAATGTAAATAGAAGCAATAAAGAAAACAAATATTTAGGCAAACCTGGAGATGGGCAACCTAGGAAAGAGAACAGGGATGACAGACACAGATATCACCAACAGTATACAAGAGATGAAGGAGAGAATCTCAGGGCAATGAAAATACCATAGAAGAGATTGATATATGGGTCAATGAACATGTCAAATGTAAAAACTTCCTACTCAAACCTCAAGGAAATTTGGGACACAATGAAAAGACCAAACCTAAGAATAATAGGACTAGAAGAGGGTGAATATTTCCAGTTCAAAAGGCCAGAAAATATCTCCAATAAAACCATAGAAGACAACTTCTCTACCCTAAAAAAAAAAAAAAAAAAAAAAAAAAAAAAAAAAAAAAAAAAAAAGATGGCAATAAATGTTCAAGAAGCCTACAGAACAACAAATAGGTTAGACTAGAAAATAAAATTGTTCATTCTCATAATAAAAAAACACTAAATACACAGAACAAAGAAAAAATATTAAAAATAGTAAGGAGGAAATGCCAAGTAACAGATAAAGGCAGACCTATCAGAATTACACCACAATTCTCAACCGAGACATAAAAAAGCCTGAAGGTCTTGGACAAATTTCATAAAGACCTAGAGAACAAAAATGGCAGCCCAGGAAGACAGTGATCAACTTGAGACCCATCCCATGGGCAGGCACCAATTCCTAACACTATTAGTGATGTTTTGCTGTACTTGCAGACAAGAGCCTAGCATGGTTGCCCTCTGAGAGGCTCTACCCAGCAGAGGACTGAGACAGATACAGATACCCCATCCAAACATTGGAAGGAGTTCAGAGACCCCAGTTGAAGATTTATGGTCATGATTGAAGGCTGTCAAGGAGATAACAATTCCACAGGAAGACCAAGAGTGTCAACTGACCTGGACACCTGGGAGCTCCTGAGCTTTCAACCAAAGAGCATACACAAGCTGGTCTGAAGTTCCAGTAACATATGCAGCATAGAGCTTGTACATTTCGGGTTCAGTTGGAGAGGGTGCACCTAATTGTGCAGAGACTTGATTCACCAGGGTAAGGAATGCTGGGGAGGGAGGCACCCTCTCAGAGAAGTGGAGGGGGAATTCCTGGGAGGAGGAACACTGTGAGCGGACTGGGGGTGGGAGGGGAGTGCAGCATTTGGGTTGTAAATACATATATAATTTTAAAATGTAAATATATAATAAAATTTAAATAGACAAATATAGAAATAAACAAAAAAGAACACTAAAGAGCTAAGGACAAGGTTTCATTAGTAAATGCAAAGAAAATAGATCTACAAACAAGCATACAGGAGGAAAACTAGAAAACATGAGATAACTTGTTTTATCTGTGAAGCTGGAAGAAACATTGACAGCTTCTCCTGGAGACACACATGATCAAAAATATATGTTGTGAGAAATAAGGGATAAACCTGTTTTTTATCTATATTTTATACAATTAAAGTGTTTAATCAGCCATTTAAATATTTTAAAAAGTAAATAGCATTAAATATTGAAGGAGAACACAGTAAAATGAAGGACATACATGTAAATAGAGAAATCAAATCTGCTTCAAAAGAAAGATTCATAGAATATAAATGTGTTCTGTTTATATTTTTAAATTTATTTATCTCCTTTTTCATATCTTACAGGCATCTTTCTCTTCTTTAGATATACCTGTAGTTGTTTGAATCAAACGGCCCTTATAGGCCCATAAGGAGTGGCAGTATTAGGAAGTGTGACCTTATTGGAGAAAGTGGGCAACTGGGGGTGGGCTTTGAGGTTTCAGAAGCCTAAGCCCGGCCCAGTGTCTCTCTCTCTCTGTATCTTGCCTGGTGATGCAGATGCAGAACAGATCAAGTTCCAGGATAGCCATGATTAACCATCAATATTAAAAAAAAAAAAAAAAAAAAAAAAAAAAAAAACAGTGAAAATGTATTTGAGTGAGGTGGCCATGTTCAAGCTCCAGAAAGCATCAGAACTTATAAGCTTTGGTCATGTGGTTCTGGATTTAGAGTAGAAAATACAAGGAAAGAGTTATGGAATCTTCCTGTGACTAAGGAAAGCCACTGAGGTATTCCTTAATGGAGGCTCAAAGGAGGAACTGGGTGAAACTGTGAAGGTAAAGCCTGAATTGTCTTGGGGACTTCAAGATTTTGGAGATGCCAGAGATATGGGGTACTTGCTGAGAAAAGTTACTAATGGATAGGGGAACAAAACTAAAAGAAATAAATGTACTGCTGTCAACTACGGTGAAAGGAGTTAAAGATCTGAAGAGCATTTTGACATCAAACATGAAGATGTGGAGTTTAGAGTTTGCCCAGTTGGTATTGGGTTTTGCTTTGCTCCAGTATTTTATCATTATGCTCTCTTTACTCCCTTTCAAATGATAATACATATCCTGTGTGATTAAATGTTGAAAGTGTGAGAATGATTTTTCATTTTGAATTTACAAAGGATTACAGTAAAGAAATGTCATGAGACTTTGAACTTTTAAACAGTGCTGATACTATGATGCACTATATTGACTTTTAAGTTGGACTTAACGTATTTTACATTATGATGTGACTACTAACACATGAATACAAGGGAGTAGAGTGTAATGATTTGAATTAAATGATCCCCATAGGCTGAAAGGGAGTGGCACTATTAGGTAGTGTGGCCTTGTTGAAAAACCTGTGTCACTGGGGTGACCATTAAGGTTTCAGAAGCTTAAGCCAGACCCAGTGTTCCTCTCACTTCCTGCTGCCTCTCTATTGATGTAGATTTAGAACGCTCAGCTACTCTATAGCTACAAGTCTGCTGTGTCCCACCATGCTTTCAACCATGACAATAATAAATGAAACCTCTGAAATATAAGCTCGTTCCAATTAAAGTTTTTAATTTATAAGAGTTGCCATGATGAATTAAAAAAACCAAACAAACAAACACAAAAAGAGTTGCCATGATCATGGTATCTCTTCTCAACAACAGAAACCCTAACAAAACAATTCCATTTGCTCTAATGCTACTTCAATCCAAGATACTCAGGAAACTAATACAAAATGATTATGAGTTTGAGGTCAGCACAGGATAAACAGATAACAATGATACGACAAATCTGGTACACACAGGATAACGTTGTCTCAGAAAAATCTAATAATAACATATCAAATAAAAGATCATTATAAATTCAAAAGAAAGAAGCTACCCTTTCCATTATCAATTTTCTTTCTAGAAATGATTTTCAAGCCGGGCGGTGGTGGCGCACACCTTTAATCCCAGCACTTGGGAGGCAGAAGCAGGAGGATTTCTGAGTTCAGGCCAGCCTGGTCTACAGAGTGAGTTCCAGGACAGCCAGGGCTACACAGAGAAACCCTGCCTTGAAAAAAAACAGGAAAAAAAAAAGAAAAGAAAGAAATGATTTTCATAGATTATAATATGAACGCAATATTCTTCCAATATTTCCCAAGATTCCTAGACTCTCCAACTTCCCCATTCACCAACTTCTTACTCTGTTTCTTCAGAAATCAAACAAAAGATGTAAGAAATACACACCACATATATTTTAAAACATCTCACAAAACATTAAATTGGAAAATATCATATATAATCAATAAACTAATAGGACAAAAACAAACAAACAAAAAACAACCAAAGATTATTGTGTTCATTTTGTGTTGGAAATATACTTCTGAGCATGAGGCCAATCCTTAAATGAGGCAAATGTATTGAATGAGACCATGTTGTTGGTGAAAATTATTCCTGTTTACTTTACAAGCAGGTATCAATTGCAAAAAGCTTCTTGAGTACAGGTCTGCTTCTTCCTTTCAGCTCTGGGAAAATTACCAAAAAAGAGCAAAGAAATATTGTAAGAACCAGAGAACCAGGAATTTTGCTTTGCAATTCTATCTTATAGAAAGATCTGATAGTTCAACAAGATCTGAGCATGCACTACACCAACAGGCATGCTAGTATGAATAGGAGAAATATTATGGAGGCTTATTAGTAGACAAAAGACTTAATCTCTCCCAGGACTGATTCCATCAATTTGTTATCCAATGCACCATGGTCAGTTTTTAAATTATACACTTCCAAGCAGCATCCCTGTATATGTGTGTATTTGTGTATGTGTGGTTATATATATTATACATACATCTTATAAATATTCAGCAATAATGAAAAGTGTTCATGAATTTGAAAGTAAGGAATAGGTAATGTGTGTGCTTTTAGGGAATAAATGGAAAGGAGAAATGATATAATAATGTTTTAATTGAAAATAATGAATTTTAATTAAAATACTTAAAAATGAGCCCCAATCAAATATTGAAAACCTCTAAGATGCCAAAGAGTCACTTATGTTGATCCATTTTTGAAAATCATGGAACAGATCCCAGCTTCAGAAGGGGATGACACAAGAGACTCTCACTAGAGGCCAGTAATTTTACGTTTATCTTGGTTTTCTTTAAATCTATACTGCTTTTTGTAGGATGGTTTACCTAGAAGATGATTTTGTCTCCTGAACCAATCTTCATTCAAAAAAGTTTCACAAACCCACACCTAATCCATACATCTGGCTGTAAGGTGATACCAAGTCCGGCAACCTGAGTCATTCATTTGTTTTTCTGTGGAGGGTCAGGCCAATTCAAGGCTTTCTCTGAGGTTGATTCAGAAGGAAAGTATGCTGTAGATTTTTCCTTTTTTTGTGTGATGTCCTGGACCTCTCTGATTCCTTCAATATTTCTTCTAACATTTCTGTAGAATTATACAACCTCTCACTAATGTTTGGCTGTATGTCTCTGTATCTGTTTCCTCAGTTGCTGTCTGAATCCTCTCAGATGACAGTTATGGTATGTGCAGGTATAAAATATAGAAGATTGTCATTAATGGTGTCAGTGTGGGATCTTTCTTTTCAACAAGGTGTTCATGGTAAAGGTTAAGGGGAAATTGCAGGAATTGCAAACTAATGATTGGTTTAGCTTGAGACCCATGCCACAAGAAAGAATATTTTCCTAACCTAAATAGATGCCTATAAATATACAAGAAGATAGCAGAAAACCAAATAGATTTGATCAGAAAAAATCCTTTAATAACATCTACCCACAAATCGAGTTCTACAGTAGATATTAGAAGTAGAACCCCAACACAAGGAGGCTAACTAAATACAAGAAAAGAAAGACAATAAATAATTCTACACCAGCAAAATCAACCAAAAGAACAAACACACAACACACACAAACACACACACACATACACACATAAAGAGAGAGACAGAGAGAGACAGAGTGAGAGAGAGAAGGCCATCACCAACATCCAAATAACAGAAATTAACAATCATTGGTCATTAATTAATAGACTCAGTTTCTTCAATCAAAAGGTACAGGCTAACAGATTGTATATAAAAACACAATCCCTCATTCTGCTACATGCAAGAAACACACCCCAAGAACAATGATAAATATTAAATCAAAGTAAAGGGCTAGAAAAAAATTTCCAAGCAAATAGACTCAATAAGCAAGCAATCTAATAAACTATATTTTCAAGCAACATTAATCAAAAGAGATGTGGAAGAACACTTCGTACTCGACAAAGGAAAAATCCACCAAGATGACATCTCAGTTTAGAACATCTATGCCCCAAATGCAAGGGAATCCATATTCATTAAACATTACTATAGCTTGAATCACACATCAAATCCCACACATTAATACTGAGAAATTTCAACATTGCGCTTTCACCAAGGGACAGGTGAAACTAAACATAAAATAATGAATCAAATGGTTATAACAGATATCTGCAGAACATTTCAACTAAACACAGAAGAGTATAAATTTTTTCAACACTGCACAAAACCCTCTCTACAATTGACCATATATTTGGTCACAACGCAAGCTTCAACAGATACAGTAAAGTTGAAATAACCCTGTATTTTATCAGATCCTGATAATTAAAATGGGCTTTTAAAAAACAGAATTACAGAAAGTCTACAAATTCATGGGAAATAAACAGCTCTTACTTAATAGCAGTGAAAAAAAAAAAAAAACGAATTTAAAGTCTTTCTAAAATCAGTGAAAATAATGCAGAATATATCCAAAAGCAAGGAAAAAATGCAGAAAGATATCTTGTTTTGTAGGATGTAACACGTCAGTAAAGGTTGATTATTTGGCCAATAAGCTTGGAAAATTAAACAGAAAATGGTACATTGTAGGGGATTGAATTTGGGAAGAGAGAAAACCCTTTGGGTAAGTCAGGAAATAGAGGAAGAAAGAATATGGGGCTGGCAGAGTGACCCAAAATACTCATACCAAAAAGGTCTCAAGGGGGGATGAGGATTAAAGAGACAAAAAAAGGAAAATTTGAAAAGTATGCATGATTCCAAAAGTCTGAAGCCAGTTTATGTTTTTTTTTATCAGTCTGCTTTTATACCCTTAGTATATGCAAAAGAAAGGGTCAGTTCTTTGCAAGGGAAAAAAAACAAGGGGGAAAAAAAACAACTTTGGGCAAGGGGCTAAAAAGGGCCAACCCCAAATTTTTTTTCCCCCCCCCCCCCCGGGCCTTCCACCAAGGGACAAGGTTTTGAAAAAAAACTAAAAACAAAAAAAAAAAATTTTTTAAAAAAATAAAAAATCAAATGGGGTTAAAAAAACAAAGGAAATTTTTTTTTCTGGGAAAAAAAAAAAAGAACCAAAATTTTCAAACTAAAAACCCCAAACAAAAAAAAAAAAAAAAAAAAAAAAAAAAAAAAAAAAAAAAAAAAAAAAAAAAAAAAAAAAAAAAAAAAAAAAAAAAAAAAAAAAAAAAAAAAAAAAAAAAAAAAAAAAAAAAAAAAAAAAAAAAAAAAAAAAAAAAAAAAAAAAAAAAAAAAAAAAAAAAAAAAAAAAAAAAAAAAAAAAAAAAAAAAAAAAAAAAAAAAAAAAAAAAAGGGGGGGGGGGGGGGGGGGGGGGGGGGGGGGGGGGGGGGGGGGGGGGGGGGGGGGGGGGGGGGGGGGGGGGGGGGGGGGGGGGGGGGGGGGGGGGGGGGGGGGGGGGGGGGGGGGGGGGGGGGGGGGGGTTTTTTTTTAAAAAAAACACTTTTTTACAAACCCTCACAATTGAAAAAATTTGGCAAAGACTTCAAAAAAGTTTGAAAAAAAATTTTTTTAAAAAAAAAACCTTTAAACAAAAGAACAAAAAAATTTCTACAAAAAAGAAACAAACACCCCAAGAATAGAGTGAAAAAAAAATAACCCAAAATATAGGTTTTTTTTTCTTTGAAACAAAGAAACAAAAAAGAACACCAAAAAAAATTGTTTTTTGAAAATTCAAAAAGGGTGAAACCTTTAATGAAAAAAAAACAAGTGAATTTAGATTTAACAAAGAAAATGAAAGGGGAAACATAAGGACACTGGGGGAATTAAAGACTATTATTTCATTTCAAAAAATAGGGGTTTAAAACAAAAAAGGAAATTTGCAAATGAAAAAGGGAAATTTTTTATAATACCTTTTTAAAGTTAAATCAAGATCAGTAAAAAAAAGGCATAACCTTTAAGAAAAAACGTATAAAAAACCCAACTCCAAAAGTAGGGCCAATCCATTGGGAGCAGATTTCTTTTTTTTTTTTTCTTTTTTTTTGGGTTTTTTAAATTTCTCTTAACCCGGTTTCCCCGGAAAACCACTTTCGGTAGAAAGGTGTTGAATCAAAAAATTGCCCCCCTTGGGCCTAAGGTTTTTTGGGCTTAAATTGGCCAACCACTCTCCAGAGCAGTTTTTAACCCCAGAATTCTAGAAATAGGGGGCCCAAAAAGGCGGCTTTCCCCTTGGCACTGAAATTTGTTTACCGGGCAAACCACAAAAAGATGCTTTTTCAGGTTTTTAAATCTAGAAAGGTTTTGGGGGCTTTAAAACGAAGAATCAAAATCCAATCCTCAAAATCCGTTCCCCCTACCCTCGGGGCGAGTGAAATTTTTTAAACATTTGAAAGAACCCCTTGGGGACCTGAGAAATCAAACCCTTTTGGGATCCTAGTTAAAAACCTAGGGGTAAAGGGTTAAAAATTGTTGTAAAGTGACTTTTTTCTTGTGGTCAACTCGGAGTCAATCCAAAAATGCACCCTTATGGAGAGGTCTTCAAAAAAAAAAAAGGGCAATTATGGAAATATTTTTTTTTTTTTTCTTTTTGTTTCAAACCCCCAGGAAAATTTTTGTATGAAACTCATGGAGGGTCTGAACTAAAAATTTTTTAGTTGGGTTTTAATTACACAATTTCAAATTTTTTGCTTGTGAAAGGGTTTTTGGTTTCTGAATTTTTTTAAAACTCTAAAAAAATTTTTTGAAGTTTTTGTTTTTGTATTTATACTGACCCGGTTTTTGCTTGTTTGCTTTTCATTTTATTTTTTGAAGTTTTTTAAAATTTTTTGTTTGCTGAAAAAAAAAAATTAAAATTAAAAAAAAGTCTTTTGAAAAATTAACTTTATAAAAATTTTTTTATAATAGGGAGCAAAAATGCTCAGAAATACTTGCAAACCAAACCAAGAACGCTCAAAAACATCATCCCCAGTTTAAAGTAGGCTTATACGGGATGCAGATTCATACAACTTTAAAAAAATTTAAATCAATGTAATCCACCATAAAAAAAACTAAAAAAAAAAAATACCCTACAAGATTATCTCTTTAATCTGAAAAAGGGTTTTGGGAAATTCGGGAAATAAAAGGCACATACCATAACAAAATAGCAATAAAAAAACAGGTCAGTAAAAACATAAAATTAAATGAAGAAATGCAAACTTTTCAAATGGAAAAAGCCCCTCAACAAAAAAAACGATACACAAATTTTTATAGAAGAAAGGGGGGAAACATTAAATGCTTCTCACAAAGAAAACTTTCTGAACAGAACATAACAGTAAGCCCCTTTAAATCAACAATAAAAATGGGGCTCATGAAATGAAAAAGTTTTCTGTAAGAAAAAGGATACCATCCAAAGGAAAAAACAGCATAAAAAAATGGAAAAAAGTCATCCCCAAATCCTAAAAACAGCACGGTTTATTCAAAATATCCCGGAACTCAAAAAAAAAAAAAAAAAAAAAAAAACTGACCCCCGGCCAAAACCCAAATTTAAAAAATAGTAAAAAATCTAAACAGAGAATTCTCAACAGGAAATCTAATGGGAGAAAAGCTTTTTAAAGAAATGTGCTCACCTTAGTCATCGGGGGAAATGCAAACAAAACAATATGAGGTGCAGGTCAATTTTCTTTTAAGTTAAAGGGGATTTGTTTCACAAAGAAACCATTGTTTCTGTTTACATTTCCTTATTATTCCTGGTAATATATTCCTGTATTTGCACTGTGTGGAGACTTTTATGAAAGAGGTTTGATCGGGGGCAAAATACCTTCAGGAAAACCATCTCAGCAAAAAAGAAAAAGATATGAAGAAATAAGAAAAATGAAAGAAATGTTTTAATTTTTTCAGGGTTTGCACTTTTACTACACTAAAATACCTCCAAACTATTTATTCTGGGAAGGTTATGGAAATTTTGATAGGCAAAGCCAAAAATTTTTAAACATTATTTTTCCTTTTTTCGGGTTTTATTTTTTTTTTGTACATCCTGAAATAGATGTTTGTAAATTACTTCTGTTTTTTTGGGGGCTTTCAGGTTATGATTAAATAATTTTCATTTTTTTTTTAAAATTTTCCATTTGAGCTAGAACCATTTGCTAAATATGTTTCTCTCCATTTAAATGTCATTACTTTTTTTTTAAAAATTTATTGGACCCCATTGTGCTGGTCTATTCCAATCTCGATTTGCTCAATTGACGCTCTTTTCTTTTGACAAATAAACTCTTGACTATAAAACTTGATGGAGAGATTTTTATTATAAAATGAATCATTAACTGCATTTTCTTTTTTTTTTTTTTTTTTTTTTTTTTTTTGGTTTTTTGATAAAAGGGTTTTCTTTTGGTACCCTGGCGCCCAGAACTCACTCTGTAGACCAGGTCCCCTGGAACAAAATCCCCCTGCCTCTCCCCCCAAAGTGCTGGGTTTAAGGGTTGCCCCCACTACCCGGCCAACGCATTTTTTTCATTTATTTTGTAATGTACATAAAATTTTAATTTCCTAATTTGAGATTTAATGAAGACCCAGTTAAATAGTTAAATTTTTTGAAAAAATTGAAATTTTTAAAATATGTTTCCCAAACCATGTTGAATAATTCTTTTGTAATTTTTCAGATTAAAATTTGAGGTTATTTTTCACATTTTTTATTTTCTTTTAATTTTCACAGCTAAACAAAAAATTAACATAAATATTTTTTCTTTTTTAAATTTAAATGGTATTTTTTTTTATTATTACAAAATCAAAAATCACATTGCTGAAAAGGGGAAATATTTATGTTGTTATTGTAAAAATTAAATTTAAAAATACCTAGAAAACCAAAAAAGAAATTGTCCCCAAAACATTATTTTGTTCTACTGGGTACCTGCAGGCATCTCAACGTCCTAGATTCATCTCTTAACTTTTTTTGCTTGGTTTTTCAAAAAAATTTTTCCCTTTACCCTTTTAGGATTAAAGTTATGAGAAACCCCCCTTGAAAAAAATGCAAGTTGGAGAAAAGGAATATTTTTTTGACACGTCACATCAGAGTTCATAACGAGGGGGGTAGGACAGGGCTAAACCAAACTTTAAAACGAACCTCAAAATCAAACTGGCAGGAACCTGGAGGGAGGAGCTGTTCGGGCATGGATGAAGAGCCCTTAGTGTCTTCTATGCCCTGGCCCGCTCAGAGGGAGCCCCAACCCCTAGGAAAAAGAAGGTCACAAAGGGATGGAGTCTTTTACATTAAAATTTCCCAAAAAAGAAAATGTCCCAAGGAATCTTACGAACAATTTTTCTTGATGTTTCTCCATCAGATTTTTTTAAATATGCCAAGTTGGATAAAAATACCCGTATCAACAAAATTTGGGGCAGATAGGCTTACAATAGACAGAGGCCCCTTGATACTCTCTGGAGAACCAGAAAAACCCAAGGGGGCTCGAAATCTGGTAGATTTAAATGGATGGCAAAGAAAGTCAAAGAAATGATTTTCTAATGATTTACTTTTTGAGTTGGTGTCTAACCCCGTTGTATCAAGAGACTTTTTTTTTTTTAGCAACTGATAGCAAATTTGGGAAAACTAGTGAAAAAAGGGGGGAAAATTTTAGAAGCCAAAGTTCAAAGACGACAGGAAAAACCAAGTCAAACTAATTGGTGGCTTGTTTTTGCTACTTTGTAGGTTTTTTTTCTTCCACTTCTCTACGTTTTTCATATTTAATCTTAAACTAATAGGAGAGAAAAAAAGGTAAAGGGGGAAGGTGGAGACCTTTCTTTGGGCTAGTTTCCTGTTGATTAAAGGGAGGTTTTCCATGAGGGCAATTTTATCTTTACCCTTTTTATTTCTGTTTTTTCTTTTTTTCACATGACAATTAACAAACCATGAAAAAAAGAACTAACAAATTCCCCATCAAAAAACCCCAAAAAAAACAACAACCAACAACAACCAAGCCATTCTGGGGGCCTCTACAAGTCCCTAAATTCCAAATTCACACAGTTGCAAAACTACTCACTTGCAAAATACACCTATTGGGGGCCCCAGGGAAATCCAGTCACTGCGTGGAAAATTGAAAATAGCCCCAAAAATGGTTAAAAAGAAATATATTTTTATAATATTTTCTGTGTTTTTTAAAAAAAGCTAAAATTCTCCCTAAAAATGGCCTCATAGGGGGGCCCCTATGACTTTGAAAATCAAGAGAAATTTTGGGTTTATCTACACCTTCTTGTATACTTTAAAAATTTTGTGCTTTATGTTTCTGTGGGGTTTCTAAAAAGAGGGAGCAGGGGCTGTTTTTTGACCTTTTGTTTGTTTTTGGGGAAACCTCTTTGTCCCTTTGGGGTTGCCTCCCTTTAGTCTTAATTTTTAGGGGAGGTGTTAATATTTTTACAAGGGAAGACATGTTTGTTCCCATCCCTGGGAAGTTTTCCATTTTCTGAAGTGAAAAAGAAGGCAGGGATGGGGAAAGGAAAAAAATCAAAAGGGATGGAGGAGATAGGTGTAGAACAAGGGGGAGAAAAGTAGTAAAATGTAAAATATGATAGAATAAATTAACAAAAAAATACCCGTCCAGCCACTACCATTGTTTTATTCTTCTTCTATAAACCATACTTTTTTTCCAACCCCAAATCCTGACTGAAGCCATTATTTCCTGTTGTGAATAGATGAGGGTCAGAAAGAGAACCTGTAGAGAAAAAAAAATTTTAAGAAAGAGAAAACCTCATGGTGTATCCCCATTAAAATTTAAATGTGTGATCCTTAGCATTAGGTAAAGAAATGACAAAAAATAAAAAATTCACAGAACACATTTTTTGAGGTTTTTATATCCAAAAATTTTGTCTTTGTTATACAAAAATAAGAAAAACATTGAAGTCTATCATATGAAACAACCGTTTAAAAAAGAAAAAAAAACAAAAAATTCTAAGAAGAAACAAATTTGTAATCAAATTTAAGGAAATAATTAAATTTTTAAATTAAATAAATTTTAAATTAAATGGGAAAAGGCCCATAAAAAGAAATTAAAAAACAGGATAAAAAAGACCCCAAACAACCCCTTTTCTATTTATCTACCCATCAACTTCGGTAAAGAGTGGTCTCTTTGACATGACATGTTTTTTCAAAACCCCGGGGACCCAAAATTTAATCCCCCTGGAAAATGGATTGGAATTCAAAGCCAACCCCTGTAGTTTAGAAACCAAACCGGATGTTCAAAAAAAAACTTAGAACCCTTTCTTCCCAAAATTCTGAGCTAAAGATTGTTTAACTTTACATAATAAACAAACAACAAGATGTTGGAATTTTTCAAAAATTTTTTAAAACCATTTTTTTTTCACAAGTTCCCCGTACAATGGAAATTGAAAAGCCTCAATACAGTCTCAAAAAATCCCCCATTTTCCAATTGGGAGCAAACAGTAGGGGGTTTATTACCCCCCTTCTTTAGTGAGTTCAACCCGGGCCCCAGAGAAACCCCATCTAAAAAAACCCCCCAAAAATAAAAAAAAAAAAAAAAAAAAAACAAAAAAAAACCCCTCCCTAAAATTATGTATCTATGCTTGATTTTTTCTTACAAAAAATTTTTTTAAACGGGCGGGATTTGTTTACGGAAAGATTGTTTAAGACCCAATTTTAAAAACATTCTTCATTGTTTTTTCATCAAAAATGTTAAATTTTTTTTTGGGGGGAAAAATTTTAAAATTCTGAATATCCTTTTAAAAAATTGCATTGCTTTCTTTAAAACAATTATACATTTTATAAAATGTTCTAAGTTATTTAATTAAATCAGAAATGTTAATTTTATTTGTTCCAAATTTTTGGCTTTTATTAAAAAAAAATTTAAAGGTAAAAAATGAAAAAAAAAAAAAAAAAAAAAAAAAAAAAAAAAAAAAAAAAAAAAAAAAAAAAAAAAAAAAAAAAAAAAAAAAAAAAAAAAAAAAAAAAAAAAAAAAAAAAAAAAAAAAAAAAAAATTTTTTTTTTTTATATAATCAATGCTTCTAAGTCTGAGTTCAACCCTGTGGCCAACATCGGGAGAGAACTGACTCACATAAGTTATTATTTGCCCTCCAAATGTATCCCTTGGCTTATGTATTGTACCCAAATACAAAATTTAAAGAGATAAAAATGCTGTAAAAATAAAAACATTCAATTTTTAAAAGTAGGGATAGGGGTATTCTGATGGCTTGAGTGCTTCCTGCTCTCACAGGGAATCAGAGTTTGTTTCCTAGCATCCAGGTCAGGAGCATCAAAACTGTGTGTAACACGGATATCCAGATGCTGTTTGAGTACCCACCAAATCAGGACAACACACACACACAACCGTAGGCATACACAGATCACATATATAAAAGTTTTAAAAATATGCCATCAACTATAAAAAATCTTTGATTGAAATTTAATATTTCATGAAAAAATAAACATTTCATTATCACACAATTAAACCAATTTGCATTGCTTTTATTCATAAAATTATACATTTATATATGTTCTAATTGTTTTAATTTTTATTATCAGTAAATGTTTGATTTTTTTATGTGTTTCATAGGCTTTTATATAAAAATTCACACAAATTTCTCAAATGTGGAGGGGTTTTGCTGATAAGATTTCAGCAGCAGTCTTTATAATATAGTGAGGTGTCAATTTACTATCTTAAATAAAATATAAATATACTATTAAGAAATCATAGTCTTTCCTATTATTTGTGCACATGATATACACATATATGTCTTCATGTTCCTAACATTGTTTGTAACTGTTTCAAATTGGAAGTAATCAAAATGTCCTTCAACAAGTGAATAGATGAAAAACAAACTCTGATCTGTCCTTACAATGGATTGTATTCACAATAAAATTTAATGAGCTCTGAAGATGAAGTGACATGTGTCTTAAATGCAGCTGATGAGTGAAAAGAGACAATCTCAGCAGTCACATGCATTTGAATTGAAATAATCCGTATTCTGTAAAAGTAAAGGAACAAATTACAGTGTTTGTCACCATATGATGGAAAAGGAAAGTTGGATAGAAAATACATAGACATGATTTAGACACACAAAATACTCCTTTGTAGTATCATGATAGTCAATGACTTGACTGTACATATTGAGACTCATAAAACATCAAAATCTGAACATTTGCACAGTAAAATAAAGTTCATAAAATTCCAGGAGTTATAAAAATGGATTTCAAACATAATTAAGCTATATTTACAAGTGTGTGTATCAATCACATGAGAATGTGACAGGATTTTCCTGACTTACATATATCGAGAAGTGAAATGAGACATTCTGATTAAAAGCAAAATCAAATATCTATAAAAAAAACAAAATAAACAGTAGTCTAAAAAGTTTTTCCTAGATGGTGTGTTGCAAATTTAGTAGGAATTTTTCTTGTCTGCATGCACACACTTGGAGGTACATACCTCGGCACTGCTCTAAGCATGGAGGGCAGGGTTCCCATTCTTGTAATGATGAGTTTTGGATGGTCCATGTGAGATTGGTCCATGTGGAAACTGATCCATTGGTTTTGGAATCATCATCATTAGCATCCACTTCCAGCAATATAGAAAGAAATGTTTACATGAAGAAATATTTATAAATGTGCATATTGTGGGAGTATCACACATCCATATGTCCTTTCTTTCTCCATTGGAGAGATCTAAATAAATAGCACCATGTAACCTCTGAGTATATTTTGATTTTTATCAGTGTTATCAGAAAATAATAGCACATTGGGAAAGGCTGATTATAAAACAAAAGAAGGAAATAGACCAGATGAGTAGCCTTTAGTATGAAAATAATAAATTATTTTCTCTCTCTCAACAAGCAAGCAAGTGAGCAAGCAAGCAAGCAAGCAAGCGAGCAAGCAAGCAAGCAAAGAACAACAGCAACAGAATCACAGATGGGTTTATGTTCAAAAGACCCAGGAGCTAATCAAAATCTTCCAATATATGAAGAGATAAAACTTGAGAAAGAAAGAAATAGAGTATCTATGGTTATAAGTAAAAATATTAAATATGCACCATGAGTCTATCTTGTGCAAACAAGAGATCAATTAGTATATAAATGAGTGTCATGAGACAAATCTGTTCAGAAAATCATCAAAGTGTTTACTTAAATACTTGGCCATTAAGAAGGGTTAGGGTTATAAATTTCTGCATTTTGTTATTTAGTCATGTATGGTAACTTCTTTTCAAAAAGAAAATATGGAAAGAAAAATCATGGCCTTAACAGCATAGAGGTTTGAAAAGAATTGCCCTTGCCACGCAATCAAGCATTCAAATTAATAGTGGTAGGCTGTATTGATAGATGACTTTTTTATAGTAAATGGGAATTTACTTGTGGGATATGATTCAAAAATCAAAATATTTGACTGTAGTCACAAGAAAAATATTAGACAAAAAGAAAAATTAACAGCATATGATTATGGATGGCACCCTACTAGAATATGATTCTATTCCTAAATAGAATGGCAAATCTTTATACGTATAAATAAGTCATCAACAATGATTTATTATCAAATTTCTCAATTATGACAAGTATAATATCTTATAATGTAGTGAGGCCAAGAGAATACTATTATGAGGTATTCATAATAGTATTCTGTTACCTTCATAATAAATGTTCCAGAAATCCAAAATTATAACATTTGAAAATTATTTAATTTTGTTACTGGGATATACAGTAGTGGTGAAGTCCATTAAAAAATTCTATTTTTAATTTTTATTTACATCATTGATACCACAGTATTTCAGAGTTACCATTCAAATTGAATTGTAAATATACATAAATGAAGAATTGTTCTAACTTTTAGCTTTAAAATAAGGAATCCAGTACTAACTAATTATTAACTAGAAAACACATGTATGTGGGTATGTTGAACCATGTGGCAAAGAAACATGAAGTTCATCCTCCATAATATAGTATAAGCAACATGATAAAATTTCACATTTTACATAAATAACTAATACATGATTACACAGATAGGTATAGTGTCTAGCTATGTGTTTCTATCAATTGTAAAACATACATAGATAGTACAATTGTAAGGAACACATTCATGATGCGTGCTTAAATTTTCCTCACGACTTGGTACAGTTCCTTACTGATAGGACTGTTTAAATTGGTATTTACTGACTATTTTTTAATGCTTTGTGATCTCTATAATAGATGGGCACTTGATTTTATTTGTTTTAAAATATAATATTATTTATATAATTATTACATTTTTAAAGAGTAACACTCATAATTCATTCTAGTTGGGACTAGCAGGTATGCTGAAAAGATTTCAGAAAATTCTGTTCCAATAAATGCTTTCAATGGTATGGGAGTGTAAGAAGCTAAACTAAAATCTGCCTAGCTTGTGAAAGGACCAGGACCTGGGCTCTACTCTTAGCACAGGACACACACACACACACACACACACACACACACCACACACACTGAAGTGTGTGCACTTTATCTCAACTTTTGTTTTACAGGATATTCAGTTCACAGTTGTGCACATTAAATCTACTGATAACTTGGAAACTTCTTTGAACATCATCTTTATATACAGGTTAAATTTATTTTCTTGAATGTTTGCCAAGAGAAATCTTGCTAAAGAGTCTATTTAATAAGAAATGTTGCGATTTCTTCCCCTGAATTGGCAAAAGTTGTTTTTATAACTGCTTGCATAGAGGGAAACGGAAGAGTGAGTCTTTTTTGCAGCATCCACACTGAAATCCACTGAAGTATTTGTTGTAATGACTGACAGCTTGATTATATGATATCTTAAGTAGACATGATTACACTGAATCCTCATGTTTAAAAATTTTCAAGTGCTTTATTCTGCTGATAGCCTTCAAATTAGTGAGCACTTACCCCAATAAGCCACTAGAAGAAATTCATAAGTTTGAAAGACTCTCCAATATTTTTCCAGAATGTATCTAATCATAGTATGTCATTTTTACTATATTTAACTGCCATAATTCTTCTGGAAATATTTCTGTGATATTTTATTGTACCCTCTAATGGCAAAATGAATAAATTATAATATGTTCCAACATTTTTGATGTGACTAAGTATGGCAGAAACTTGTCAGGAACCACTAAGACACATTTAAAAATCCGAGTACAGGCTCATATTTATATCTTACATGATTATCCCAAGTCAATATGAGATACATAAAATGAAGTAAGCAAAATTTTAAAAGACTAAGTATCAATAAATTAAATAACCACAGCAGATGCATATTAAAATGATAAGAATTGGTCTCTCAGAATGCCTTATTTTATTATGCACAGGGTTGTTTTGTATGATTATGTTGGGTGACTCTATAATTACATGGTGATAAGAGATAATGTTAATGATCTTGGTATTATAATTGTAGTACCAGTAGTACCATGACAACTGTCACAACACCCGAAATATTTATTAAATGACTTGACCATGGGTAGCATATACTGCATGGATACATTGGAAAATGGTTTATGTTTACAGTAGCACAGAACAATGTAGCACAAGATTTCCTCACACATTCAGAATGGAACACAATTTACAACCTCTGAATTGGTTATTAAAAGAATTTTCAGGCCGGGCGGTGGTGGCGCACGCCTTTAATCCCAGCATTGGAGGCAGAGGCAGGCGGATTTCTGAGTTCGAGGCAGCCTGGTCTACAGAGTGAGTTCAGACAGCCGGCTACACAGAGAAACCCTGCTCGAAAAAAAAAAAAAGAATTTCATTTTCCATTTTTGGTGGATATTGCACTGATAACAGATAAAACTTCATACACATATATGTCATATGTCATATTCCACTTAATAGCCTCATATTTTTGACTGCAGGTAATTGAAACCAAAAACAGTGTGACCACAATACTGTATTTCTTGTAAGCAACATTCTTGTATTAGAATATATTGTATTTTTATTACTATTGCAATTGTGATTTAATTTTTAAAACAGATTTCATGTATATTTTGTAATTATAACCCTCAAACTAGACTCAGGTTGCTGTATAGTATTTTTGTATTTAATTTACATTCACATGTGAAAATACAAGAGTTTTACTTTAATGGAACAATAAACATATGTTGTATAGACACATTGTGTGTGTGTGTGTGTGTGTGTGTGTGTGTGTATGTGTGTGAATGGACTGTATATATGTATCTATAATTATTTATTTGTATTTATAAATATTGACTGTAGACTTTTCCAGAACTATTAATGATTATTTCAGTTCCATAGAAAACAATCTTGCCTTGGAAACAAATGATTTCCTGGACAGAAGATAAATTTCAAGTCACTCTGCCACTACTAAAAGTTAAGAAAAGGAGAGCAGTGACTCAGCTTCTCTACAAAAGTGAATTTTATGGAATTGTGCTTAGATTATGTGGCTAATCTTGGTTTTATAATTTTTCTTATTTCCTTGAATTTTCACAATTGTGTTTTCCTGTTAATCTTATCAGTGGTTCATTTTTTTGACATTATAATTTTCCTGTTCTACTGTAATAACTAGTTAGACCTCCTTTTACTTTTCTATAGCAAGGATAATTTAGAATAAGGCAAAATATAACTGCTTATAATAGTTTTATCTAATATGACAAAATATTTTTTATCATTAAGTAGTAGTTTAATCATTTTTTGTTTGTTTTTTTTTTAAAACAAATATAATCCATGTCTGAGTTCTTTTTTGTGCACCAAGTTATTCTCTATCTGAAAGCATTTTTACAGATTCCAATATATATGTACCAACTTTCTGCATCATTTTTACAATATGTGTTTCAAATTTAACATTCAACATTTGCATTTTCATGACTTATTAATCAGACATGTTGCATATATTTTTGCCTAGCTTTACACTTTTATCCTCTTAATATTTCACACTTTGTGACTATTACTGTTTAATACTTTCTCAACAAAACACTAAAATTTGTAAGGACAGGAGCTAACCATGTCTCCTTTCAATATGTGTTCTGACTGATAAGTACAGGAACTTGAGCAAGATATGAGATGAATATTTATAAAGAATAAGTGAATTACTTATACTGAGTTATAACAGATTGGAAGATCTGAATCTTTTGGCTTATCAGAATAATTAAAGTACAAAATTTGGAAAACAGGTTAAGCAAAGGGGTATATAGGCTAAGAGATTTCAAATCTAAGGAGAAAGGGTCAATAACCATGCTCATATGAATCTAGAATTCTTGAATCTGAAGCTTTATTAATTCCAGAATAATATGTATAAATATGATATTTGTGTGATAAAAGTATTATGCAAGGCACAATGTTAAACCATGCAAGAAAAATCTTTTGTATGTATTCACAATTTTTTAGTACTCTGACTTTAACATAGATTAACATTATCTCATCTGATTCTCTTTAAGATATTTTCCATTTTCCCAGTCCATTTCTTGTAATATATTCTTTAATTGTATAGGAAACTCTGTCATGTGTCTTGTAGTAATATGGTTTGGGGTTTTGTCTGCCACCTCCGCAAATAACGTAACTCTAGAGAAAAATAAATTATGAACCCAGAATCCATTGTTCTATCTCTTGCATTCTTGCTCTCTCCTACACTTTATTGGGGCACTACTTATCTAACCCTACTAATCAACCTTTACATTATTTTCACAGAAGTATTTCTTTGAGTTCTACGAGTCACTTTTAGAAAATTAATCAAACCTAAAAGAGAGATGAAGTCCAATTCTAGAGAGTTGATTAGAAGCACAGATATGACAGTCTGAGGCTTATTCATGGCTTAAGCAAGGAGCAACTGTTGAGGACTTGAGTGTAGATATGATGATACATTCACTTATATATTATCAGACTTTCATCAGACTGGGAGGTACCCACGTACTGTCTGTCACAAAGTTGATTGTTGTTTGACAGTGAAAAAAACAGAAAGAACTCCACAGATCTGGTTTTCAATGTAGCTTATGTTCACAACACTCAGTACAAGGGCTGAAGCTGAATCATTTCTTTGTTTGTTTGTATGATAGGTTGATTGGTTTGTTTTTATATTTTTTATTTCTAATTTTATAAATTATAAAACTGTAGAGAGTTTGTTCTTCACTACTGATTCTTATATTTGAACTAAAGCAGGAATATGCATATTTGTATATGGGCTGTGTGTGTGTGCTTGTGTGCATTGTGTGTGTATGTGTGTATGTGTATGCATGTTAATACTATATAAAAGGAAGGCTTCATGAGTAGTGGTGTCTGACAATCCGCAGATTTCTCAGTAAATCTTAAGATCATAATACTAACAATGCATGAAGTTAAGGAAGTGTAGATATACACAGAAAACAAGAACTGACATGCAAGCCACGGAAAAGTGAAAGCTCTGATCCTGTACTCATTATATTTATTTAAGACACACAAACTGAATGGAGGTTGCAAGTCCCACAAGTAATATTTACATAGAGAAATCATCTCAGAGTCTAAAAACAAATGCCTGGGTTTTAGCTCTGTGACAGTTCATGTATTTGGAATAGACTGGGGAGTCTTATGGAAGAGTCTGAGATAGAAGTGATCAAGTTGGAGGGTTCACAGACACCACAAGAAAACCTACATAGCCAACTAACCTGGAACCATGGGGGCTCACAGACCTATGCTACCATCCAGGGAGCATGCAGGAGCAGATCTAGATACCCTACAACATCTGGAACAAATTATACAGCCTGGTATTCATGTGGGTCCCCTAATAAGAGGAGTGTGGGCTGTGTCAGGCTCTGTTCCCTGCAATTGGATCTTCTTCCCCTCTACTTTGACTACCTGCTTGGGTCTAGGTGGGAGAGGATGTGCCTAGATCTGTGGATCTAGATGATCCAGAATGGGTGGTATCTGAGAAGGGGAAGGGCAAGGGAGAAAGATGTGTAAGGTGAGACTGGGAGAAAGGAGAGAGGAAGATGTGATCGGATATAAAGTGAATTTTAAAAAAAGAAAGAAGAGGGAAAGAAAGAAAGAAAGAAAGAAAAGAAAGAAAGAAAGAAAGAAAGAAAGAGAAGAAAGAAAGAAAGTCTGACTTTTCAATCACATGCAGAGAGTAATTTCTTGTCATTAATGTATTTTTACTATTGGAGAAAATCAAGTCCAGTCCACAAAATATAGGATTTCTGCATGAAGTTCTTAACTAAAGTTAGATCTTGTATTGCTTAGAAGATGAAAAGATGTCCTTATTTTGCTATTCAGAATATATTCATATAATCTAGGAACTTCAGGGATCATAAACATAGGACAATGAGGAAAAGTAGCTGGCAGAACAGAAAAGAGATTAACAAGGTGAAACTTGGTGTTGAGGGTGGAAGACTCTGTCTCTTAATTTGTGTGGTACACACATTTCTGCAGGACAGCTGCCACTCTCACTCCCAACACTCACACCTACACCATTTCCACACTTTCATGCTCTCATTTTTTGTACAGTAGTTATTTTCTCGCATTTAGTCTGCAGTACAAGTATACCATAGCCACACGTTTCAGGTCTGAGTCCCTCCTTTATCTGAAGCATCAGATTGAAGACTACATCCACATACCTTCTCTCACTGAGAACTGTTTTGAAACTCTCTGATGTATTTCATCATGGTAATTTGTATATTACATTTCCTTTGGTCACTTTCAGTCATGGCTGAGTGGTGGATCCCCTACTGAATTGATGTAGCTTGGTTCTTTAGATCTAATGCAATCAATCTTCTTCACCTGAGGCTTAAATGCTGGCGAGTAGAGGCAACAACCAAGCCGTTGGCAAAAGTGAATCCCAGTGGAATTTCACATGAGGCAAAACACTTTCATTTATCAGGAAAAATACACATTAAAAACAGGAGGCTGCTCTCTAAATTAAAAGCTGTAGAAGTCGGCCAACACCATTTTGCTTTGATAGAGCATTTATTTTAGATAAAAAAATTGTGATTCATTTAGTGTTTTAATTTTGTTAGAAAAAATGTCAAGAGAAGATTCTTGCTATACTTAAGACCGTAGAAGGCATGTCTGACCAACTGCTCCACAGAAGGTTGTGTATGTCTTTTTGTTCCTGGAGTAGAGTATATACCTGGCATGTGTATGAACCATCTATTCTGTAGGTGAACAATAACTAATGTCTCATCATAAAGATTTAAACTGTGAGATATTTCTAAAAGATGGGTTGAAATTTAGCTAACATGAATGGACATTATTATTTGAGATGACTCTCAATACATACTTCAATAAACTGTATCTTAAATGAATAAATGATAATGTAGTAAATTCATTAACTGTATAAAAATTTACAAAAATAAATTTGAAAGTAAGTAAATGACTTTCAAGGTAGACACCAATAGTGATAGGTATTTATCATTGATTTAGCTGAGGATGGAACCTTTCCAGATACCACTACCCCTTCTCAAGTTCTCAAATCAAACACACACACACACCACAAACACATATGTTCACACACCACACAAACACATATATAATGATATATATACAGTAGATAAGTGGCTTTTGAGTAAATATAATAAATAAATGCAGTAAATAAATTCACTACATTAAAACAGGAAAGGTAACATATTAAAGCCTATTGAAGTTCATGGTTTAATAAAGCAAACAAATAAATGAAACCCCTACTCTTCTAACCAGTGAAAAAAATACATTTGAAAAAGTCAAGTGCAGTGATGGTTTGGGTAAACTATTTTTCACTGCTTTAGGTCTTGCAAATCAAGGACTGATGGGTGATTCTTTTATCCTGTAATTCAATTAGCTGTCTTAAATTAAGACCTAGACCTTCATTTAATGAACATTCCTCTCAAAATTGCATTTCTAACTCTACATTTTAAAAACTGGTACTGGCATGGAAAGCCTAGGCATTTACCTTCAGGCTTCTTGCATGTCACCCTGTAGGCCTAAAGCAAATTAGAATTCTGACTCTGAGTTAGTTAGAGACAGTGATTTGCCTGAGGGAGCTAGGCAAAGAGGAAAAAGAAATGTTTATTGAATATCAGCCACATATCAGGAGAGTTTTGATATGTGCCTGTGAATATTCATTCGTTTCATTCTCTTAGCTAAAATGAAATTATACATTTTTTCCTTATAATAAAGATGACAGCTTCTAAGAGGACAACATTTTTTAAGTCGCAGAACAAATAATCCTGAAATATAAATCCAGTATGATTGATGGTAAAAGACATATCTTCTTATGTGATGTTATACCTCACCAAGTTTAGAAAAATGTTTATAATTGACTCATCAATTTTATATCTTATGTAACTTTGCAAAGGTTTCTTACAAAGCAGTTTTAACTGATCATTAATTCATGCATATGCTTTGGACATAGAAAATTCTGGAGCAAGAAAATTGAAATGTGTAAACTTATTTTTGTGGAGTATTTATTTCTGTGTATTATTGCAATGAGTGCAACACATGGTCATGAACTAACAAGACATAGTGAGAGAAGATAATAGGAAAGTCATCAAGGTTTCAAAGAGAATCATTTCATGTAGCTTTGCAAAAGAGTTTAATACTCTTTGCAAATTCTCTGATTTGAGAAATAACTGTTTCTGCAAATGAATGGGAAGCAGAGAGTTCAAGGATAAACTGAAAAGCAAAGAGCAAGTGTCTGTGAGGGCACAATGGATAGTTTGGCACCTCATTAAAATCACTAACTGGTGCATGTGTGGAAGTGCTGGACGAAAGGGGACGTGGCTGGAGGGACAAGGTAATTCTGCATTCAGTATGTAAGCCTTTTTTTTTTCCAGGGACTTCAAACAAATGTGCTTCTGGTGCGAACTGTGCTGTCGTGATGTGAAGCTCAAAGATGCATTTGCTAACTCCGAGGATATTCAGGAGTCAGGGACGACTGGTCCTTTGCTAGATCATTTGATTGCCTTTATCTTTCATAAGATGTCTCATATTCTCACAGTAAACTAAAAACTGAAGCTGATCTTGGCGCTTTATGCTTCTCTTGCAGCTGGTGTCTATTCCTACTGCACGTTAACATTACTAGAACAGGTCTAAAGCACCCCTCACATACACGATGAGTCCCTCAGACCTCTATGAGTTCTCCTCATGTATCCCTTCATTCCAGTGGAGTTTTCAGTGTAAATTTCTGATCACTAGCTATGGGCTTCCTTATATATATAGACATTTATTTGTCACCATGTATGAGCACATTGGCAAGTGTAGGGGAATGCCAGGGCAGGGAGGCAGGAGTTGATAAGTAGGTTAGGGAGCACCCTCATAGAAGCAGGGGGAGAGGGGAAGGGATAGGGGGCTTCTGGAGGAGAAATCAGGAAAGGGGATGAAATTTGAATCCTAAATTAATAAAATATCCAATAAAAAAGAAGAAGAAAAAAAGAAGACAATGTTCAGGAGTAAGTTGTCTCTATCTTGTAAGTGTCAAGGATTGAACACAGGCTGTCAGGCTTGGCAGCAAGTGATGGCAGGGAAACTGATAGATTTGATGGTAGATTCTGCCTCAAAGACATACATGCTCTATGTTAAGGTACAATTGAGACTTTGGGTATACCTGAGGCAGGTTTAGTTTATGCATGAAATTTTATTTTTCAGGTAAGGTGGACATTATACACTCCAGACTTACTTTACTGCTACAAGGAGGGCCAATAAGCCACTAAGTACAGAAAAAGAAAATGTATTTACTGTGCTAGTTGGCTCCGCTTACTCCACTGCGGGTTTTAGCAAAGTATCGGTCAAGATGGCCATTGGCTGCTTTTATTTCTCTTTATAGCCTTGAAGGTTATTTCAAATCACAAGATAATTATATGATTACTCCTATGAAAAAATTATTGAAAAGAAAAAGTGTCTGTGTTCTCCAGTAAGTCCCATCTGGACAGGGATTGTGTGCAACGTTGATAGACCATGGATTTGTCTTTGTTGCAAAAACACAAAACGAGTAGCACTTGGCAAGTCTGTGGATCACATCGGTCACAATTCGTGCCAGCCAGTAATTTTCTGCTGTTACTAAACATTAGACAGGGGAATGCTTGTTATTATCACTGTCTCCAACATGATAATGGAATTATGATCATCTGCTGTCACTTCAATTTACCTTATGCCAGTAGATGTTTTAAGAGGGGATGGAATTCACAGTCACCTTGATAGACAAAGGACAAAAGAACAGGATAAAATCTGTGTTTGATTTCTAAAAGTGTGAGGATCCTGATTTTATGGATCATTTAGATATGCAGTTAAGGAAGCATTTCAACACAAATTATTAATAAGGCTTAGGATAATAATGATGCCGTCAGGTATCAGGACACAGGGAGCCTTACAGGTTCATCTGTTTCCAAACAAGAAGTTGAGTAGAGATACAGAGACTTGGAAGGAGTACAAACAGTTCATTAGGAAAGGATACATTCACAAAGGAGAAAGTTGGTTGAAGCAAAGCGAACTGTAGCTTTTGTGATTTTTGTTTGTTTGCTTGCTTGCTTTGTTTTGTTTTGTGACATGCCATGCAGTAGGTGTTTGACACCTTTGTTTTCCAAAATGCACTCATTCTTAGATGTAAATACACATGCAACTTATTGCATTGCACATATCATTCATGCTTGACACCTCCACCTATGCTGTGGGTGGTAGAATTGCAAAAATCCATAGGTCACTCTTACACTGGTTCTTTTTTTTTAAAGATTTATTTATTTTATTTTATTTTTACTTTTTTTCCTTTTTTAATTTTATTTGTTTTTTGCTTATTCACTTTATAACCCGTCCCAGTCACCCCCTCCCACAATCCTTCCCCATCTCTTGTTTTCTGAGTACCCCTCCTCCTGTATTCCCCACCCTGCCACTTTAAGTCTCTGAGAGGCTAGGTGCTTCCTCTCCCATTGGGGCCAGATGAGGCACCCAGCTAGAAGACCATACTCCGTATACAGGCTGCATGTTTTGGGATAGCCCCCACTCCAGATGTTTGAGACCTGCATGAAAACCAAGCTGCACATTTACAACATATGTGCAGGGAGGCCTAGGTCCAGCCCATGGAGCTAGATCTGTGTAGACTAGGTATGCTCCACGGTTGGTGATTAAAAACCCTATTTCTCCCACTAGTATAGTGTTCTTCAAAAACACCATGTGGTGAAATTCCCACCCCCTCGTTTGTATAAAATCCAGCTCTTTTCTCCTTTCTTAGACATAGAGGTTAGAGAACAACCAAGTCACTACAAAATCACTCTTATATATCCTATTAATTTCACCCCATTGCCAGTTCTTTCAATGCCTGAGGCATGATTGTTTTGTGAGCCTTTCAGAGGGAAGAGAATAGAACAAACTTTGTCCTTTGTGTTGTAGATATTCAAGCAAGCTGAGAAGACATATTTCTAGTTGTTATATTTTTTCCCAAATTATGTTTGTATCATTTGTTGTCTCTTCATGGAAGCTTTTTGAATTCCATTTATTCTGGCATATTTTCTCTTCTGTCCTATGTACCTTAAAATATTACCTTTGCAATTATGTTAATAAACTAGTGAGAACAAGTCATAGATGCATGTAATGTACTGGCTCTTTGACATTTCAGAATGTCAAAAATAGTATTTTAAAAATAGTATATCCAGAAGAAAGTATCAATTTATAGTCTTTACTAGAGTGATTGCTCCTTGCACAATGGAGTACTACACAGTTATTAAAAACAATGAATTCATGAAATTCTTAGGCAAATGGATGGAACAAGAAAATATTATCCTGAGTGAGGTAACCCAACCACAAAACAATACACATTGTATGCACCATTGATAAGTGGATATTAGCCAAAAGCTTGAATAATCAAGATACAATTCACAGACCACATGAACTTCAAGAAGAAGGAAGGCCCAAGTGTGAGTTCTTCCATCCCTCTTAGAAATGGAAACAAAATACTCAAGGTATCAAATACTTATAAAAGTGTGACACAGACACTGAAGGAAAGGCCATCCAAAGACAGCCCTACCAGAGGATCCATTCCATATACAGTCTCCAAACTCAGACATATTGTGGATGACAAGGAGTGCATGCTGACAGGAGCCTGATATGGCTGTCGCCTGAGAGGCTCTGCCAGAGCCTGAAAAATACAGAGAGGATGCTCATAGTCAACCATTAGGCTGAGCATGGGATCCCCAATGGGAATACCCTCATAGAAGCCAGGAAGGAAGGATGGGATAGGTGGTTTCAGAGGGTGAGGGACCGGCAAAGCAGATAACATTTGAAATGTAAATATCAAAAGTATCCAATAAAATATTTTTAAAAAAAATTAGAGTGATGCAAATGCTTAATTATAATTGAACCTAGACAGACTTTTAGATCCCTGACATATGACTTAGAGATGAAATCAAAGAGTTGGCAAGTTAAAATTTATTATGCCTACAATGCTTTAAGAAAATAGTTTGTACTCCTGATATATGTTGCATGCATTAGTATTTTTCTATTTACTCAAATAAAACATTGTGGACTCTAACTTAATACCATTTCTTTTTAAAGAAATAAAGTGGCTTTTGAGTTGTTAAATAAAGATATATTTGCATTGAAGGTTATAGCATACACTTCAGCTTCCCAAGTTTACCCTTTAATTTAAAGACTTTTCTCATGTTCAAGGCATGGAAATTCATTCAAGAAATTAAATCCTTATGTCAAATGACAAGATTTCTTGGTGTAAAATATGGAAGTACCAGAGTCTTGCCCAGGAAATACAACTGATGTCAAATTTCTACCATTTATTACCAAACTATTACAAAATGTAATTTTACTAAAATATATCCAAACTTAGCACTGCTTTGTTGGATTTTAACAAAATCTTTGTTGGAGGAGAATATAACGTGGTTGTGCATGATTACAAAAAATCTCAATTTTTGATTTGTAAGGAAATCACAGTTAGGACAGAGTGGAAGTCTTAGTAGTATCGAGCAATACTCTTACCTTCTGCATCCTCTGTATAGAAATGACCAACTTTGCAGGATTGATAATACTAAAATTTTCTAAAGCAATAATTTCAAGTCTAAGAGTATATAGCAGCCGTTAGTCTATACAACTGCTATAGCTTGCTATAATGTCTCCATTATGTTTTATTTATTCACTCTGTGTGTGTTGTGTGTGTGTGTGTGTGTGTGTGTGTGTATCCAGGTAAATGCAAAGGACCTTGTTATGGCATTCCAAGCAATGGATATTAATGGATGTCAGACATAACTTTTTGAGTTCAGTTTTCTCTTTTCATGTATGGTTACATAAGTTCAAGGGATCAGACTCAGGTAATCAAACTTTGACAATAAACACCTGTACCTCTTGAGTTGCCCTCTTATTCTTAACATTATACTACTAACTTCAATTAAAGAAACCAAAGTCAAAATCCAAAATTACTAGTAACATTCTCCAATGCAATACACTTTCAATATGGAGATATATATTATAAGTATATAGGTATCTAAATATACTGATAGCAAATTTGTAAACAAAAAAGTAGAATCAGTGATATGATACCAATTATTACGTAAATTCATATAATAATTTACTACATTGCCTCTATCTGTGCTCATGTGGTGTGAAGTCAAGGAAGACCCAACCAGTCAAGCCACATGATAAAACTCCTGATTGAAGGCAAAAGAAAAAAATTGTCAATGTCCCTTCTAATTTCTTCTTGGGGCAGAAATTCATCTGTCACTAATTTTGGAATGTCAAGTTCCTTGAACATTTTTCGTACTGTTACCTCCTTCAGTAAGTCAGACCTCCTCAAATCTTGATACTCAGCATGGTACATGCACTCATCTCTCTGTTGATAAATTCAGGCTTTTATTCTCCCAGAGCCTTGGTGGTTGGCTCTAATATCCATAAAATGAAACACTACCAGGAATGAAAGCATGCTTTCTGTGGGTAAGAGCCTGAAAGAATGAGTGGTCCTGTTAAGATACGGTGGAGGTTTAAAAAAAATTCAAAACTTGCTCTGTATTTCTTTCTGCAGTTCTCAACAGTGACTCAGATTCTTTGGATAAAATATCTTCTGGATTAGATTGCAGAATTCATGTGTTTGTGTATTCTCAAAATTAAATCAGCTGTAGTGAAAAATAAACATTTAAATGACATTAAGCCTGAATTTGAAATGAAAACAAAAAGGACTAAAAAAAAAAGACACTGTAAAGAAGTATTTAATTGGTTATATTATTTATAGGACCTGAAATATGCTTATGTTCTAATTTTAAAATGGAAGCACAGATTTATAAAAGGAAAGTTACGATCTGATGTTGTCTATCAAGTTAGCTTGGGTTTCTTAGTAAGTCAATCTTCTATTTCCAGGCAAGCTGTTGTATCATGTGGAAATTTTCAAACACTTTTCTTGCCCAAAATCTATTTCATTCTTTTGTATGAAGGTTGAAAACTGAACAATATTTACCTAGGAGAAATGTTATAGTGATTGAGAAAGTTTTATTTACTATTTAGTCATATACATATGACATGTTTGTACAATAAAAAAAAAGAGGTCATGATTTTAAGAAAGAATATAAAGAGGAAGGAAAAGATTAGAAGAAAGAAATGAAATTTTGGAAGTAACGTAAGCACATATCAATCTTAATAAAGTAAACATATGACTATAAAATTTATCTATTATTTCTCATTAAATATTTTTGCAAATTTCTCTGAATAAAAATAGTAATTTGATATGCTGGTTGTAGCCATAGCTTTTTAAGAATTATAAGGTATGACACTAAGAGATCAATTAAACTTTTTTGTTCTCTTAGTTGATATTTCAGTTTGTACAGAGTCATTTTTCACTGTATGCTATTTTTTATTGTTTATCATTATACTTAAATCACATTAGAATTCATTCTCCATAGGGTGATTATTTGACAACAATCTCTCTTGCAGCAAAGTGTCTTGTCTCATAAGCTATGTAGATGATGAATCTTTGTGCACTAGAATGAACCAGAATACATTTCTGATGAAACTCATGGTTGTTTTGAGAACATTATTAGTAAAGTTAACATCTGTTTTCCTGAGCACACATTTTTCAAATTTAGAAGAAACATAATATCACATGAGCATGTATATTGAGAGAACAACTTAAGACATTTGTTTAGCTATAGGCATAGTTTTGCTTTATTTTTAAGGATAAAAAATAAATGCATTTTAGAAAAGAGACAAACAACTTTCAGAACAAAAAGTAAGCTGAGAACTATTCCCAGGGTTCCTTAAGCATGTGCTTGGCAAGAAGTTCATACCAGACTGACTAGGGGAAAAAAAAACTATTTCTCAATTGGGAGTGTGACAAAAACTTCTAGTTGCCATACATTTGCCTATGAACCAAAATACTAATACTTGTTCATCTTTCACATCACACATATATTGGACACTAGATCATTCAGTGTTCCTGCTAGTATCTTCTCAGAGTCCAGTCTACTAGTATCTGTGTAGGTACATGTTAATTTGCAATTGCTATGCCTGTGTTTCAGACAAATGTTTCCAAGGTCAATAGAAAAGCATGTTCCCCTTAAGTCCCCGAGTACACACTTGGATTCTACACAATTATTATAAAAATGACAAAAGCTTCTATTGGCTCAGTTTAAAATGGTACAAGAAGCAGTTCAATGACTGCCTACAACAATTCTGTAATCATTGTATCCCCAATGATTTAGTTCAATAATGAGATATAGACATTTTCTAATCTTTTTAACTCTCTCTGAATTTTACTTAGCCTAAGATTTTTAATTTATTTATTTTTTCTATTTGCACCATGTGTATTGTGTGTGTGTGTGTGTTGTCTTTCTGTGCCCATGGAAATCCAGAAGAGGATATCCAATTCCCTGGTACTCATAAGTGAATGCAATAAGCAATTGTGAACCATCCATAGGTGCTGTAAACTAAATATTAGCCTCTTTTTTATTTATAAGCTCTCTCCAGCCCAACACTGTCTTTAAAAGCACAACTTAAAGATACATGTTATGTGACCCTAAAAGCCTCACTCTCTTTCCAGCTTCTGGCCGTTATAAATAATGCTACTATGAACATAATGGAACATGTGTCTTTGTTATATGTTGGAGCATCTTTTGGGTATATGCCAGGAGTGGTATAGCTGAATCCTCAGGTAGTACTATGTCCAAATTTCTGAGAAACCCACCAGACTGATTTCCAGAGTGGTTGTGCCAGCTTGTAGTCCCATCAGCACTGGAGGAGTATTCCTCTTTCTCCACATCCTAGCCCCATTTGCTGTCACCTGAGTTTTTGATCTTAGCCATTCTGACTGGTGTGAGATGGAATTTCAGGGTTGTTTTGATTTGCATTTCCCTGATTGTGGGAAGCATGATTGATATGGAAGGCCTTACTCTTGGCAAACACTCACCCTTGGCTCTACTATCTACTATTCTTCTTTCTGCTTACCTTCCATGATTCACTTGCTGTATTTTCAGTTCTCAGAGCTTCAAATAAGACCTCATAGCAATCTTTCCTGGTAATCCTTCTTCCTGACCTTTAGATTTAGCCAACATCCTGCTAGATAGATGTTTTTAGAACCCCTGGTAATGGCAAGGCTTTGTGAGAACAACAGATATAACCTAATTAGACACAAGCATAGCTAGTTTCCTTCACCTGCAAAGCCCCCTTTCCCTTCCTTTCCTCCCCATATCCTGTTTTTAGAGTATATAACAAGTGTGAACAATAAAATCTTTGCCAGCTTGATCCAACTTCTTGATTTGCTTTGCCTCTTTATTTTCTCAGCATCTCAGTCCTCTCCACAGGGTCTTGGGGTTCCACTTGATTGTCCAGCTGGACTGGACACCTGATGACTTAGGATGTTGAACATTTCTTTAAGGTGCTTCTTGGCTATTCAATATTCCTCAGTTGAGAATTCTTTGTTTAGCACTGTACAACATTTTTAATAGGATTATTTGCTTCTCTGGAGTCTAACTTCTTGAGTTCTTTGTATATATTGGATATTAGCCCTCTATTGGAGGTAGGATTGGTGAAGATCTTTTCGAAATCTGTTGGTTGCTGTTTTGTTCTATTGACAGCCTCCTTTGCCTTACAGAAGTTTTGCAATTTTATGAAGTCCTATTTGTCTATTATTGATCTTAAAGCATAAGCCATTAGTATTCTGTTTAGGAAAATTTCCATGTGTTCAAGACTCTTCCCCACTTTCTCTTCTATAAGTTTCAGTGTATCTGGTTTTATGTGAGATCCTTGATCCATTTGGACTTAAGCTTTGTATAAGGAGATAAGAATAGATCGATTTGCATTCTTCTACATGCTGATGGTCAGTTGAACCAGCACCATTTGTTGAAAATGCTGTCTTTTTTTCCCACTAGATAGTTTTAGCTCCTTTGTCAAATATCAAGTGACCATAGGTGTGTGGGTTCATTTCTGGGTCTTCAATTCTATTCCATTGATCTACCTGCCTATCTTTGCACCAATATCATACAGTTTTTATCACTATTGCTCTGTAATACAGTTTGAGGTTAGGAATGGAGATTCCTCCAGATTTTTTTTTTTTTTTATTGTTGAGAATAGTTTTTCCTATCCTGGGTTTTTTGTTATTTCAAATAAATCTGTAAATTGATCCTTCTATCACTTTGAAGAATTGAGTTAAAATTTTGATGGGGATTGTATTGAATCTATAGACTGCTTTTGGCAAGATGGCCATTTTTACTATGTTAATCCTGCAGTCCATGAACATGGAAGATCTTTCTGAGATCTTCTTCAATTTCTTTCTTCAGAGACTTAAAGTTCTAGTCATGTAGATTTTTCATTTGCTTGGTTAGATTCATACCAAGCTATTTTATATTATTTGTGACTATTGTGAAAGGTGTCATTTCCCTAATTTCTTTCTACACCTGTTTATCCTTGGAGTAGAGGAAGGGTACTGATTTGTTTGAGATAATTTTATATCTAGCCTCTTTTCAAAGTTGTTTATCAGGTTTAGGATTCTCTGGTGAATTTTTGGGTCACATAAGTATACAATTATATCCTTTGTAAATAGTGATATTTACACTTCTTGCATACCAATTTGTATCCCTTGACCTCCTTTTTTTTCTAATTGTTCTGACTAGGATGTCAAATACTATACTGAATATGTATGGAGAGGGGGCAGCCTTGTCTATTCTCTGATTTTAATGGGATTGCTTTAAGTTTCTCTCCATTTAGTTTGATGTTTGCTACTGGTTTTCTGTATCTTCCAGATGTCCTTCAACATCTGGATACAGAAAATGTGGTACATTTACACAATGGATTACTTCTCACCTGTTGAAAACAATGACTTCATGAAATTCTTAGTTAAATGGAAGGAGCTAGAAATATCATCTTGAGTGAGGTAACCCAGTGACAAAAGAACACTCATGGTATGCACTCACTGATAAGTGGATATTTGTCTTAAACCACTGAATACCCAAGATACAGTTCACAGACCACATGAACTTCAAGAAGAAGGAAGGCCAAAGTGTGAGTGCTTTGGTCTCTCTTAGAAAGTTGAACAAAATACTTGGGAGCAAATATGGAGACAAAGTGTGTGTAGAGCAGAGACTGAAGGAAAGGCAATCCAAAGACTGCCCCACCTGGTGATCCATCCAATATACAGACACCAAACCCTGACACTATTGTGGACGACAAGAAGTGCATGCTGACAGGAGCTGTCTCCTGAGAGGCTCTGCGAAAGTCTGACAAATGCAGATGTGTGCTTGCAACCAACTATTGGACTGATGCATGATGACCCCAAAGGAGATGTTAGAGAAAGGACTAAAGGAGCTGAAGGGGTTTGCAACCTCATAGGAACACAAAATTATCAATCAAGCAGATCTCCCAGAGCTCGGAGTGAATAAACCACAAACCAAAGAGTACACATGGAGTGACCCATTGCTCCAGCCACATATGTAGTGAAGATGGACTTGTCTAACATCATTGGGAGGTGAGGCCCTTGTTCCTGTGAAGGCTGGATTCTCCAGTGTAGAGGAATGCGAGGGCAGTGAAATAGGAGAGGGTGGTTTGGAGGGGGAGCAACCTCATAGATGAAGGGGCTAGGGATATGGGATAGGGGGATTCCAGTGGGGAAACATGGAAAATGGATAACATTTGAAATGTAAATACATAAAATATCCAAAAAAAAAGCTTACTCTCAGAAGCATTGTGTATTCTCAGTATTTCCTGAAATTATCAGAGTGTAATAAGTTAATCACAATGTGAGATACTCAGCTACTCTGACAGACTTGCATAACCATCCTACAGTACAACTGAGGTAAGTGTCATCACGGTCTACCTGTGGAAATGTGGCCAGAACTTTCAGGTTTGCCATCTGTTAGCTCATCCTGAGTGGACAGTGGTTCTTGATGGATAAGTAATTGTCTGTCTTATCCCATAGAGCTGATTCAGAAACACAAATGTGGAAAGTCCGCCATTTTAATATAATTGAAAATTCAGAAACCTTGTGTAGGAGAACTTAAAACAGTAGTGATTGCTTTCAGTACCCTTCCTTGTAAATTTCTAACTTCAGAAACTTTAACATAATTACTATAATCCGCACTCAACTTTGAAGCTCTAGTAAAACTTAGGGTAATAAATTAAACCCAATAAGACTAAAACCAGAAAAATAACAAAGTGTTAAGATACATTTTTATGCATAAAACTTGGCCCTAAAAATCAGTTCCAACTTCTACAGTCAATAAATTATTTTGTAGCATCAGAAATACGTGTAGTATGAATATAAAGTATGTTAATTATCAGTAAATAATACAAACTATGGAGATGGAGAATATATAGATGCTTAAGCAAAGCACTGTTGGAGATGATGTGTGCAGCAATGTTACTTGAATGGAACTAGGTTGATGAATTTCTACAAAAAGAAACATGTATGAAGAAGTTCTTAAGAGTTTGATGTAATGAGCCAGATACTGACAGTGAAATTTTAACAACTGTGAATAAAATTTAGTAATGTGAATTATTCTATCCATACATCAATGAGATTGAAGGAAGACTCTGTGAGCGCTTCATCATAGGAAAGTGCAGTAATGTGCAATTTTATTATGTGAGTTTGAGGAATGAGTGCTAAAAAGAAATTATCAGGGATGTGAAACGCTGAACATTTTTCTTCTACAATATTATACGCAAATTGTATTTGGCACAGACAGGTAAGACACAAGCCTTTATTCACAACATTCAGGAGGCAAAGATGGGACCACCAAGGCTACAGAGAAATCTTGTCTCAAAACACAAAACAAAACCAAACTAAACAAAATTTTTTGACTTCATATAATTTATTTAATCCCTTAAGTTATCTTTCTTTGTATCTATATTATAGTAAATCACAACATATTGCTAAGTAACCTGATATTAGTTGCATATTTGAACATTAAGTCCTTTAATAAGAATATCCCCTATCTTTTACTTTGGAACTTAACATTTATTTAAATATTTTGAAAAATGTTACTTATATGTATTTTACTTATTTGCTTTGTTTTCTTCATACTCCAGTCATGAAGAGTGTTTCCTTGCAGAAAAACAACAGGAAAAGCCTTGTCTGAATAGCTCTTCATCAAATCCTTTAGGGAAGCTGTAGCTGCTCCTTCTGATGAGATAGTTAGCATAAATGACTGATAAATTATCTCCTTTCATTCCTTTTGTATTTATCCCATGTCCTATTGGTTTAAAGCGCACACTATTTACTGCACATCTGTTTTGTATTTACAAATACACAGCATCCTGCTTCTTCAATGATCCTTGCTTCCCATTCCTTATGTCTGATGCAACTGTGCTTTCAAGAAGAGGATAGAGTATCAGATGAATGTGCAAGAAGGAAACAAGTGCACACACAGCTGTATAATATTTAAACGTTGTCATTCATGGGAACAGGCCTCAGGTTCCTGCAGGATATCTAAACACCTGGCAGATGAGAAAGAAATGCAAAACAGCTTAAATATTTTAATTCACTTTGCTCAGACAGTCAAAATATTCAACTCTAGAGTCATAAACTGAATATATGGGCTGCATAAGATATTTTCTCCTAACATCTTCTTCAGCAAACGGTCCCTAAGCAGTTTTAAATACCCAACATCCTCATTTGGAGGTCTTTATGAAGATATATCTAGTGATTTCACCCAATGCTTGCACTAGTTGGCATGAAATTTCTTTTCTTCAAATGTGAGAATCGAAATCTAATGACACTGTGTGAGGCAAAAACTGTACAGAGCTCAAAAGTATGTAACATGGAAAGGTTTTTTGGAAGTAATTCTGGAGACCATTAAGAAGCAGCATGATTATTGGGTAGGAAGTAGGGCTAAGAGTATCATCAACTATTTCTCTTGTGTTATGTGAATAGACATCAAAACAAGAATGCTAGATTAGATGAATCATCAAATCCCTAAGTTTTCTATTTACTAATTATGTTGTTTGCCAGTCTTTAAATATTTGACTCTTTCATGTATCCTTTTTACAAATCTCCCCTTCTATGAAAATCCAACCTAATTAAACATAAGGAAAAAAATTTCAGTCAAAAACACTTATATATTGGTCAACTATGTCTCATTTAAGAAATTATAATCTGTGAAGGAGAGAAATGATGCAAAATATATTCTATGAAGAATTTAAGACTAAAAACATATTAAAATGAAATCTATTGTTATTGCAAGTTGAAAAAATGAGCACCCATATTATAGTGGTTAGAAATTGTATTGCTTAAAGATCTACTAATCTATGTATACATCAGTTCCTTTTCACTGCTATATTTCTACTTTGATTTCCAAAAAAAACCAAAAGAAAACAGAAATGGCAAGCAAACACAACATGCAGAATATATTTTTATCACATAGATGATATAACATGTACATGATTTTATATTGCATACTTTCATAATAGCTATATATTACATAAAATATGCATTACTTTATTATATATACATTAACAAATATTCATGAAATGGACAATTCATGACTGAAAACTAACATCTATTAAATTTTTATGCAAATCCTGTCCATTACTGTTCATGGGTCTCTTTGGAGGACAAAGGCCTCATGTTCTGCCATAATCTCTGAGGTTATGGGAAATACAAAAGTAGTTTGCCAAAAGCAGCACAGAAAATGGAATGCACAATTCATTATTTTCATGGTAGTCTCAATGAACAAATGTTATTGCTGTTTATGTGCTTCCCTACAGCAAGCACTGTAACAGTGACTTCAGTTATACCTTCTGATGGTGATATAATTGTACATATTGTTTTCCATTAATTATACTTTTGAATAATTTATACATGAATACAATGTGCCTTGACAATTTCATGCTCATCCTGTCTTCCAGATTTACTCCCATCACATTACCCAAACAATTTTATGTATAATTTACAATTCATTAGTATAATTTTTACTATTTAACTCACTGAGTTCAATTGATATTTTTCTAAATGATCATGTTATTAAACTAAATTTATGAATTTATATTTGTATTTATAGTTTAATGAGTTCCTTTAGCTTAGCCAGAAAAGCATCTTATTGTAGGGCATAGTGCTTAATGAAGATGGTCATTATTTGTCAAAGTGCTGAAAACATAGGGAACATTATTTTTGTATAGAAATGTATTTGGACAGTCACATTAGGATTTCACACTCATTTGGAACAATATCTTTTAAATTTTACAATGGTGTATTAAAAATAATCACAAGTATGTTGCTTAATTTATGACACTGCAATTTCAGAAACAATCATATGCTTATATGAAAATAATTATCCTGTATTTTTACTTAGTAATCAAAATATCCTCACTGTCTCCACAATCTCCAAGTTTAACTAACAGATAAGATGGACTCAATATAATCTTAGAAATTACTGCTATATAGAGTTAAATAACACAAATGTTTCATTTGAGAACTTTTTACATTTTTAATTTCACAACATTTTAAGACACTGTTTCCTGTAATATTAATAATATAAAAATTTTGAAATTATATGAGTAATAGCTACATTTATGAGTATTTAATGAAAAAATATATAATCATTCTTGTGGATATAGGGCAAAGTATAGAACATGAACCAAAATGAAATAACGAAAAGGAAAATCATGACTCTGGTGGATGCAACATAATTGTATTTTAGAAAAGCCTCTCCCATCTCCTGGTGGCCATTGACCTGAGGCCATGCCTCTTCTATAAATAAATGGCTCTATTATGGAGCTACATGCCTTGGCACTGAACTAACATCTCAGTTAATACAATAATATTTTACTAATCATGAAAATGTAAATTCTAAACTTCTAATGTGTCTGAAACACAGCTGATGAAAGTGCTGTTTTATTTGGAGAAGACAATAACCAATTTGTCAACAGAGCAAGGAAGAACTCCAGAAATGAATCCATTTATTTACTTATCCAAAGTTTTTTTTTTAATTTAAAAATTAAAGAAAGAAAGAAAAAAGAAAAATGATGAACTGGTGAAAATACAACAAAAATGTCAATCAATCAATCAATCAATTAAACAAATAAAAAGAAACACAAAAACCCTGCCACAAAAAGGCCTACATGTAATGATGGCATGTGTTGGAAAAAATAGTGGACAAAGCAGAGTGTGAACATTTTCTCCTGTGTATCCTGAATCTCATTTTTCCATATCTCTTGAATTTGACTTAGATGGAACTCATATCCTCAATTCATGTTATCAGGCTTATTTAGGGAGGAGGGTGGCTTTTCCCTCACTGATACACATGAGTTTTTGTTTTGTTTTGTTTGACTGTTTGTAAGTTCATTTGTTTCCAATTGGTTCAGATTTAATTACAGACCCAAGGCTTGGCCTTGCCACTGACCAGTAGACAAAGTGCCTCACTTCTGAATCTATCAGTGTGCACAATCTACCAGTGTAGGAAGGTATGTAACATCCAGGATTTTATCACAGTAGGATACAAAGTACCAACACGATCTACACAGCACTAAGCAGAGGCCAGAATATGGAGCTATACTCCACCTGTAGATAAATGTGACTGATTTTGCATTGTTCTTGCTTCTTCCACTTTGCTCTTCATATTTCTAATTCAATTTTGTTCTTTCCATCATGTTACTTTAATTTCAGCTTTGAATTTCCTAGAAATATCCATATAATGAATACCACATACTGGACAAATATGATGTGAAAAATGTACTAGTTAACAAACTAGTATAAGGTCCTTTAAGAAGGTTGTTTTTAAGCCATCTTAAAGATGATATAAATGAGCCATAAAATTTTAACTAATTTTCTCAAGGATAATAGTTTATAATTTATGATTTCAAGTTTATGCCCAGTCCTCTGAATGAAAAGCCAGACAGAGTTTTAAATTCTTTATGAGATGCTGGAAAGATGGTTTGGTTATTAAAGTGTTTAACATGCTTGTGTTAGGACCTGAATTTGATCCATGGCATCCCATTCAAATAAAATCTGGGCATGGGAATGCACATTAATAATTCTCACACTGGGTACATACAAGCAATAGAATCCCTGGATTTCACTTGTCAGCAAGTCTATTAACATCCTGGGATCCATATTCCATGTGCAAGAGCCTTTCTCACAAAGGACGATAAAGTGGCAGTTGTAACCAATATTTATTTCTGGTCTCCATAACCCCCCCACCCACCCACCACACACACACACAACTGGATGGGTGAAATACACAAACACAAACATACCATGTTTATCAATTTATTATGATGTCTTTAATCTAAGAATGTGAACCATTTAAACCAAGATTGGAATATCTTTGAATTGTTCATCTGGTGTTATGCATATCTTGATTACAGCAAAATATAAAGAATAAAGGAGGAGAAGGATAAGGAAGAGGAGGAAGAAGAAGAAGATAAAGAGAAGGACAGGGAGCAGAAGAAACAAATAAATTTAGGGGTTGTAGAGATGTAGAAGAGGATCTTGAGGGTATATGAGGGAATGACTAAGAATGAATATGATCAAAATACATTGTGTAAGAGACTCAAAGTATAAATAAGATATTTTCGAAACAGAAATAGTCAAATTAAGTGAAGTTAAGTAATATTAAAGTTGTTGGACTTGAGCTGTAAAACCTATCAACACTTATTTAAGTAAGTCCTAGAAATTAGCATCTGCCCATATCACTCTCTGCTCGGATTTTATGCAATTATTTTGATTAGAGAAAGGAAAAGTGAATAAAAATTAAGAAAAGTAAAGGAAAGATATAAATCAGTAAGTGGTTAGAAATTACATCATCAAAATATAATGCTTTTCTAATAAATAAGTGCCAGAGAATCACCACAGCACTGCCCATGTTATGACTAGGAAGAGCTACACATGTAACTGAGGATAAAACACATATGATCAGTATTTGTTGCTGATAGTTTTCTTCTGCACCAATACTGTGATTGTCCTTAGCTTTGTTTATCTTTTTATGAAGGCCTGCTAGATAGTTTTATTTTTGTTGCTGTTATTTCATTTTTATTTTTTAGTATTATATTTATTTATTTATTTTTATACAAAGCAACAACAATGGAAAGCTTTCATTCACGAATATTCCTTTTATTGTGAGATGTGACTAACATCCATTAAAATGCTAAAAGCAATCTCTAAGAGCAGGACAGGATCTTTTTACATATAATTTCTGCTCCTTCTCCTTTCCCTTTTGAAGCAATCAGAGAAGGAATCTGTTAGGACTGGTTCTGGAATGATTAAAACGATGTGTGAATTGTCTTGTCTTTGGAAAACATCTGAAAATCAGTGGTCAAATGCTTCCTTATTGGGAATTTCCAAAAAATCGGGGTGACAATGCTAATAGAACTTGACAAAAATCAAGCATCTGCTCAGTCTTTATAATGTTAGCTTCATTTTTGTTTGCATGGCAAACTTTGGCAGTGGACAACCAGTAGTATGCTCTTCCTTTAGGAGGGCCAAATTTGCTTTCTCCGCCTTCCTCAGCATATCTCATGTATGATTGAGGCCCTGCGGACTTTCTCTTGTCCAGCTTGGCATGTTATTGGTGCAATTCTTTGAAAGATCACATATACATATATACAAATATATACATAAATATAAATAAATAAATATAGTATACACATATATAAACATGCATATACACATATACATACAAACAGATATACATACAGACACATAGCTATATAAACACATAAACATATAGACACATATACAAAAACACATATACACATATGTATATACACATTTATACACAGACACACAGACAGACAGACAACACACACACACACATGCATGCAAAAACAAAATTTTTTAAATGTCATGAATTTTAAGGAAAGCAGAGATGATATATTAAATGGAAAAATAAAAGGGAAGAATATGAAAATTAAATAATGACTTCAAAAATAAAAAGCCAAAAAAGATAAATAAATTAAAAAATAAATTACCTTGTGTAATTAATTATATCCAAAGTACTAATAGTCTAAACTCTCTTAAAATGACTAGCATTATAAATTTTACCAGTTGCTTCCTCATGGGGTCCAGTACCCTTTCTTCTCCTTCAGTCTTCACTCTACGGGACCCCATGAGGAGAGCAACAATCCCAACCAACCAGAGCCCCCAGGGTCTAAACCACCAGCCTGGAGCGCTTAGGGAGGGACCCATGGCTCCAGCTATATATGCAAGGGAGCTATATATACGTGGGAGAAGAGATTCTTGGTCCCATGAAGGCTGGACATCGTGGGGGGTGGTATTTGAGGGTGGGGAGGTGAGGTTCTGGGGAGGGTGGGTGTGGGTAAACCATCATAGAGGCAGGAGGAGGGGGAAGGGATAGGGAGTTCCTGGGAGGGAGGGGGGAAAGGGGGTAAGGGGAAAACACCTGAAATGTAAATAAAAGTTCCAATAAAAATAATAATAATAAATAAATAAATAAATAAATTTTACAAGTGGATGTTCAATTCTTTCGGACTAATTTTCTTAAATTGCACAACTATTTCTACTTCACTCTTTGGGAAACCACAGAAGACCATATCCTTTCTGACAAAAAAATTACTGTGATTGTTCAAAATGCAAAAATGCAAAACAAACACAATAGGTATTGTGACAGTAAAAATTTCCCTCTCTGACTTGTAGTCTTTTGAGTAAAAATTAGGTATTCTAAACAATATTAGGATATATTCATGATAAAATAAATCAGTTAATCAAAAGCTCATCTCTAAATCATTATGAGTTTTCTTCATAAATGTACAAAAAATTCCACACACCTATAGATTTACTTTAACATGCTATAGGAAATTCATTAGAAGTTAAAGTCAATTTAAGTTTTATTTTGTTTAAAATTTAAAATTCAGTAATTTTGCAGAATATTACCATTGTCAACAGTTTGTATTCATTTCAAAGGTACGTTTATCTTTTACTAATGTTTAAATAAAAAATTGATTACATAAATACAAAGAACATAACTCTATCGCTTCAAATTCTCTTCTTGGGAGCTAGATTAACATCAATCTTTTGAATGTGACTTATAATGGATGAACTGTCTACCAAAGCCCTACTACTTCACTCAGAGATATAATTTTTATCTATTCAATATGACCCTCAGAGTCTCTTTGTGTAATCATGCAGTTATCAATGCAATGCATTCTGAGAAACTACATATGTTAATATAAAGAAAAAAAACAAAGGAATATAATTAAAACAAAGTGAGGGCTAAGGATATTTAATATTACTTTCAGTGAGATAATTGTCCTGTTATGACTCTAGAAAAACAATTCTAAACATTCAAAAACATAGAATAGAAATAACCATAATGAGACAGTTATATAATTACTGCTTATCCCTCAATATAACTTAAATTGTTAATAAAACTTTATATAGTATGAAAATTAATGACAGATCATTGAAATTTAAGTAAAAAAACAGTAAAATATAAATTGCCTGCTGATAGATAAACATGATTTGTATTTTGTCAAAAAGTGTATATATAACGAAAAAATACCAGCATAAATATTTTCTCCTTTTGCAATATTCATAAAATAACATTAAATTATTGTTGCCATTTAAATTTAATTTGTTGAAATCTACAAGTAATCATTGTATTATAATGTTTAGAATTCTATATACATAGTATGTATATTTGGTGTTTAAAATTCTTTGACAAAAGTAAGATAATGGGATTTTTATGCCTAATATTAAAAAATTATTAATATTTAAATTTCAACAGACCAAAGGTGAGTTTACTGTGTTTTTTCCTTCAATTTTTAATTGTGTAGTAAACTAATATCTACTTTATTGTATCAAGAACATATGCACCACAATTAAACAAAATGGTAACTTCAAAACAAATCATCTTTCTAGTATTCAGTATTCAGTAATAGCATTGTTATTTAAGGTTATATCCAATTGATTTTGAATTATACCAATATTAATTTTTAAACATTTTTGATTCTCTAAGCAATTTTTCTTAGAAATATTACATTCATGTTTAAATAGTGTGTGTTTAAAATATAAAATTATAATTAACATTAAATACCAAGAGAGCATTCAAGTAACTCACTCCATTTTAAATATGAATCAAGTAAAAAAAATATGTTTTCTTTTTATTATTATTTATTTATTTATTTAAATCAAATCATAATTTTTACTTATTCACACAGAGGTTATAAACACAAAAAGGCAGGATGTGGGAAGGGGATGACACTGGGGCATAGGTGTTCAGGGGGAGTACAGATACCTTTCAGAACAGGGTATCAGCTGGGTGAAGGTTCAGGGGACAGGTCACTATGACTCTGCCTATGATTCACTTGTCCTTATGTAAGTTGATATATAATAATGATAAGTTTTCAATATTAGAAAGTTTAGCACTACTTATTTTATCTAATAAAATGTATTGAGAATCCCTGGTAAAAAGTTATATACACTTAAAAATTGCTTGAAGCAGGGTTCACCATCATCTCTTGAGTGGTATCAATTCATTAAGATTTTAATTTCTTAACTTGTTAATAAATAGCACATGAATGTCCAATAATGTTTATGCTGAGAATAAAATTACTGTGTTTAAAATTAACCAATCAGAAAGCTGTAGTAAATAACCTCATCACAAACTTTGTTTACAATCAGGCTTTAGCTAACATTTTTATGAAACACAAATGGATTCAAAGAGCTTTTCAGGTCTAGGATCTCCCATGAAGGAGAAACCAGTGAAATAGTTCAAAGATATCACCTTTCTTCATACATATTTATTGTATCTTAAAGTTAAGTATAGGGAACACATATTTCCTTTACTAATTTAGAAAATATTTAGGAGCAATTTAGAAAAATAAAATGACCCATTCTTAAATTCCTTGACGCTATATTACCCTTATTTATTTAGAGTTGTACATTTGTAACTACACCATAGATCACACAAAACAGAATGGTACTTCATAGCACCAGTTTGCATCTTTCTATATAGTGGAGTTTTTTTGAGGTTTAAGAATAATGATGACAAATATCAGTAGTAGTATGCCAATTAAAAATCCAATATGTAAAAATAGTATGGGCAACGTGTTAGATAATTTTTAAATATAACATAGAATAAACAAACAACTATTATCACCCACAATACTGCTTACTATTTATCTTTAGATATATGTATCACACAATAAAAAAAAAATAATGCACTGTGCAATACACAGCAGAATCCAAGTATTGGAAAATATATTGGAATATATATCGAAGAGGTAGAATGTTTGAATAATTTGAGAATAGAACATTTAAGGCTGATTTAGAATATAATTTAAGCTTCTTTGTCATTCAAATCGTAGTGGAATCCTACAGAATTTATTTTATCTCAAAATGAAAGAAACTTGGTTGGGATGTAAACAATTTCAGAAACTGGAAATAGAGAAACAAGTATCTTAATTCCAACAAAATAAAATTTTTAAATGACTAAATATGGAGGATTAAGATGAAAATAATTTAAACAAGTTTTTAAAATAATTTGAAATTTTATATAAAGAAATCAAGAACTTAAACAACAACAACACAAATAAGCCAATTAAGAAATGTGGCAGACAGAGCCAACACTCCAGACCCGTTCCTCACATACCCAGAGACAGCTTGAATTCCAGAAAGTCCATCATAACAAGACTCAGAGATGAGACACACTTCACCCCTACCCTGGCCTAACTGGGACACCCATGAGGCTCAGCAGAAACAAGACCTAACCACCCTGCCGAGGCACATCATACTTCTACCCTGGATCTCTGCCCAGGGCAGACTCGACATTCCAGTACCCTTCCCACACCCAGAGAAAGCACTCACAAACCAGACTCACAGATTAGGTGTTCCAGTACACAACAACACACACACACACACACACACACACACACACACACACACACAGCTTTACTCTTAGGAGGTCCCTCATAAGCAAGCTCATAGGAGAGACAGGCCCCAGTCTGAGACAGAAAGGTCAGTTAACATCATAAAAACCAGATGGCAAGAGGCAAGCTCAAGAACATAAGCAACAGGAAACAATGCTAATTAGTACCATCAGAAAACAGTTCTTCCATCTTTTCAAGCTCTGGATAAGCTAACATATCTGAAAAGCAAGATTCTGAACTAAAAACCCATCTCACGATGATAATAGAAGACCTTAAGAAGGACATAAATAATTCCTTTAAAGAAATACGTGGGAACACAAATAAACAGGTAAAAGCCCTTAAGAGGAAATATATAAATCCCTTTAAAAACTACAGGAAAACAAAATCAAAGGAATTGAAATAATTGAACAAAACCCTACAGGATCTAAAACTGGAAACAGAAACAACAAAGATATAGTAAAGGGAGGCAACATTGGAGATGGAAAACCTAGGAGAGATCAGGAGTCACAGATGCAAGCATCACCAACAGAATACAAGAAATAGAACAGAGAATCTCAGGCATAGAAGATGCCATAGAAAACACTGACAAAACAGTCAAAGAAAATACAAAGTACAAAAAGCTCCTAACCCAAAACATTCAGGAAATTCAGGACATAATGAAAAGACCAAACCTAAGAATAATAGAAATAAAAGAGATAGAGAATTCCCAAATTAAAGGGCCAGAAAGATCTTCAACAAAGTTGTAGAAGAAAACTTGTCTAACTTAAAGAAAAGATGGCCATAAACGTATAAGAATCCTACAGAACACCAAATAGACTGGACCAGAAAAGAAATTTCTACCTTCACATAATAATCAAAACACTAAATATAAAATGAAAAAGAATATTAAAAGCTGTAAGAGAAAAAGGCCAAGTAATAGATAAAAGCAAATCTATCAGAATTATGCAAGACTTCTCAACAGAGACTCTAAAAGCCAGAAGATCTTGAATAGATGTCATGAAGACCCTAAGAGAACACAAATGCCAGCCCAGGCTACTGTATAGTAGCAAAAATTTCAATCACAATAGATGGAAAAACCAAGATATAACATGGCAAAAACAAATTTAAACAATATCTTTTTTACTAATTCAGCCCTTCAGAGGAAAATAGAAGAGATGGGGAAGGACAGCTCATAGTCATCAAAGAAAAAAATCCACCAAGAGGAACTCTGAATTCTGACTACCAACACCCAGGATGCAATGGTACCAACATTTGTAAAAGAAACAGTACTAGAGCTCAAAGCACACATTGAAACTCACACAATAGTAATGGGAGACTTCAACACCCCACTCTCACAAATGGACAGATCATTGAAACAAGAACTAAACAGAGACACAAGGAAACTAACAGAAGTTATGAGCCTAATAGATATACTAGATGTCCACCGAACATTTCACCCTAAAACAAAAGAACACACCTTCTTCTCAGCACCTCATGGCAACTTTTCTAAAATTTACTATATAACTGGACACAAAGCAAGCCTCAGAAGATACAAGAAGATTGAAATAATCCAATGCATCCTATCATATCTACATGGACTAAGTAAGGCTGGTCTTCAATAACAACAAAAACAACAGAAAGCCCACATACACATGGAGACTGAATAACTCTCTATACAATGATAAGTTGATCTAGAAAGAAATAAAGAAATTATGGTTTCTAGAATTTAAGGAAATGAAGACACAACATACCCAAACTTATGGGACAGAATGAAACCAGTTTGAAAAAGAAAATTCACAGCACTGAGTGCATTCATAAAGAAATTAGAGAGATCTTACACTAGCAACTTAACACACATCTGAAAGCTTTACAACAACAACAAAAAAAGCAAAAACACCAAAGAGGAGTCGATGGTGGAGAATAATCAAACTCAGGGCTGAAATGAACCAAGTAGAAACAAAGAGTACTACACAAAGAATCAAGAACACTAAGAGCTGGTTATTTGAGAAAAATCAACAGGATAGATAAACCCTTAGCCAAACTAACAGGAATAGAAGGAGTATCCAAATTAACAAAATCAGAAATGAAAAGGGAGTCGTAACAACAGAAACAGACCAAATTCAAAAAAAATCATCTGATCTTACTACAAAAGCCAAACAAAACTGGAAAATCTAGATGAAATGGATGATTTCCTAGACATATACCAGGTAATAAAGTTAAATCAAGACCAGATGAACTATCTAAACAGTCCCAAAGCTCCTATCAAAGTAGAATTAGTCATTAAAAGCCCCTAACCATAAAAAGCCCATGGCCAGTTGGTTTTAGTGCAGAATTCCATCAGACCTTCAAAGAAGACCTAATACAAATACTTCTCATACTATTTCATAAAATAGAAACAGAAGGAATGCTAGCAAATTCTTCTATGAAGCCAGATATTTGATACCTAAACCACGCAAAGAACAACAAAGAAAGAGAACTTTAAGACAATTTTGCTTATAAATATTGATGCAAAAATACACAATAAAATTATGCCAAACAAAATCCAAGAACATATCTAAGCAATCATTCACCAAGATCAAGTAGGCTTTATCTCAGGGATGCAGGGATGGTTTAATATACAGAAATATATCATTGGAATCTATTACATAAAGATACTCAAAGAAAGAAATCACATGATCATCTCATTTGTTGCTGAAAATGCCTTTGACAAAATACAATGCCCCTTCATTTAAAAGTCTTGGATGCTGGGCAGCGTAGTGGCACATGCTTTTAATCCCAGCACTTAGGAGGCAGAGGCAGGCAGATTTCTGAGTTGGAGGCCAACTTGGTCTACAGAGTGTGGTCCAGGACAGCCAGGACTACACAGAGAAACCCTGTCTCGAAAAACAAAAAACAAAACAAAAGTCTTGGAAAGATCAGGGACTCAAAGCACATAACTAAACATATAAAACCATTTTACAGCAAACCCATAGCCAGTATCAAATTAAATGGAGAGAAACTTCAAGCAATGTCACTAAAACCAGGACAAGATAAGGCTCCTGACTCTCTTCCTATATATTCAATATACTACTTGAAATTCTAGATTAAGCAATTAGACAGCAAAAAAGAGGTAAAAGGGATACAAATTGGAAAGGAAGAAGTCAAGGATATCACTATTTGCAAATGACATGACAGTATACACTATAAGTCCAAATATTCTACCAGAAAACACCTACATCTGATAAACAACTTCACAAAGAGTCTGGATATAAAATTCATTTAAATGAATTAGTAACCTTCCTCTACACAAAGGATAAACAAGCAGGAAAGAAATTAGAGAAACAACATCCTTCAAAATAGTCACAAATAATATAAAATGTCTTCTTGTCACTCTAACCAAGCATGTGAAAGATTTGCATGACAAGAATTTCAAATCTCTGTAGAAAGAAATCAAAGAGTACCTCAGAAAATGGAATGATCTTCCATGCTTATGGATCAGTAGGATTAACACAGTAAAAAATGGTTACCTTAACAAAAGCAATCTACAGATTCAATACAATCTCCATCAAAATTCCAACTCAATTCTTCACAGAGATAAAAAGAGCAATTCTCAACTTCATCTAAAATAACAAAAAACAGAGGATAGTGAAAACAATTTTCAACAATAAAAGAAAATTTGGGGAAATCTCCATCTGTACTACAGGGTAATAGTGATAAAACTTCATGGTTTGGCACAGAGACAGGCAGATAGATAATGGAATAGAACTGAAGACCCAGAAATATACCCGCATACATATGGTCACTTGATCTTTGACAAAGAAGCCAAAACCATACAGTGGAAAATATAAATCATTTTCAACAAATGGTGCTGTTCTAACTGGTAGTCTGCATATAGAAGATTACAAATTGATCAATTTTTATGTTTTAAAATGCTCAAGTCAAAGTGGATCAGTAACTCCACATAAAACCAGATATAATGAATCTAACAGAAGAAGAAAGTGAGAAAGAACCTGAAACACATTGATACAGGGGGAAATTTCCTTAACAAACACCAATGGTTCAAGTTCTAAGATCAACAAATGACAAATGGGACTTCATGAAACTGAAAAGGTTCTGTAAGGCAAAGGACACTGGCAGTAAGATAAAATGCTAACCTACTAATTTGGAAAAAAACTTTACCAACAATACATCATAAAGAGGGTTAATATCCAAATATGCAAACAACTCAAGATGTTAGACTCTAGAAAACCAAAATAACCCAATTAAATAATGGGATACAGAGCTAAACAAGGAATTCTCAACTGAGGAATCTCAAATGGCAAAGAAGCACCTAAACAAATGTTGAAAATCCTTAGTCATCACAGAAATGCAAATCAAAACAACACTGAGAGTCCGCCTTACACTAATCAGAATGGATAACACAGATGACAGCAGAGTTGCAGAGGATGTGGAGAAAGAAGACATTCCTCCATGCTCGTGGGATTGTAAGCTGGTACAAACATTTTGGAATTCAATCTGCCGGTTCCTCAGAAAATTAGAAATAGTTGTACCTGAAGACCCACTATATCACTACTGGGCATACACCCAAAAGATGTTCCAACATATCACAAGTCATGTGCTCCACTATGTTTACAGTAAACTTTTTAATTACTAACCAGAAGCTTAACCCACACAGATGTTAAGAATGGGTACATCAAATTTGGTATATTTATACAATGGAATACTACTCGGCTATTAAAATGTACGATTTCATGAATTTAATAGACAAACTAAAGATTATAATACACAAGGTCTCCCAGACCCAAAAGGATATACATCTATACACTCACTGATAAGTGATAATTATCTCCAAAGCTCAGAATACCCATGATACAACTCACAGACCATATGAAGCTTAATAAGAAGGAAGGCCAAAGTATGAATTTTCCATATCACTTAGAAGGGGGAACAAAATAATCAAGGAAAGCAGAAAGAGAGAGGGACCTGGGCATGTGAGAGGAGGTGAATGAAAAAGTGGGGTGCAGGACCATGTATGGGAAGTGACAGGAAAAAATCCAGAAGGTAAGAAGAATAAATAGAAATAAGTAGCAGTGTGTGGTGGGAAATCGTGTAGGGGTATTAGAAAGTAACAGATGTCAGAGGCTCCCAGGACCCAGTGGGGATGACAGATAGCCAAAATAGCCAACAGAGGGGAGATAGAACCTGAAGAGACCACCTTCAGGAAATAGACATGGCTCCCAGTGGAAGATGGGGCCCCCTACCCATCTCAATATTTTTAGCCCAGAATTGTTTCTGTCTCAAGGAAACACAGAGAGACAAGTATGGAGCATAGACAGAAGGCCATATAGAGAGACTACAACAGCTTGGGAGCCATCCATGTACAGACACCAAACCCTAACACTATTGCTGACACCATGATGTGCTTGCAGACAGGAGCCTACAATGTCTTCTGAGATTCTCTACCAGCACCTGAATGATACAGATGAAGATACTCATAGCCAATCATTGGACTGAGCCTTGGGACCCCTATGGAAGAGTTAGAAGAAGGGCTAAAGGAGCTGAAGGGGATTGCAACCAATAGGAAAAACAATAGTATCAACTAATCAGACATCACAGAGCTCCTAAGTACTAAACCACCAACCAAAGAGTACACATGGGTGGGTTCATGGCTCCCTCTACATGTAGTAGAAGAGAACTGTCTTATCTGGCATCAATGGGAGGGGTAGCACTTAATCCTCTGGAGGATTGTTGCCCCAGCAGGATGCTGGAGGGGTGAGCCAGAAGTGGGGTGTGTGTGGGGTTGGAGGCAAAGAGGAGGGTAGATGGGGTGGGGACTTTGCAGCATGGAGACTTGGAATGAGGACAACATTTGAAATGAAAATAAATAAAATAATTAATAAAATAAGAAAGAAAGAAAGAAAGAAAGAAAGAAAAGAAAGAAGAAAGAAAGAAAGAAAGAAAGAAAGAAAGGGGGCATAGACTTAGAATTCTCAACAGAGGAATCTTGAAGGGCCAAGAAGCACTTAAAGAAATATTTAAAGTTGTTAGTCATCAGGAAAATGCAAATCAAAACAACACTGAGATTCCATCTAAACCAGTTAGAAGGATTAAGATCATAAACTCAAGTGATAGCACATGCTGACTAGGATGTGGAGCAAAGGGAACACTCCTCCATTGCTGGTAGGAGTACAAGCTTGTACAACCACTTTGCAAATCAATTTGTCAGTTTCCCAGAAAACTGGAGATTGTTCTACCTCAAGAGCCAGGTATACCATTCCTGAGCATATACCCAAGAGATCGCTGCCCCATCCCATGAGTACACTTGCTCAACTATGTTCGTAGCAGCTTTATACATAATAGCCAGCAGCCGTAAACAACCTTGATGTCCCTCAACTGAAAACGATAAAGAAAATGTGCTTCATATGCACAATGAAATACTATTCAGCTATGAAAAACAAAGACAACATGAATTTTGGATGCAAATGGATTATTGATCCTGGGAATATTATCCATAGTGAGATTGCCCTGTCACAAAAGGACATTCATGATATGTATTCATTTATAAGTGGATGCTAGCCATAAAATACAGGATGCCCATGCCACTCTACGCAGACCCAAGGAGAGTGTATTATGCCTAGAAACGTTAGTGAGCTCCAAAAGACCATTGAAGAGCAAATTTTTATGTAATTGCATTAGGTCCTTTTTATTACAAATTCGACTTTGGATTTACTAACTGCTAACCCAAAGGAAGATTTGGTGAAGGGGCCCAGGTATTCTCGTTGGGACAAGGTTTTATAGGAAATGGGAGCAAGTAAGGAGGAGTTCATCCTGGCAAGCATCTAATTGAATGACTATTGCAAACCAACTGGTGGGTGCTCTGAAGCAAGACCTTGTACTGTCACAAATAGTCTGAAAGTACAACTGAAACAGAGTAATCTTCAATTAACTGTTTATAGAAAGTAGCTAGAGAGTCACTCTGGGGTATGGGCCAAGGACAAGCCATAGGGTCCTTTCTGATATTTGGGTGCAGCTTCAGTTCAACTGTGGTCAAGTTTTCAGGCTTTTTTGCTTTTAAGATGGAGGCCAGTTTCAAGATAGAGTAGGTCTGGCTCCTAGGCTGGACTGGAAGGAGGTCACACGCAAGGATACTTAAGTCTCACTTAAAATGGGAGTCTTGGGAGGCAGATGGAGGGAGGAAACTGGGTGGCAGAGGGAATTGGGAGGGGAGTGGGGGTGCTCAATGCAGGGTGTGTTGTGGAGCAAGGGGGATGCTCTGATGGCCATGAGGATAAATAAAAAATCTCCAACAGACGGCAGATTGAGGGAGGGGAGGTACGGGGCATCTCCAGAAAGAGATGGAGACCTGAGGTAGGAGAGGCACCCAAGAATCAATGGGGTTTTCCTTAGCTGTGACTCCCAGCATTGGGGATCAGGTACACGGGAAGGCTGCCTCCTGTGGCCAGGCAGGAACCCTGGTGGAACAATAGGGACACAAACCCACTCATATTTTTTGACCCAAAATGTATCCTGGCTACAGGAAAGACAGGGATAAGGGATGGAACAGAGGCTGGTAGAAGGAACAAAAAATAATTGACCACACTTGAGACCCATCCCATGGGCAAGCAACAATTCCTGTCATATTAATGATACTCTTATGCTCGCAGACAGGATTCTAGCCTGACTGTGGTCTGAGAAGTTTACTCACCAACTGAGTCAGACAGAGAAGACACAGATACCCACAGCCAATAATGGATGGTGCCTGGGGACTCTTATGGAAAAACAGGAAGGATTGCAGCTCCAATAGAATAGGAACTCTACAGGAAAACTAACAGAGTCAACTAACCTGGACCCTTGGGTTTCTCATAGTTTGAAAGACCAACCATACAGGGGATGGACCTAGGCTTCTTGCATATATGTAGCAAATGTGAAGCTTGGTCTTCATGTGGGACCCAAACACTAGAATAGAAGTTATCCCAAAAGCTGTTGCCTGTATGTAGAATATGTTCTTCTAGCAGGGCTGCCCTATCTTTCCTTAGTGGAAGAGGAAGCACCTAGCCACCTGGCAGAGACTTGAAGTGCCAGGGTGGGGGCATAATACAGGGGTCCCACCCACACAGAAGAAAATGGGAGGAGGAATGGGGGGAAGGATTGTGTGGGAGGTAAGACCTGGAGGGGGCAGTAAGTGGGATGTAAAGTGAATAAGTAAAAAAAAAAGTTCTAAATTTTAAATAATTATAGGAAAAGAAGAATATTTGATTCAGTATAAGTTAAAGTAAACAGAATATCTATATCATCTCTATCTCATTTATTTATATCTAAATCTAATATCTATCTATATCTTATCTATCCACTATCTATCTATCTATTCTATGATCCTTTTACTCTCATTTTTCATTAATAATTAGCAATGTCTCCTTGAATTTGAATTATTTGTATATTTGTATATTAACATATAATATATATATATATATTTTGATTGTGTGCCACCCACCCACACTCTTCCTCCTTCGTGTACACCCAAAGTTCAGCACTCTACAGAATCTTTCATTGCTACACTATCTCAGTAACTTTGAGATACAACTTCAGATGATGAGTCAACACAAAGGGAAAGACTGTACTGGTTTTATGTCATTGAGAAAGGATATATTAAACTGTTTATTTGATATAGATAAAATATTGAATAAATAATGGAAGCCATAGACTAGACGAAGGTTGCTTTAAAATATTTCTATGCTGTTTATATACATCTGCTACCTCAGAGATATGAAGAATTTTTCTTCACCCTTCACCCTGCAGTATTTTGGTATCTATCATATATTGTGTATATGTTTGTGTGTGTAATATATATATATAATATATATATTACATATACACATGCACATACATGAAATATATGTATATAAATATATGTATATGTATTTTATATATTTGTGTTTATATATATACATATGTGTGTATATATATATATAATACATTACGATGTAACATTCTATAATATACTGTAGAAAGAGGAGAGAAGAAAACTTTAATGTATAGATATTTGACAAACAATGACAGACACTAAGGTAGAAAATGGGGTTGATATAAGCAATGATAAATTTTGCACATGACCAAGATGTTGTGAAGTTTATAAGAATACTTCTATGATAACCTTTTTCAACAACTTTACACCAGCACAAGACTATAGCTAATGCCAAGTTGAGAAGCTATTAGTAAAAAGTATCACTCTGTAAAGACAATCCAACATCATTTTAAAATGTCATCTATGGAAGGCATTACTCTGGATAAATAGAGAATCTCATAAGATACTATAAATGACAAAATTACCCCATATAAAAATGAATGTGTAAAATATATTTAACTAAGTTTTAACTTTAACTCTATCATTCATTTTAATAGACTGTAAAACAATGTCTACCTAGAAACTTTGGTTGAATTGTATTGTAATCACACAGTAAAGAAAAAACAGGAGTTGTTTATGGCAAATGCTTTTAAAGCTATACATTATTTGAATACCACATGTACATGGGTGATTTAATCAATCAAACTTTGTAAGTATGAAATGGATTCTTATGCATTGAAAACACATACAGTTAAATACTCTCTTATACAGTTTAAGTTGTTTGCCCAACAAAGTGATGTGTTTTGAAAGGACTATTGACCTGAAAGACTAGATATTCTCACGAGTGCAATGGTCGTAGAAGTGTACTAGCCACTTTGTGACTAATTTTAAGGCTTGATCTTTGAATGGGAAGAGATCCATATCTGACAGTGAAAACCTGGTCAAACATTATTGCTGGAAGTTTACAAGTCTGTGGAAGAAATATATTGATCATGGTTTAATATATGGACATGCAGTCAAACTGCCTTTTAAATATTTATGTAAGTGTCCATAGACTATTGTTAACCAAGCCTTGGTCAGAGAAACCTCTCTGGGCAATAAGCAATGATTAAAGCAGAAAGTGATAATGCTTTAAAATGCTAAAAATAAGAGGACTTTCAGTCCCCATCTCTAAACTGGACATAGATATTGTTCAGTTGGAGTCCTTGGCTTGTCTCCCTCTCCTCCATTACATTCTCTTTCCATCACAGCCCACTTGGGAAGCCTAAAACAGCAAAGGCACCAAGAAGTCTAGTCTGTCATTCTTGACATTCCTGATAGCTCTCACATTTCTCACCTGAAGTTACTAGCTCCTGGCACCCAAGCTCATCTGTGTATGCAGCAGACACATCATTTTCCTTCACCTACATTGTATTAAAAGAACTTCCATAACATAGGCTACATGTAATTTCTTCTGCTTTGTCCTCTGAGACTGGTAAACTTGTTCTGGAGCCCATTCAAAAATTACCTGCCTTTTATTTCTTAATTGGGCTCAAATTGAATTATTTCTTTGGTAGAGAAAACCTATTAAACATTAGCATCCAAGGCTAAGAAAATACTGAAGCTGAAAAAGTGAGAAACAGCAGCAGGTGTGAACAGGAATGTAGACATCTTGATATCTGTATATGGCACTCTACTTCAAGTGATGAAGTGCATATCATCTGAAAATATCTATAGAAGGCCAAAACATTTACATATGGACATTCACACATGTATGCACATACAGAGTAAGCTAATACTCTTTTTAATTATGGCTTTATAGAATAAAATTAAATGTCTTAGTTGAATTGACATTTGTTGTTTTACTTATGTTATTAATTTTATCCAATGTAATTTTAAGATATTATACAACCTTACTAAAACTTGTATCCACACCTGACCAAATTGTATTTGTGATAATGTTAACATCTTGATATTGCAAAAATCAAGTTATATTTAAGAAAGTTATTTACATTTGTTACCCCAAAAGAACTCTTCTAACCCTGCCCCACACACATCAATTTGCATGAGTTTGAATAACTAAATGATATTTTTAAAGAAAATAAAAATACTCAAAAAACTCTCCTTCATGGAATAAGATCAAATAATTGCAAAACATCAATATTTATATTGTACTTAGACTACATGAAAGTTTTTTAATTCCTGAAAATATTTCTAGTCTAAAGTTTGTTACCTGTAGTTACTTCTGGACTTCCACAGAGCAAAGATCAGCTTGACATAAGGTTACAGTTGACTAAGCATAACAATAAAATTGAGTAGAAGTGGGCTGCCCTCATGGTTATAAGCAGAAATGGCCCACCTTTCCTGACATTTACTGCCTTCTATGGTTTCGAAAGTCTTTCTTCTCTGCTGGGTTTCTTTGCAACAGATACAGAATAAAATATCCCAAGTGATTATTTCTTTTTTGAACTGGCACTACAAAAGAGCAGCTCTCATTTTTTTAACTGCCCCGAGTTTTCAACATGTAGCCAATGTCACAAACATAAATGTCTCTGCAGAAGTCATCTTTCCCTGCCCTTTATTGATATATATCAGCATCCCAGGAAACATAAAAAACAGAAGGGCAGTAGAAACTTAGACATTGTCAAAGTGAAAATGTACCCTGCTGGCAACTTGTTTTCGATGTTATTGAAGAATAAGACTAAGTGGAGAAAAGGCATGCAGAGATCTGGGCACTGTTAGAATTTAATATGGGGCAAATGTGAACAGTAAGACAAGATAATGAAATGCCATGGACATGCTAGAACTTGCCATTCATTTCATAAATGATTTTTTTGCAGTTGTTACACTAATGATTGATAAATAAAACTGTTTCTCCCCCTAATATTTGCAGAATATTCAAGTATTTATAAAGGGGATTAGAAATATCTTGAAAATAAATAATCATATATTTTATAAAATTAAAAATATTATACCTTATATAAAATATTTTCTTACATCTTTTAGTATTATTTTATTTACTTATACTTCATACAAACGAGAAATAGTAGAAATAAATATTGAAACCTACTTTTGTACACATTACTTTAGTGTCACTATTCAGAAGTAAAAGGATGACTTGTACATTTCTTTTTCTAAAAATTGAATTTTCATACTATCTTTAAACAAAGTTCCATTTCATTTTAAATTGTAGACAAAGATAATTGATCTTATTTATAACACTATTTAAATTGTCAAGTTTTCTTTCTTCATGATTTTGCTCAGCTATTGAAGTGCAATGACCTACAAATTTTCCATATTTAATACACAAAACTTGATTGTGTTTGAGGTTAATATACACTCATGAGTCTATCAGCGCAATCAATGTCAGTAATTAGCACTTTAGCTACAAGACTTCCTTTGGTCTTATTTATTTATTCATTTTTGATAACTTCTTGTGATAAAGCATTTAAAAAATTTAATTATTTAAAATTAACTATAAAATGTATAAAAATGTAAAAAATTTAATTATTTAAAATTAAATTTTCTTCATTACAGAATAAAAATGATGGTGATTGTTATTCTTATTATATCCATGTTTCTCCTTTGACATTTCTGGCTGGTAAAGATGAATAAAAAGGAAAATGAAAGTTTATTGATGAGAACCTAATATTAAGTATATATAATTATGGTTTTATGATGTGTTTTAATGATAAAAAATTTAATCCAATTTAAAACTAAATAGATTTATGAAGTAAATAGCATTTAATTCTAGATCAGCTAATTTCTTATGACCTCATTGTCCTCTCAAAGGATCTAAAGAAACACATACAAATGAGAGTTTTCTAATAGCTAGCCAAAGTTGATAATTTTTCTTGTAGTTCTTTTAATGCTCAGAATTATGTTTTGACTTCATTTTCTTATGTGTAAGCTATGCCATTTACACAGAGTCTGTTTTCTTCTCTTTGTTTCTGTTTCTTTCTCTTTCCCTGTATTTACTTACTTATTTATTTACTTACTTATTCCTATGGAAATTTCTTTTCATCCATCCTCTCACTTTATATATTCTCACCCCATTTGTCATGTCAATTCCTCTATTTTCAATCTTTCACCTGCTAGACTTTATTTCTGAGATCCAAAGTAGGCATTTTATAGTACAGGCTTTACTGAAATTTTCCATCCAGAGGATCTGTTTGTTGTTTATCTAGAACTTTCCTACATGGCTCTGCTGGATCCATGTCTTTCATCTTTCAAGTTTCCTTTTCCACTGACCCCTTAGTTTACATTCTAAGTATGGAGAATTATTTGGAATTGTCACTTTGGACTCTGAGACTTTTTGTGACTGAGGTATCTTCAGTATGTTAATACACATGACTGATATGTTTGGTGGAGTCATCTGTAAGAAGTTGACAACCTTTTCTTCATAATATCATTGGAACTTTTTTCCTTCAATTTGTATACAAATGTCTCATGGCAATTAGATTTTGCCAGCAAAGCCTGAGAATCATAAACATTCAGTATAACCATTTATGCTCTAGTAATATGTAAAAGATCTTTCATGTTCCTCTCTTTGCTCTACTGTGGACTACACCAACTACTCTTTACTTCTACTCAAGTAAGCCCCTCAATTTCCCGACTTTTCTGATTTCTACAAGAATAGCTTTTGACTGTTGGCTCTTTGCAGACAAATGAGGGTATATGATGTTTAGTATATACTTTGTCCCAGGGAATAGCACTATTAGGAGATATGGCCTTGTTGGAGGAAATGTGTTATTGTGGGCATGGGATTTCATTGCCTCATCCTAGCTCCCTGGAAGCCAGTCTTCTGTCTGCCTTTGGATTAAGATGTAGAAGTCTCAGTAGCCCCCATGTCTACTTGAACCCTGCCAAGCTCCTGCCTTTACGATAATTGACTGAACATCTGAAACCTTAAGCTAGCCCCAATTAAATGTTGGCCTTAAAAGAGTTGCCTGCCTTGGTCTTGGTGTCCTTGACAGCAGTAAAACCCAAACTAAGACAGGGTCCTTGTTCCCTGTTAGTTCTATCTGCTACTTTGTGATTATTATGGGATCCACTTAAATGAAACATAGCTCAAACACCAGGTGGACTCAGATGACAAAAAAAAAAAAAAAAAAGTATTGTAATTAAGCTGCAACTGATCAATCGGGGCTGCAAATTAAACTCTGGAGCTGAACTGCCTCCTTAAAGGGAAATTACACAACATATTTAAAGGATGAAACCACAAATCATGGCGGCAAAGGTCTGTAGCATTGTCCAATCATATTTTGACACAGGGGTTGGATTAGGGAGTCTCTTCCCTGACTCAGGTAGGCCAGCTACAGTAAAGGAGTAAATACTGGTGAATAGGCCTTATCCTTGTATCCTGGTTTCAAGGTCTTGATGGTCAAGTTTTAAATGGACATTTGATTCTTAACCTAAGATAATTAGAGAACAAAATATTGGGCCAGATGCATATAGTTAATTAAGGCATGACAGGCATTAGTTTTATAGCTTGTATACCTTAGTTTATATAACAGACAAATTCTTTCTTTAAATTTTTTGTAATTTACTGGTTAACAGGCAAACAAGAAACATTGGAAGAAACAAGATAGGAGTTAGTTCCACCAAGTCAGTTTGATCCTGCCAGAAGGATAGAAAAGTTGACCCTAAGATGACTGGACTTAGACAAGTGTCTCCTTACAAGATATTGCCTATATCATGCTTGAGCCATGTTTTGAAGCTGTTCAGTTATTTCTTAATAGATAACAATGAGCTGTCCTAAATACATTAATAAGAAGCTCAGACTAATAGACAAGAGACTTTCTATCTTTAAATTTTCTTTTTTTTTCCTTTTTTCACTTTTTTAATTTTTTTTTTTCATTTTTTTGCTTTTTTAGATATTTTCTTTATTTACATTTCAAGTGTTATCCCATTTCCCGATTTCCTACCCTCCCTTAAATTCCCCTATCACATGCTCCCTCCCCCTGCTTCTATGACGGTGTTCTGCCACTCACCCAACCATCACTGACTCCCCTTCCTGCCATTATCCTACACTGGACCCAGGGTTTTCCTCCCATTGATGCAAGACAAGGCCATCCTCTGCTACATGTGCAACTGGAGCCATGAGTCCCTCCATGTGTACTATTTGGTTGGTGGTTTATTTCCTGGAAGCTCTGGGGCTAGAACAAAGTAATTTCAGACAGGAATCTAAATTTTAGGCTAGAACAAGGAAGTAGGCTGCAGACAAGAAAATGACCTTGGGCTAGGACAGGGAAGTAGGCTCAGATACTTTGGTCATCCTGATAAGCCCTTAGAAACAGTGATCACGGGAGTGTTTATGTAATTGGGTTTAATGTCTTCCTTTTTCTTTGACTATTTGTATTTATTGTATTGCTTGTTCCTTGACTATTTTTGTTTATTGTATTGCTAGACACTCAACCTAGAACTGACCTTAATACATGCATGTAATCAAAATGGTATAAAAGCATAAAGCAGGAGGGGGATGGTATAAGGGGTTCTAGGAGAGGAAATGGGGAAAAGGGTTGACATTTGTATTATAAATAAATAAAATATCCAAAAATAAATAAATAATTTTTTTAAAAAAAGGACTGAAGCATATATATTTTGGTCTTCCTTCTTCTTGGGCTTCATGTGGTCTGTGAATTGTATTCTGAGTATTTGGGCTAATATCCACTTATCAGTGACTACATATCATGTGTGTTCTTTTGTGATTGGGTTACCTTACTCAGGATGATATTTTCTAGTTCTGTCCATTTGCCTAAGAATTTCATGAATTCATTGTTTCTAATAGTGAGAAGTATTCTATTGTGTAAATGTACCACATTTTCTGTACATTCCTCTGGTGAAGGGCATCTGGGTTCTTTCCAGCTTCTGGCTATTATAAATAAGGCTGCTATGATCATGTGATCATGTGTCCTTGTTATATGTTGGGGTTTCTTTACGATATATGCCCAGGTATAGCTGGGTCTAATTACTGAGGAACCACCAGACTGCTTTCCACAGTGGCTGTACCAGCTTGCATTCCCACTAGCAGTGGAGGAGTGTTCCTGTTTCTTCACATCCTAGCCAGCATCTGCTGTAATCTGCATTTTGGATCTTAGTCATTCTGACTGGTATGAGGTTGAATCTTAAGGTTGTTTTGATTTGCATTTCTTTGATGACTAGGGATGTTTCTTTAGGTGCTTTTCAGACATTTGATATTCCTCAGTTGAGAATTCTTTGTTTAGCTCTGTACCCCATTTTTTCATAGGGTTATTTGATTCTCTGGAGTTTAACTTCTTGAGTTCTCTGTATATATTGTATAGTAGCCCTCTATTGGATGTAGGATTGGTAAAGATCTTTTCCCAATCTGTTGGTTGCCATTTTGTCCTATTGACAGTGTCCTTTGCCTTACAGAAGCTTTTCCATTTTATGAAGTCCTATTTGTCTATTGTTGATTTTAGAGTATAAGTCATTGGTGTTCTGATCAGGAACTTTTCCACTGTGCCCATGTGTTTGAGGCTCTTCCCTTAAGTTCATTTACCTTTGAGCTTTGAAAATAGATACTTAGTTACATGACATGCAGCAATTTTATTACTTTGATAATTCCCCTCTTCTGACTGATTTTCTTTTGTTATTTCTTCTCATACATCTTTAGGTTGTGCTGGCTGCTATGCTCACAGTGGATCAGAATGAAAAAATTGTTAAGAATGTTCATTTAAAATAGTTTGCAAGGGGACAATAGTTTGCATCATGGGACAAAATGTTTAAATGTTTTTAGTTGTTCCACTAAACAGTTATCTCTCTTCTGTTCACTTTAAATAAAAAGCACAAAATAATATTTTTATATCTTTTAGTGCTTAAAATACATTAACTTTTTATTTAAAATAGGTTTTTATGTAATATATTCTTTGTATGATTTTCTCTCACCAACTTTTCCTAGAACCTCCTATCTTCCCTTCCCACCCAAGTCCTCTTTCTCTTTCTTTCTTATGTAATAATAATGATTATAATTTTATATAAATTAAAAACAATTCAGAATAGGACAAAACAATCAGAAGTAGAAGAAAAAGAGCCAACATAAAAACTCAAGAAATGAGCACAGTAACACACATATGAATACTCACAGGAAGACCATGAAAACACAAAGCCTTGTATGCATTATATATACAAAAGGCATATAAGGGGAAAAGATGCCCAAAGTATTGTAAAATGAAGAACCTGTAAAGATGATATTGAATTTAATCTATGTTGGCCATGAGGCCTGTTCTTATGTGTTGCTTATATATCCAGTGAGAATCTATTGGAGAAAAGCAATTTTTATTTTGAAGCAGATATCAATCTAAGTTAATTTATGGATGAGGGTATGTGCACTAATCCCCTCTCTTGGACCCCATCTGCCTTAGACCTGTGCTTGTTTAGGCTGCCAGTTTCTGAAGTTCTTATGTGCCTCCATCATGCTATGTTTACAAGGCTTTGGATTTTTTTTTTTTTTTTTTTTTTTTTTGGTATCCTTTATCTCCTGTGGCTCTTACATCCACTCTATTAGCAATATAATTTAATCTCTACCAAAACTGTATATTCTAGGTACTTTTAATAATATCGTTTTCCTCTTTTAAAACAATCTAGCTTTCCTTTCCTCATTAGAAATTATCACCATTAGTTTCACAAGTGGTTTTATCATAAAAAATATACTTTACAATATCTAGATATATATCCATGGTTCTTTTTGTTATAGGAATGTTTTTGAATTAAGTTTTTATCAATTTTTAGCACTATTTGACTTTTTTTACTAACATTCCGTACCTTAGGAAACTATACTTTATTGATGGACATTTGAGTTGTTTGCTATATTTTTTGATTCATAAACAAATTTGTGGTTCCAGGTCTGTAGCTTCAGAATAGATTACCAGATGTATAAATTATAAATGTTTATATATAGAAAGATGATCTTGTTACATGTCAAATTCTCCTCTGTAGGAGCTGTGGAATTTTATCTCCTACACACTCTAAAAGAAAGTTAGCTATCCAACTTCTAGATTTATAGCAATTTCATGAAAAATGAGATGCTTCATTACCTTAGATTGAATTTTTCTAAGTCAAATTATTTTCATATTTTAAGAAAGAAAAGAATAAAGACAGGTGTGTGAGTCATTGTAGAATGTTTCCTTAGCATATGTTTGATCTCTAACATGCAATGTCTCATAAGAATAATAATTTTCAAAAGAACAAATGTGAAACAGCAGGCTATAAGCTATTGTAAACAGGCAGCTTCTGTGGAAATTTACCAGCCTGAGTAGTCATAGGTCTTATAAATAGGCAGCCTCGGCGGACAGTACCAACTTAGATAAGGACAATTGAATCATAGGCAGAGTCATAGTGACCTGTCCCCTGAACCTTCACCCAGCTGATACCCTGTTCTGAATGGTATCTGTAATCCCCCTGAACACCTATGCTCTGGTGTCATTCCCTTCCCCACATCCTGCCTTTTTGTGTTTATAACCCCTGTGTAAATAAGTAAATTATGATGTGATTTAAATAATTAAATAAATAAATAAAAACAAGAAAAAAAAGAACAAATGTAAACAAATTAATAAAATTATTTAATTCATACAATGGAGGAATTTGTACTTGACATTTTATTCAGATCCCAAAAACATCCTTAAATACAATGCAAATGCTCTATGATCATATATGGTTGAAGTTGATCAAACCAAAGTAGTAAGCTCAAACTGTACTGGCTTACCAATAACCAAACACAAAAGAGTTTCTGTCAACTACTTTACATTTTGACAAATACGAGAAGATGAATATCAGTGACACTTTAAGATATAAATAATATTACAGTATAAATATATTTATAACTAACATCATAATGTATATTGTCAGCATGTGTATATTTAGTTTCTCTAGAGCTTTGTGAAATGAAATATAAACTACTTGGGTAATGATTTGTGATAAAAACCAATTTTTGTTTCAAGAATTTCAGTGTTATAATAAGAGCTGTAGATGCTAAAAATGATTTTACAATTTTGGGGACAGTATGATGTGAAAATTTAGGATTCACAGTGATATGAGTTCCCTGGGAAAATATAATAGAGACCATGCTTGGTATTAAAACTCTCTCAATAAATTCATGGAAAAGAAAACATCGTTTTATCCACTCAAAAATATAAAACAATTATGTATAGGTGCACGTGCTGATCAGACCTGCTAGCAGAAAAATAAAGACAGAAGAGTAATAATAACTTTCCAATGGAATGTGAAGTAAGTCAAGAGAGAGAAAGACAGAGAGAGAGAGTCAGAAACAGAGCAGGACAGAGGAGAAGAGAGAGAGAGAGAGAGAGAGAGAGAGAGGATAGAGAAGAGAGAGAAGAGAGAGATACTCAAAGAGACATAGAAAGGGAAAGGGAGAGTCAGACAGAAAGGGAGAAAGAAGGAGAAAGAGAGGTACACCATAAGCTCAGAATTATGAAGAAAAGATTTGTTTAAGTTTTTAAAAACAAAAGCAAATAATATTCTGAAGTCTGCTTTTAAGGGAATTTTTATTTGATTTTTTTTTTTTTTGGAAAACGTATATTATTCATTTAATAATTTATACAAGATTATAAAATCATTTGGTGTTTGGAAGTGGAAAAAGCATTTTTGGTGAAAATACTTCTTTTATATTTGAGTATATTGTTACTGTATGGAATATCAACATATAAATATATAACCTTAAATTTTTATTCAAAGCTGACAGAAGGGCAGAAGAGATGGCTCAGCAATTAAGACTACTGACTATTCTTCCAGATGTCCTGAGTTCAATTCCCAGTAAAAACATGGTTGCTCATGACCATCTGTAATGGGATCTGATGCCCTCTGTGTGAAGACAAATCATTCATATACATAAAAATAAATAAAGAAATAATTTAAAAAGGTGGCAGTATGTCTGTGGAAGTTAAATTTATATGAGAGCATGGAACAAGTTTTCCAAGCATTAACTGTGAAAATATGCATGTATTATATGCACAACTTTGGTTTCCAGCAGTTTTGGTAACGAAAGTTTTAACCACTTTAAAAACTGCCATTTTTGCTTCACACACAAATTGCTAAAATTGTCGAGTCTCTTCCATTGTGAGGAACACTGTGTGATTCATTTCTGAAAGTTGAACCTTTGAATATGCAAATCTAATTTGCATTAAAATGCAGTTATCTGCATTGCTATTTTTGCAAGTCTGACTGTCAAAAGTGCATCTTACTGAATGGCTATTTTTTTTTTTTAATGACAGTTTGAGTGCATAAACTTTTTGAAAAAGGATTAATAATTATTGTCTCAAGTCCAATGTCAGGATAAATTCACTGATGGTGAATACAGTTGAAAAAACTGACACAGATATTATTTGATCCTAAGTGGAATTCATTTATAACTGCTAAGAAATCAATGTGGAAATTAAAGAGCACCTAAATTTAGTGAAACAATAGAACCTCATAAGCTAAAGGGCTATCATGATCAAGCTATATATGCAATTATTGAAGCTTGACCAAAATGCAGTACAATTTAAATACAATTGCAGTAGAAGGATGTATATGGCTTACCAGACCTTAGCTCTCTACAAATGTACTTTCATTTTTCCCCTAATCTGATTTTATACCATTTTAATTACATGCAAGTATTAAGGTCAGTTCTAGGTTGAGGAACTAGTAATACAATACAAGCAAAGAGTCAAGGAACAAGGAAGACAATAAACACAAATAGCCAAAGAACAAGCAAGGCAATAAACAAAGTCGAGTGATCAATCCAGTGAGTACTGTTTCTAAGGACTTATCAAGATGACCAAAGAATATGAGCCAACTTCCCTGTCCTAGCCCAGTCATTTTCATGCTTGAAGCCTATTTCTTTGCTCTAGCCTAAGATTTAGATTCATGCCTGAAATTACTTCTTTTTTCTAGCCTAATGTCAAATTCCTGCCAAGCAGTCACAAAAGCTTTCCATATCTCCCCGTTTTTTATTTCATAAACAAGACAGCCTGTCTTAGGTCATTTTGACAAGAATGTCTTTCTTACCTGTCATGGAATATGCATTATCAAAAGCAATGTACTTTTGTCTTAGATTGGTAAGGCTCTGTGCAGAATCTTACCCATCCTTGGCTTGCCAGCCTGTTAAATTAATAACTCTGTCTGGGCATCCATTATCAGTTTCAAGCCATGTACTTTGGCTGCCAATATGTTGATATTGTTAAAGACAAGCTTTATCACAATGGACAGGGATAAAAATATTCCCAGGACAAAAAGAGCTAGCATGATCAAGCTATATATGCAATTGTTGAAGCTTGACCAAAATGCAAATACTGACGTCAGGACATTGTTAATTTCATCAACAGTACCTATCTGCAACATCAAAGCTCAGCAGATCAGCATTCTTTAAGTTCATAATATCACTATACAAAGTTAAAACATCCAGAGAGGTGTTAGAATTATGCCAAATAGCCTGCAAGTGTCTTTCAATATTTTTCCTATTTATAATGTAACTTTTAGAAGTAACACAAATCCATTGGTATTTGGCATTACACTTGGGATGGCTCCTTACTCTTAAACTCTGAACCTCCTTCCAATAATTTTAATAGGATAAAGAACATCCATCTGTTGTCCCAGATGCCTATCTGAATCCTCTTGAATACTCAACACATTAGTAACATTTTTTTGCTAAATGATTAACAAAAGTAGCTGTCTTAACTTCTTGTGTCAAAGCTATTGCAGAAGCAGTGGTGCTAACCATTAATGTAATTAAAGCTGTTATACCAGCAATTATCAAATCCACTACCCTCTTGCTTCTATGTAAAGCCTGACTCATTACTTCCAGTACTAGCAATCTTTTTTCAGAAGACCAAGGTTCTATAATACTCAGAACAATAAAACAAAAGCCGGTTGATAGACCCCTGTGCCCACATGCCAGGTTTGAACACACTAAAACAATTAAAAGTGTACAATCAATATAATTTACATTAAATACTGTACAATAAACAAAAGAAAATTTAACATGACAACTAAAGACCCTTAACACATGCACTAACGCTTGTTTAAAATCCAGATCCTATCCCATAATTTGCTGGGGTCCAGCCCCTGCATGCTGGGAAGAGAAGGGAAATCTTCTTTCTTCTTATTGTTGTTTCTTCTTGAGGCAGCTGAGGGGAATGGGAATGGATGCGCATCGGCAAGGTGTAAGACTTGGTCTTGAGAGATTCAGGGTAAGGTCTTGGGCCTTACAAGTTATTTAGGGTTGCTGTATAACAAGAGTTTACTTATCTATGCTAGAAAAGTTCACTTATTATGCTACTCTATTCTATCTCTATCTTCTATTCTAATTAACTAACCCTCATCTCTTTGTCCTCAGTACTTATACATCTTACAGAGTACATGGTCACATGTTACAAAGTTCATCACAAGTTCACACCAAAATTCATATCATAAATTGAAATAGAAGTTTACAATACAGAATGTTTACATGCATATCCATTAGGAGCAATTATCTAGCTAAACATCTATCACCTGTCTAGCTCCACAGGTTCAGTGAAGATTTAAAACTATAACTAAGAAATTAGTGAAGTTTTGTATAGATAAACCCAGACAATATTTTCTCTTCTGTCCTAGCACCTAAAATAAATTGTGAGTTCCCTTTTAGTGACCTTTGGTTAACTATTTTACAACCTCATTAGAATGTGCTCTGAGCATGAGAAAATCTGGTAACAATCTAAGGCAATTTACTGATGACACTTGGGAAACTGGAAGAGTTCTCATTGCCTGCCCTAATAGGTTCAAGCAATCCAGTATGAGCTCTTGAATATCCTATAAATTTAAGCAACAGTACATACTCTTAAATTGAGTTCTATTTGCATAACAAATTGCAAAATTTGAGAATTAGCAGTGTCTAAAAATGGAACAATTTCAAGTAATTGGAAACCATAGATTTATTGTCTATCAGTATACAAATAAAAAGCTTGATTTTTCAGCATTTTAAAAATTTGATATTTTATTTATTACATTTCAGATGTTATCCTCATTCCCCATTCCCCAACAAAACACTTATTCCATCCCCCCTCCTCCTGCTTCTATGAGAGTGTGCCCCATGCACCCAACTACTCTTGCTTCCCCACCCTCTCATTCCTGCACACTGGAGCATCTATCCTTTACATAACTGTTCCCAGGCTGGATGTTAAGACCCTGGGAGCTCTCAATGGTTGGTATTGTCGCTGTCTCCATGGGGTCTCAAACCTCTTCACCTCCTTCAGTCCTCTGTCTAACTCCCCCATTGAGGATCCCATGACCTGTTCAATGATTGGCTGAAAGCATCCACTTCTGTATATGTCATGCTCTGAAAAAGCCTCTCAGAAGACAGCTATATCAGATTCCAGATAGCTCCTATCAGCATGCACTTCCTGGCATAGACAACAGTGTCTGTGTTTGGTAAGTGCATATGGTATTGATCCCCAAGTGGGGCAGTCTCAGAATGGCCCCTCCTTCAGTCTATGCTCCACACTTTGTCTCCATATTTCCCCTGTGAGTATTTTGCTACTCCTTCTAAGAAGGATCATATCACCCAACTTTGGTCTTCCTTCTTATTGAGCTTCATGTGGTCTGAGAGTTGAATCTTGGATATTTAGAGTTTTGGGGCTAATATCCACTTATCAGTGAGTGCCTATCATGTATGTTCTTTTGTGATTGGGTTACCTCACTCAGAATGGTATTTTCTAGCTCCAGTCATATGACTAAAATTCTCATGAATTCATTGTTTCTAATAGCTGAGTAGTACTCCATTGTGTAATTGTACCACATTTTCTGTATCCATTTCTCTGTTGAAGGACATCTGGGTTCTTTCAAGCTTCTGGCTATTATAAATAAGGTTGCTAGGAACATAGTAGAACATGTGAACTTGATATATATTGCAGCATTTTGGAGTATATGCCCAGGAGTAGTTTAGCTGAGTCCTCAGGTTATACTATGTTCAACTTTGAGAAGAACTACCAAATTGAATTACAGAGTTGTTGTAGCATCTTACAATCCCATCAATAAATTGAGGAGTGTTCCTCTTTCTCCACAACCTCACCAGCATCTATTATCACCTGAGGTTTTTTATCTTAGCCATTCTGACTGTATGAGGTGGAATCTCGGGGTTGTTTTGATTTGCATTTCCTTGATGCCTAAGGATGCTGAACATTTCTTTAGGTGCTTTTTGACCATTCAAGTTTCCTCAGTTGAGAATTCTTTGTTTAGCACTATACCCCATTTTTAATAGGGTTGTTTGACTCTCTGGAGTCAAATTTCTTGAGTGTATATATTTGATATTATCCCTCTATTGCATGTAGGATTGTAAAGATCTTTTCCTAATCTGTTGATTGCTGTTTTGTTCTATTGGCAGTGTCCTTTGTCTTTCAAAAAAATTTTATGAGGTCCCATTTGTCAATTCATTTTTTTCATACAGAATTGATTTATTATTGAGTTATTTAGAATTTAAGCAAATCTTGATCTTAGAGAATAAGCCATTGGTGTTCTGCTCAGGAAAATTTCCCCTGTGCCCACGTATTTGAGGCTCTTTCCCACTTTCTCTTCTATTAATTTCAGTGCATCTGGTTTTATATGGAGGTCCTTGATCCATTTGAAATTGAGCTTTGTACCAGGAATAAGAATGGATCGATTTGCATTCTTTCACATGCTAACCTCCAGTTGAACCAGCACCACTTGTTGAAAATGCTGTCTTTCTTTCCACTGGATGGTTTTAGCTCCTCTGTCAAAGATCAAGTGACCATAGGTGTGTGGGTTCATATCTGGGTCTTCAATTCTATGCCGTTGATCTTCCTGCATGTCTCTGTACCAATATCATGGATTTCTTATCAATATTGCTCTGTCATACAGCTTGAGGTCCAGGATGGTAATTCCCCAAAAAGTTCTTTTATTGTTGAGAATAGTTTTCGCTATCCTGGTTTTTGTTTGTTTGTTTGTTGTTTTGTTTTGTTTTTTGTTATTCCAAATAAATTTGAAAATTGCTCTTTCTAACTCTCAGAATTGCTTTGGAATTTTGAAGTATATTGCATTGAATATGTAGATTGCTTTCAGCAAGAAGGCCATTTTTACTACATTAATCCTGCCAATCCATGAGCAAGGGAGACCTTTCCATCTTCTGAGATCTTTTCGATTTCTTTTTCAGAGACTTGAAGTGCTTATACAGATCTTTCACTTGTTTGGTTACATTGACACCAAGGTATTTTATATTATTTGTTACTATTATGAAGGGTGTAGTTTCCCTAATTTCTTTCTCAGCCTGTTTATCCTTTGAGTAGAGGAAGGCTACTGATTGTTTGAGGTAACTTTATATCCAGTCATTTTGCTGAAGTTATTTACCAGTTGTAGGAGTTCTCTAGTGGAACTTTTGGGGTCACTTAAGTATACTATCATATCATCTGCAAATAAGTGATATTTTGACTTCTTTCTTTCCAATTTGTATCCATTTGACCTCCATTTGTTGTCTAATTAATCTGGCTTGAACTTTGAGTACTATGTTGTATAGGTAAGGAGAGATTGGGCATCCTTGTCTAGTCCCTGATTTTAGTGCTATTGCTTCAATTTCTCTCCACTTAGTTTGATGTTGGCTACTGGTTTCCTGTGTATTGCTTTTCCTATGTTTAGGTATGGGCCTTAAATTTTTCATCTTTCCAAGACATTTACCATGAAGGGGTGTTGAATTTTGTCAAATGCATTTTCGGCATCTAATGAAATTATCTTGTGGTCTTTTTCTTTCTTTCTTTCTTTCTTTCTTTCTTTCTTTCTTTCTTTCTTTCTTTCTTTCTTTCTTTCTTTCTTTCTTTCTCTTTCTTTTGCTTGTTTTTTTCTCTTGAATTCACTTATATAGTGGATTATGTTAATGAATTTCCACATATTGAACCACCCCTGGAATAAAGCCTACTTGATTATGATGGATCATTGTTTTGATGTGTTCTTTGATTCAGTCTGCAAGAATTTTATTCAGTATTTTTGCATCAATATTCATAAGGGAAATTGTTCTGAAGTTCTCTTCTCTCATTCGGTCTTTGTGGTTTAGGAACGAGCATAATTGTGGCTTCATAAAACAAATGTATAGTGTTCCTTCTGTTTCTATTTTGTGGAATAGTTTGAAGAGAATTGGTATTGGGCCTTCTTTGAATGTCTGATAGAATTCTGCACTAAACCAGTTTGGTCCTGGGCTTTCTTTGGTAGGGAGATTTTTAATGACTGATCCTATTTCTTTAGGGGTTATGAGAATGTTTAGATGATTTATCTGATCATGGTTTAACTTTGGTACCTTGTATCTGTCTAGAAAATTGTCCATTTCATCTAGATTTTTCAGTTTTGTTGATTATAGGCTTTTGTAGTTGGATCTGATGATTTATTGAATTTCCTTGGTTTCTATTGTTATGTCTTCCTTTTCAGTTCTGATATAATTAATTTGGATACTGTCTCTATGCCTTCTGGTTTGTCTCACTAAGGATTTATATATCTTGTTAATTATCTCAAAAAATCCAACTCTTTGTATTCTTTTTGTTGATTCTTTGTATAGTACTTATTGTTTCTACTTGGTTGATTTCAGCCCAAGTTTGATTATTTCCTGTATTCTACTCTCTTGTGTTTATTTACTACTTTTTGTTCTAGAGCTTACAGGTGTGTTGTCAAGCTGCTATTCTATGTGAGAGCTGCTCTCTCTGATTTCTTCTTGTAGGCACTTAGAGCTATAAGTTTTTCTCTTAGCACTACTTTCATTGTGTCCCACAAGTTTTGGTATGATGTGGCTTCATTTTCATCAAATTTTAAAAAGTCTTTAATTTCTTTCTTTATTTCTTCCTTGACCAAGTTATCATTAATAAAGCATTGTTCAGTTTCCATGTGAATGTGGGCTTTCCATTGTTTTTGTTGTTATTGAAGACCAGGCTGAGTCCATGGTTATCTGATATGATACATGGGATTATTTCAATTTTCTTGTATCTGTTGAGGCCTGTTTTGTGACCAATTATATGGTAAATTTTGGAGAAGGTACTATGAGGTACTGAGAAGAAGGTATATTCTTTTGTTTTAGGATGAAATGTTCTCTAGATATCTGTTAAATCCATTGGTTTATAACTTTTCTTAGTTTCACCGTGTCTCTATTTAATATCTGTTTCCATGATCTGTCCATTGCTGAGAGTGTTATGTTGACACCTCCACTACTATTGTGTTAGGTGCAATGTGTGCTTTGAGTAAAGTTTCTTTTATGAAAGTTGTTGCCCTTGAATTTGGAGCATATATTTTCAGAATTGAGAGTTCATCTTGGTAGATTTGCCTTTGAAGAGTATGAAGTGTCCTTCCTTATCTTTATTGATAACTTTTGGTGGAAAGTTTATTGTATTCGATATTAGAATGGCTACTCCAGCATTTTTCTTGGGACCATTTGCTTAGAAAACTGTTTTCCAGCCTTTTACTCTGAGGTAGTGTCTGTCTTTGTCACTGAGGTGTTTTTCTTGTATGCAACAAAATGCTGCATTCTGTTTAAGTATCTCGTCTGCTGGTTGGTCTGTGTCGTTTTATTGGGGAACTGAGTCCATTAATGTGAAGAGATATTAGGGTAAAGTGAATGTTTCTTCCTGTTATTTGTGTTATTAGAGGTGGAATTATAGTTTTGTGCCTATCTTTTTTTGAAGTTGTTGGAAGATTACTTTCTTGCTTTTGCTAGGGTGTAGTTTTCCTCTTATGTTTGAGTTTTCTCTCTATTATCCTTTGTAGGGCTTGACATGTGGAATGATATTTTGTAAATTTTGTTTTGTCAAGGAATATCTTAGTTTCTTCATCTACATAATTGAGAGTTTTGCTGGGGATAGTCGTAGTCTGGGCTGGCATTTGTGTTCTCTTAGGGTCTGTATGACATCTATCCAGGATCTTCTGGCTTTTAAAGTCTCTGGTCAAGAAGTCTGGCTGTAATTCTGATATGTCTGCCTCTATAAATTACTTGATCTTTGTCCCTTACTGCTTTAACATTCTATCTTTGTTTTGTGCATTTGGTGTTTTGATTATTATGTGACAGGAGGAATTTCTTTTCTGGTCCAGTATATTTGGAGTTCTATAAGGTTCTTGTATATTCATGAGCATCTCTTTCTTTAGGTTAGGGAAATTTTCTTCTATAATTTTGTTGAAGATATTTACTAGCCCTTTATTTAGGAATTTTCCATCTCTTCTATAACTGTTATTCTTTTGTTTGGTCTTCTCATTGTGTCCTGATTTCCTGGATGTTTTAGGTTAGGAGCTTTTTGCATTTTGCACTTTAACATTTGTGTCATTTTTTTTTTTTTTTTTGTGGTGACTTCTGCACCAAGATTCTCTCTTCTATCTCTTGTATTCTGTTGATGATGCTTGTATCTATGACTCCTGATCTCTTTCCTAGGTTTTCTATCTCCAGGGTAGTCTCCTCTTTGTGATTTCTTTATTGTTTCTACTTCCATTTTAGATCCTGGATGGTTTTGTTCAATTCCTTCACCTATTTGGTTGTGTTTTCTTGCAATTCTTTAAGTGATTTTTGTGTTTCCTCTTTAAGATTTTTACCTGTTTACTGTGTTCTCCTGTATATTTTAAGGGAGTTATTTATGTCCTTCTTAAAGTCCTCCATCATCATCATGAAAAGTAATTTTAAATCAGAATCTTGCTTTTCCAGTATGATGGGGTATCCAGGATTTGCTATGGCAGGAGAACTGGGTTCTGATGATGCCAAGTAACCTTGGTTTTTGTTGCTTATGTTCTTGTGCTTGCCTTTCGCCATCGGTCATCTCTAGTACTGCATTCACTCACTGTCTCTGACGAGAGCTTGTTTCTCCATATCTGGGTTGTGTCAGAACTCCTCAGAGTCCGGCTGTCTCTGTGATCCTGTGATCCTGAGATACTGGATGTAAGAGCTCCTGGGAGTTAACCTGCCTCTTGGATCCAGAAATCCTGGTGTGATCAAGCACCTGATATGCTGTGATCCTATAAACCTAAGTTCCTGGGCTTGTGAGAGCTCCTGGGAGACTAGCTTCCTCTGATATTGTGGGACTGGGTGCAGAGCTATGATCCTGGGAGTGTTGGAGCTTTTGGGAGTCCGGATTCCTTTGGGTCTTATAGGATTGGATACAGATCTGGAACACAAGATCTGCTCAGGGTAGGGACACAGATTGGAAGGAACCATTTCCACTGGGGGTCTCAGTTATTCCCTGTTTGGGGCGGGTGTCACTGCCTTCTGACCTATGATCCTGAACATGTAAGAGCTCCTGAGAATCCAGCCTCCTCTGGGTGTTGTGGGATTGGGTGCAGAGCTGGTGGCCAAGGCCTGCTCAGGGCACTGGTGCAGGCTGGAAGGAAGGCATAAATTTTCAAATATTATTGGCAGTTCACTGGGGTTCACACATACAATAGCATACCTTGTCTACATACACAGTTAAATACATGATCTCACTAATGAACACAGTTTTTAATTACATTGCTTCCATAAAGACAACACATCAAACCTACACACATAGAACATTTACTTGGTAAAAATTTCATGGATACTGAAGGGACAAGAGGTAAACTGATATTCTACAATGGAGAGGTAAGGAAATATAAACATGAAAGTTTTCCAAAGTCATAATGACTTTTTTTTTAATTTCTGGAAATTAGATTGTTTTGTTTACATATATAATATATATTAGCATGTGGGAAATCATTGCTTGTTTTTGTTTTGTTTGAGCATCTGTAGTAGTCCTGTCACTATATACATTAGAAATAGTCAACAAGAGACAGATTGCTTTTTTTGTGGACCTTTTAATCTAGAGTGACACTCTGATAATGAAACAACAAACACATCTCTCAGATGATGACAGGTGATAGGAGAGTAGTAGCAGCTACAAGGAATAGAGTGACATGGGAACACATCAGTCAAGTGCTTAATACCATGCCAGCAAACCATACAGCTAGAAACTGCTGGGAGCAGTCAAGGTTTACTTTACTTGAGCCGAACTGGCTCACCTTACTAACAAATGGTTGAGCTGTGATACTCAGGTTCATCAAGGGATCATGCAAGATGGAGTACAGGAAGCAAGCTCACTGCAGCTTGGGAAGTAAAATTCAGATATCACTGAAGTTATTACTGCAAAAAAATCTTGTCCATGTTCCCAGTGATCTCTGTAACTTTTATGAAGTTTATAATAGTTAAGAAAGTTAGAGTAACTAAGGATTCTTTTTGTCTTAATGAGACATGATAAATGAATTATATTCTAAAAGTATTTGTTACACTTGATCCAGTTTAGGAAGTAGTTGGAATTGAAGTATATCAGTCATAATCTTGTCCCAGAATCCATAATCTTCCCTTGTCAGTTGTGTGAAACGTGGGATACTGTCTCATTCATACAAAGAAAAATGAAATAGAGTTCATTAATTGTAAAGTTATAAAATTTGTAAGAAATTATTATTAATATCTCTGATTTTGATAAAATACCAAAATTAATAAACACACATATTTGCATGTATGCACATATATGTTAGATAGATACTTTTAAATGAATTTTAATCCGGCAACATTCTTGCACTCCAAGGATTCACATCTAAAACCAATTTTAGCCTGTGGTCTGGCTTGAATTCAGACACACTACAAAACTTGAATTCCTTTGGTTTGATACAGACATGGTTGCCTTTAGTACATATCTTTAATCTTTCTGGATGGACTATAGACAAATCTGCCTTTAGTATACATCATTCACCTCTTTAACTACAATATTGACATGCCCTTTGTAAACACCTTTAATGGTATAGTATCACATTGTTTAACCCAAAATAATAATGGTGAAGTTAGTTTGTAGAAAGACATCTATGATTAAAAGTGTCATCTAATTAAGGTAAAAAGAAATGATAAATCATAAATTTAGCAGAATGAGCCAGAGATAAAACACTCCCAAATCTTTCAAGAATAGACAGGTACGAAAAGTGACTAAAAACAGCACAGAGACAGTAAAATTAGTTCAGTCAGTGTAGTTTATGCAGTGCACTCAGGTTAATTGAGTTAGATTGAGCTCAGTTCAGAGACAGTTTTTACCTGGACAGTTTTACAGAGGCAAGTTGCAGATTTGACAAGGTACACATGAGTAAAGACAAGAGGTCCAGAGAATAAGAAAAAAACCTGAAGTTTAGAAGAAATTGCCAGAGTTAGTTTGAGGCAGAATAGAACAATGCAGTGAGAAGCCAGTTTGAATCAATCAGCTTGGAGAAGTGTTTAAGTTAGAGAAGTTGAGTTGAACTAACCAGCCAGAGTTCAGAAAGAACTAGAAAGAATGAGCTTATTCAGCACTAAGCCTCAGAGATGACAATTGGATCTGGAGAATAAAGGATACATTTACCATTTACAGGATACATATACATATACATATACATATGCATATACATATAATATATATAATTATACAGAGAAGAAAGAAGATAGAAAGTGATGGATGCATAGATATAGATAGATAGACAAACAGGCAAACAGATAGATATAATAAATGACTAAATACTAGGTAAAAAGACAATAGGGAAAGAAAGTAAGAAAGAAGAAATGGAAGAAGAAAAAGTCTAAAAATAAATCTCTTTAATATAACAGGAATTCCTGCTCCTACATTCTTCTTGACAAATAAGAGTAGTAAAGAATCATAAAAATACAACTATCAAGTTTTATAAGTCATAAACTTCTTAAAGGACTGGCTATTATTTAAGATTTTTTCTTATTTCTATAGTTCTAATATACTCTGCAATATGTATAGAACTTTGAGAAATGAGATTATTCTTGATTACCATGTGGAACTCAAAGGCTAAGAATATTCTTAATGGCAATAATGACTTCTGATCTAATATTCATGATATAGCTGACCCCAATAATGGAGGTCTGGAGTCAGAAGCTGGTGAATGAAAACAATGTGTGGAAGTTTGAAATGTTCCTGCTTGTAACTTCAGCACTTGTTGAAGCAGAGAGAGGTAGATTTGTGGTCAGCAAGGAATAAAATGAACCTTTGTTTAAAAAAAATAGAAATAAGTAACCCTCTATAAGGAAAAACTAGACACAGTAAGAGAAGCATCTTTAAAAATGCAGGCTGAGAAACATAGATTTCCACATATTCACTGTCCTTAAGATGGTGATCAGTTGAATCTTATTCATATCTTGCTCAGGTTAGAGTCAATAGTGTAGGTAGGAGGGAAATCAAATGCATTTAGACATGAAAAACTAAGAAATTTCTAAAATATGACTGTTTAGTGCTCAGAATAGCATAAAGAGTTGACAAAAAGTAGATTTAACATCATTGAAAAATTTAGAGATTCTTTTGAGATAGACAAATCATGTTATGCACAATGTAAAGACACCACAGTTAGGCGTTTTGCTTGTCAAGTTTGGCATGAGAAAGGAATGGAGGGTCATGAACAAACTTCTTTAATCTTCAGAGTGCAAATGTGGATTGAAACATTCAGGCATAAAGAGACTAAGTAGCATATATTGAATAGAATGCACAATTCCTAAAAATTGCCTCAGTAACACACTGAATAATGTCACTCTTAAGCTTATAAGGAATGACATTGTCTTAGTAATGAGTGTTAACTCAAATATCTACAAGAATACCTCAAATATCAGCCATAAAATTATTAATTTTTTTAAATATGGTTTTGTTCTGATTCTAGTACCTAGTGCTTCAGGTGTATGGTTGCTTTGAAGTTCCAAAAGATCTGTTGGCCTTGATGATAGTAGATGATCTAAACTTTATTCCACACTAAAAAGAGACAAAGATTACCTCTGAGGAACAACCTTAATAAAATAGGTTGTCTATACACAGGGAAAGAGTAAAGTACAGGATGCTATCAGAAATATAAAACATACATAAAATCAGATAGAAAAGCCTTTTGACATTAAGAGTCACAGATTAAATTTTTGCAAAGGAAAATGCTTACAAAATATCAGTGCGTCCTTGAGAGAAAAAGAAATGTATTGTTGACAGAGCTCTAGCAAGGAAAGTCCCTTTATATTGCTGCATATTTCTAAAAGCCTTCTAAAAGATGACAAACAGGAGGTTTCATTACATCTCTGGGTTTACTTTATATAGTCCTCTTGAAAAGAGCACTGTATACTTTAGACTATATTGTATTTAATTTCTTAAATATTTTAGTATAAGTTCTATAGAATATCTATATTTCAATGAAAGTTATTATGTTTCCTTTACTTTGTGTCATGTTGTTTATGATAAATTATCTGACAAAACAGATATTTTTATTCTTAGGCAGATTATGTCCCAGTGTCCCCTTTTTAGTCATTCATTTCGCCACCCTCAAATCATTGTCCATTTCGAAACTCAAGGATGAAGTCAAAGTGAACACACACACACAAAATCATAATTTCTTTGCTCCTCATTGCCTTACATCTTATTAAAGTTGGATGAACTCATTTTAAATTATGAACAAATGGTTCCATTATCCTTTATTCTTCCAATTAACAATCATAGTTCTCTTGTTGATTTCTACATTCATAGATAATTGCTTCATCCTCTACTTCCTCCTCATTGAATATTAACTTTTCCATCTTAGATCATAACTGTTTGTATTAGTTTGGCAGAATGATTGTATGGAGAAATGCTACCTCTGAATTGGCTCATGAATAACCAAATTGCCTTTTATATTTCTAGAGACTGGGAGAAAAAAATAAGAATGTGCTTAGAGGTCTTGTGGTTAGCAGGTTCTTCCACGGAATAGTTGCTTTTGCACTGGGACATTGTATAAAGTAGAAAGGCAATTGCCTTGGGTCTCTCTTAAAACAAATCTCTACCATAATATAGGTACTTAGCAGCTTCTCAAAATGTCACGATTCTTAATATCAACCTTTTATATGGTAATATTAAAGCAGGCACACTTTCAGTGATATAAATATTTGAACTACACCATTAGAACTATAGGGTACAGTATAAACCATGGCCATTAAGTATTGAAGTTATAACTAAATATTTTTAATTTATTTATATTTTACTTATTTATTTTACATCCCACTCACTGCCCACCTCCCAGTTACATCTTCCCACAATTTCCCCTTCTCCCTACCATTTCTAAGTGGGGCCCCTGTATTTCCTGCCCTGGTATCACTCAGTAGGTACTCCTTCACGAGGCAGGAGGCGCCCAGCATAGGAATATTCATCATGCACGCTTTGGCATATCACCATTCATCTGCATGAACAAGCTTACTTCCTCTCCAAATATGGCAGGTAAGGCCAAGCCAGGAACTAGTTCTCATGGACAGGCAAGTCAGCTTTTTGATTGCTTTCATTCTGGGCCATATGAGGACATAGTCTTCTTATCTGTTACATACCTGCAGTATCCAAGGTTGTATTGTCTGCTGCTTTTTGTTGGTTCAGCTTGAGAGCCTCAAGGGTCTAGGTTATTGATTTTGTATTGTCTTCCTGTGGAGGTCCATTAGAAGCTATTTTTGTCCTTCCTTCTCTTCTTCCATACGTCCTGCATTCTCCATCCATTGTTTGATTTTGTGCTAGTTGTATCTGTCATGTCTGCTGATAGAGAGCTCACTATCAAGAAAATGTTCGTCTGTAAGCCTCGAGTTTCTTTAATATGTTAGGTATGATATCTCCTTATGAGATCGTATAAGTTGCTGTTATGTTTGTCCATTCCTTCTGTCTGTGTCATTCCATCCTGCATTTCTTGTACAGTTACATTATAGGTTGAAAGTTTTGTGCATTAGTTGTATTCCCTATCTCCTCTGGGGTTCCTGCCTGCCATAAGACGCCTCACTAGATTCCTTCACTTGCTTTCTTTCTACTTCTTGTTTACCTGTTTTCCTGTGTACTTTAAATTGTAGATGTAATCTTATTCTTATGAGGCACTTGCTGTAGTTCTATCTTAGAACTACTTTAAGTTCCTTATAATTTTGTTTTATAAGGGTATCCCCTTTTTATCTTTCTTTGTATCTCTTGTTCATTTTTGTTGCTATAGAAGTCCAGCTTTAATCCATGGTGATAAGTTATAAGGTGTCATTTAAATTTTCTTGTATCTCTTGAGGATTGCTGTGTGACTGACTGTATGGTCAATTTCGAACAAGGATCCATGAAGTGCTAAGAAGAAGATATATTCTTTTGTGTTTGGGTAAAATATTATATAGATGTCTGTTAGTTTCATTTTATTCATAGTGTCAGTTAGTTTCCTTATTTCTCTATTTAGGTTTTGTCTGGATGAACTGTCAGTTGGTGAGAGTGGTGCTTGAAGTCTCCCACTATTAATGTGTGCGGTTTGATGTTCAAGTTAAACTTTAGCAATGTTTGTTTTACATATGTGGGTGCCCTTGTGTTTGGGTGTAGATGTGGAGATTGAGATGTTATCTTGTAGATTTTTCTCTGATGGTTTAAAGTGTTCTTCCTTGTCTCTTTTAATTAATTTTCATTAAATGTATTTTTTACATATTAGAGTGTTTCCAACTTGTCTGTATTTTGGAAATTTTTATTTTATATATCTCTTGTATTGCTAGATTTTTTGTATACAGAGGATCTGAAGAATCATTTTATTTCAATTGTTTGTAGATCTGTTTTAACATAATTGATGTTGTGAATTATAGAATGTATGTTCTTCCTGTATTTTGTTGTTGTTCTTTTTTACTGAGTTTTTAATTTTTTGTTTGTATTTGAAGAATGATTAATTATTTCTGTAGATATTAGAATGACTATTCAGATTCTTCTTGGGTCAGATTGTTGAGAAATTTTTGTCCCAATGCTTTACTTAAGGCAATGTCTACCTTATGTGCTAAGATTGTTTTTGGTATACAGCAGTTGATGAATCCATTTTTATGTTCAGTTTACCTGTGTCTTTTTATTGGGAACTGATTCCAATTGATGTTGACAGATATCAATGAGTTGATTGTTACTTTCTGTTATTTGTGTTGATGTTGTATGTTTGTTCTTTGTATCCGTGTGTTGTATATTCTTTTTGTGTGTGTGTCTGTTGTGTGTTGTTCTTGTTATTTCTGAGTATGGAATTACTTATTTCTGATTTTCTTTAGATGTAGTATTTCCTTCATGGTTTGGATATTTTCTTGTTGAATTTTCTGTAGGCTGGTTTGTGTGTAAATATGTTTGAATTTGATTTTCTTGAAATATCTTTTTTCTCAGCTATGGTGATTGAGAGTTTTGCTGGTATAGTAGTGTTTTGGACTGTATTTTTAGAGGTTGCAAGATATCTGTCGACGTAGCTTTTAGAGTTACTATTGAAAAGTTGGGTGAATCTGATAGGTCTGCATTTGTATGTTATCTTTCCTTTTATCTTGTGCTTAATATTTCTTGTCTGTAGTCTTGGCTTGATATTATATGCGAGATGACTTTTTGTCCAGTCTAATTGTATTCATGGTTTTAGTATGTTATGAATCTTTCTTTATTGGGTAGTTTTCTATACTTTGTTGAATATTTCTTGTCTTGAATGGATTCTATTCTAGATCCTTTATTTAGGTTAGGTTTAGTTTCTTAGTGATTTGCAGTACTTTGTTTTCATTTTTTGCAGTATCATTTTTTCTATGTATCATTATCATTATGTGACTTGATTGCTGTCTGTTTCTAGTTTTCATCCAGTATTCCTAATTTGTGCTTTTTATTGCTTCTATTTCCATGTTCAAGTCTAGCACAGTTTTTAGTATATCTCTCATCTCTTGGATTGTATTTTTCTGTATCTCTTTATGGATTTATTCATTTCTGTGTTAAAGGACTCTATCACCTTTATAAGATTGGACTTAAGGTCATTTTCTTTTTTTTTTTTTCTTTTTTTTTTTTTTTATTTATTTTTTTGCTTATTTACTTTATAACCCGTCCAGTCACCCCCTCCCACAATCCTTCCCATCTCTTCTTTTCTGAGTACCCCTCCTCCTGTATCCTCCACTCTGCCACTTTAAGTCTCTGAGAGGCTAGGTGCTTCCTCTCCCATTGAGGCCAGATGAGGCACCCAGCTAGAAGACCATACCCATATACAGGCTGCATGTTTTGGGATAGCCCCCACTCCAGATGTTTGAGACCTGCATGAAAACCAAGCTGCACATTTGCAACATATGTGCAGGAGGCCTAGGTCCAGCCCATGGAGGTAGATCTGTGTAGACTAGGTATGCTCCACGGTTGGTGATTCAGTCTCTGAGAGCTCCAAGGGTTCAGGTTGGTTTACTCTGTTGATCTTCCTGTGCTTTGGTTGTGCTAGGATATTCAGAGTTTGCTATAGTAGTTGTGCCCTTGCTTTTGTTGATTGTGTTCTTTCTAGGACCTTTAGCTATCTGGATTGCTGTGGTCCTTGGATGTTCTAGTTGTAGTAGGTATTGAGCTGGGGATTGTCCTCTATTGTTCTGGTGTGGTAGGCGTGGATAGATATCTTGGGTTGTACGGTTCAGGATCTGCAGTTCTGTATGGTACAAGCTCAACAGGCCTGATGAAAGTAGGAGGGTTGGTAGGAAAGGAAATGAAGGCCCCCTGGGATAGCTGGCTGCTCAGGGCAGTTCTGGTTTGCTTCACAGGACCCAGTTAGAGGAGAAGATGTGTGGGGGAAGGGAAGTTTACCTGTATGGTTCAGGGTCAGCAGGTCCTATGAAGATGGGAAGGGAAGTGGAAAAGAATGGAGGTCCCTCTGTGATAGCAGGCTGCTCAGGCTAAGTAAATAAATACATCATAAATCAATCAATCAGCAAAGTCAGTCAATCCTTTATTTTATCCATATGTCTGTTCCTTGGCTTAACTGACTTTTTTTCCTAAATAAGTGAATGTTATTCAAATCAAGTTGAAAGTAGTTATTTTGCTCTCCAAATCTTTATAAAAAAAAAAAATAAGTGTGTCTCAATCTTAAGAACATTTATATTTTTCTTGTAAACAGGGTTGTAATTTGTTCATCCCAACTTGAAGAGTAAAAAGTCTGCCCCAACCCATCAGGAAGACTGCCTTAGGGAACTTCATGAGACATCCATGTCCTTCTCTAACCCATCCTGCCAAATAGACTTGAGTTCCTGCCATCATTTCTCTTCCTTTTAACTTCCTGTACCACAGAACTAGCAGAGAAAAGCACTTGGCTCACTCTCTTAGACATTTTCAATATTTATACTTGAGTTATACATTTATTACAGAGCTTCTTGTGCAATGATTATTTTAGTTAACTATTTACTCATTTGCTTTTTCTCTTAGAGAAAAAAATTACTAGACAACACAAGTACCTGCATCTACAGCACAGTGCCAGGATGTTTTATCAGGAGCATTGGTATTTTACGTTGAGTTAATTACACCTCTCTAAAAAGGAATCTGTGAGAGTTTCCCTGTGTACACAGATACACATCATCTACCTTATAACATGAAAGCTACTTATATTTACTTTGTTTCTTTTTTTATATTCAATATATTCCTTCCTCATGCAATATATCCTAACAACAGTCTCTCCTCCCTTAATCCACTTCTCCAAGTCTCCTATCATGTATTCTCTCCTCTAGATCCACTGCTCATGAGATTCTCCTCAGATGAGAGCAGTCCTCCCAGAGATATCAATTGAACACATTGAACTCTGGTTTTTACATAAGTAATATTTCATTTAAAATAATTTATTTGGGATTAAGACATGGTTTCCAGTGGTTCTCAACTGGTTGATCATTCACCTAAGACCATCAGAAAACTCATATATTTACATTATGATACATATCTGTAACAAAATTACAGTTGTAAAGAAGCAACAAAAATAGTTTATACTTATGGGTCATGACAACATGAGGAACTATATTCAAGGGTCAGCAACTTTCAATAAGGTTGAGAACCGTATGCTTAGTGGGTAAAGGATCAATATATAAACATTCATAATAGCTTGACCATGTATAAATATTATCATATATCCACATTCTATTTATGTATACATGTTTCACATATTTATGTGTATTATGTGCATTATCATGTACAGAAAATTATGATAGTAATGAAATTAAATATTGATATATATAACTGGGAAAAATATAATGAAATCTCTATATGACATAGGGATATTGTGGGGATTTTTTATTTGCCTCTCATAAATTATGACTCAGCCTCAGTTTCCTTTTCCCCTTTCCATCTATTATGTCTCTTCCTACAGCATAGTTCTATCATTTCCACTCCTCCTCTATCCCCTTTAGAAAAGAGATGGCTTTCCAAGGATATCAACCAAGCATGTCATAACAACTTACAATAAAACTAGGCACATATCAAGGCTAGACAAGACAAACCCAGTAGGAGAAAAGGAGTCCAAAAGCAGACAAAAAGAATCAGATATCACCCCTACAAAAAGAAGTCACACAAGAATAACCAGCTACACAACCACAATATATATGCAAAGGACCTAGCTCAGATGCAAATAGACTCCCTGATTTTAGCTTCAGTCTCTGTGAGCTCCTATCAGCACTTGTTAATTGATCCTGTGGAACATGTTTTTGTGGTACCTTTGATCCCTCTGGCTCTTACAGTCCTTCTTCCTCCAGTTTCAAGGGATTCCTGAGTTCCAACTAATGTTTGGCTGTGAGTGTCTGCATCTGCTCCATTCAGTTGTTGGATAAAGGTTCTCTGATGATGATTCTACTAGGTTCCAGTTTTGATTTGGCAGAATATCATTAGGAACATTCTTGAATTGGTCCATCTTTGGGTCTATCTTAGGTCTCTGCACCAGCCTCTGATATCTGGTCCTCCAGGCAGTGTCCAACATGGGCTTCCTCTCTGACATGGGCAAAAATTGTAACAGTCATGGTTGGTCACTTCCTCAAGTTCATATCCAGCATCTTTTGACAGACAAATTGTAGGTCAATGGTTTTGTGGTAGATTGATGTCCAAGTCCTTTCAATGGAAGCCTTACCTTGTTCCAGAAGATATCCTGTTCAGGCTCTGTAACCCCATTACTAGGAATATTAGCTAGGGTCAATCTCATAGATTCTAGGGATTTTCCACTGCACTAGGTTTCATAATGCTCCCTAAATGTCTCCCATAAATTCTAGTTCTGTATCCCATGACATTCTCTTTCCATCCTTCTCCTACCTGATTCCGTCTATTTTCATGATCAACAACCTCTAGCCCACCTGTGAAGTCTGTTCTTTTTCTCCTTCTCAGTGATTTTCGATATTACAGTCTTTGTTAAAACATATTTGAAGATATGTACTTTGACACATGAGAAAGCTTCCCACAAAACCACCATCATGTGACAGGGATGTGTGCAACTCTTCTTCTACAGTCTTTCTTCTACACTCCTTCTGTACATATGGAAAGCTGCCAATAACTTTTCTTGTGCAGATGAAAAACAATAATCATATGGGCTAATTCCAGGTGTCATTATATCATAAGGATTGTACAAGTAAATGGAACTGTTTGTGGCATGGGCTTCTGGCTAGCCTGTGAGTTCCTAGTGTGTGCTGTGTGAGTGAATTGTTGGATCCCAAGGTATCATAGTCTGCAAGAAAATATCTGATTGACAGCAGGGTATTTATATGTGTCACTTTCTCACTCACAGCCTGGAATCTTTCCCAGAAAACAGGCACATTGGCATATTGGAAAAGTTTAAGGATTTTGCTATAGGAGCGTATTGAAGCCTTGATGAATTCTCTCCAAGTCTGGGAAAATGACACTCAATTAGGAGCCACTGGAGAACATTATTTCATAATATGGAACAGCCATTCAGTCTAGATCAAAATCCACACCCAGACATCCCTTCTCTTCTAGAAGTATGCCTTACGTACTAACAAAATATACCATTGATCAACTCATTTTGTTTACAATTAGAATTTCTCCATTAAAAAAGTATCTACTGATTTTTTTTTCCAATTAGACATAAACTAAACCTCTCCTGTTAGGTAAGGTTTATTATATAAATTATAAGTCTATTCATAAAAGTGAGATTTCATTCTACAGATGCTAAGTTAAACTTGAAAAATAATTTCCCCAGTTTTCTAATGAAACAATTAATCTTCCAGAATATAGTAAAAGAAAGAATTTCCCCTTAAAAAAAAAAAAAAAGCATGGTGATGTCAAAGCAAAATGGGAACTCCCTTTAATTTAATCCTATGTTCTGAGTTAAATCTCATCCATGCTTGAAGGGGGAAACAATCCTAATACTTCAAAACTTGTTCATACCCAGTCTTTCCAACAAGCCTCACTTCCATCCTCACATCCACCAACTAAGCCTCACCTCCATCCTCACATCCATCACAGCTATTTTGACATGGATGGTGGAGGGCAAACATTGTCTCAGTTATAACAGCTGCCTCACATCTAGGATATATATTAAATATATGGCATTTTGATCTGATAGTAGAGCAACTTTTTGATAGGAAAAGAATTTCATTGTTTTATGATCTTTTTTTCTCTATGTCCCTCACCATTTTTGCTAGTAAAAACTACTTCACACATATACATAAATTTGGAAGTCAGAGATGAATTGAGAAACTCTTCATTCCATGTTTTTAAATTAATATTTTATGCAAAGGTTTACAGCTACTGAAAAACAGAGAAAATGTATGATATGAAGCAATAAACATATGCCAAATAAAGTTAAGAAGGACACAAAAATATTAGAAATAGATCTAGTAAAGAACAAATGAAAACAACAATTCTCAAGAAATTATTTTATATAAACTCGCAGAAGTACTTTTAAAAAAAATGAAAAAGTTAGAATTGAGATTTATTCAGCACAAATGCTTTGTATCAAATTTTACTACATAGTTATAGCTGAATATTGGTTTCCTTGGAATGATTGGTCTAGACTTTACTCAGATAATGTTTAGTTGTTGTTTAAAAAGATCTGAATATTCTAATTTTTTTGGTTGTGAAAATTTTGACAGGAGTTTACAGATGAACAAACTTGATGAGGGAATTTAAATTTGGTGAAAGTTTGAGAGTGATCTAAAACAGGAGAGTTATTAGTTGCTGGGGGTTGTCATTAAATCCTGGAGACTAGTTTGTCTATGCTAACAAGAAAACTGATATACACCTTATTCCTGAAGAAGGAAGATGCTGGAAATCTTAAATTTCCTTATCTCTGACATTACATGCTTCCTCTCATTTGTTAATCAGACATGCATATGATCTGTGCATATATGTTCCTTAGAAATATGTCCTATAATTATAATCTGCTTCTATTTTGAGACTATATGATACTTGAATTACATAATGCCACCCTGTGACATGAGGGAACCATCATCTCTTAGAAGCCACTTTCAGCCACCAAATATTCTACTCAGCCATCTAATCCTGTGACATTTTACTTAATAATAGAGAACCTCTTTGATAGTAAGAAGAATTTCATTGTTATTTGATCTCCCTCTTTTCTCTATGTCATCTCCACATTTGCTGGTAATTCTTTGATAGCCCAAATAATCAACTGACTCAAATTCTAATGTATACACTAGTGCAAATTAAACCTAAGCATTTGGAAGCTTACAAAGAGAATTTCTTCTTGAGCTGGGTTGTCATAAGAAGCTGAAAAGGTAAGGTGTGAAGATTTCCTCTCTTCCTAGTCCTTTGAGCTATTCACAGTCAGATAGAAGAGTTGGTAGTTAGCTTCTAACTGGCAGCACTTTAATATTAGCATTCCTAACATATTTGTAGATCCTTCTAACGTTTGTACACAATGATACCCTGTTTTATTTAAACCTTATGGGGACTGAACATTATAGAGCCATTGACATATAGGAAGGCACACAGGACACCCAAAGAGCAAGCTCTCATCACAAAAGTGATTTATTTGCCCCAGAGGGACAAAGGTAAGGAAAAAGAGACAAAGACAGGACATAGAGAACATGAGAGAAACGGAAATGGAGAGAGGAAAGGGATATTTGCCCTAAAGGACAAATAATTACTGGGTCCAGAAAGTCTTGTGACTAGGGGAGCCAGTGAAGAGAAAGAGTGAAGTCCAGACATGTCCAAACACTGAAATTTACATCCTGAGATAAGCAGGAGTAGAACTGCTTTCTTCCTACTCTGAGTCTGTATACCCTGATGCACATAAATCTTATGACTCCACTTCCACCACTGTTGAACTAGTCATAAAACCCAGTAGCCAGATTATAGTTAAACTTCCGCTCTCCCTATAAGGCGTGGCCAGAAAGCACCTGGAATCCTCTTTACGAAAATTAAGCATTCCTAACACCTCAGCATCAGCCAATAATGTACACTAATCCACTCAAACACCCACTCCCCACTCCCCAAGGTTTATATAGCCCTTGTTCACCCCCAGTAAAGAGAGGAATTTCACTGAAAACTGTCCCTGGAGAAGGCTGTTTCTATCATACTCATGCTGACCAAGATCCTGACTAACATATCAGCCTGGCTTAGCTTCATTCCTCCCTGTCTAACTAGGTGTATAATAGTGCCTGGATACCCTGTGGTGATAAACAGACCAAGGTTGGCAGACTGCCTCTGGATATAGAGGAGTAAGACCACAACAGATGATACTTTATGTTTTGATTATTTGATTAATTTTGATTGGTTATGCAAACTAGGGTAACCAAAAGGGGGTATTTGATTGCTGGACTCCAGTACTTTGGAAGCTGGATCTTGGTGGTCAACTTCAAGAAGAGGAAGCGGCCACAAAAGGGAATAGATCTTGATAGCTAGCTTTAAGAATGTTATCAAATGCATAGCAAGGCAGAGCGAATGGGTAAGGACAACACTTACCAGAGCAATGCTTGCTGTGGTGGCCTGTACAAAAGAATAAGTCAGGTGAGGCTACAGTACTCATAGATTTGTGTCACAATTTACTCTGGAGAGTTTTGTTTTAAAAATCAAATCTCAAACATATTTGCTTATCTCATGGACAAAATTATAAGATGAAGACATGGTTTTATTCCGAAATCAAACAGGTTAATCCTTGGTGTCATCTTTATACTAGATAGACACATGTATCCAGCTCATAACCATGGGTAAAGAAGCTGATCTAAATGAAAGATCTTGCATGTTGAGAAAAGGTATAATAGTGTACAAGAAAACCTTGTCCCTACTGGTGAGTTTATAAAGCAGCAATACTCCAAAGCTGTAAAGAGAGAAGCAAAGAGAGCAGATGGACATACTAGCAGTAGGGTCATTCTCAGGATCAACTAGAATCCTTTTTCATACTGCCACTATGTTAGAATTTTAGCATTAATGATTAGACTAATATTCACATAGTACAATCTGCCTAAGCAGATAATCAATAGCTGAGTGTCCAAGGATGAACTAAAACAAAGGGAATAAAAATTATAAGTTCTAATATAGAAATATAGTTTTAAATGATAAAATAGATGTGCACTTAATCATGTATATGTTATCAAAAATAATGTAATCCAATAATGTGAATGAAAGTTATTGTTTATTCCTTCAAATTTTCTAAAAATATCAAAACACAGAGAAAGGTTAGTATGTCTTATAATTAACATGTTTAAAATGAAATATTGGTTTTATTTAAATAGACATACTTTTTCTTTCCATTACTCTCTAAATCATATTGTTAAGATTAATAATTTTAAATAAAACCTTATTTTCTTAGTTCATAAATAGGTTTTAATAAACAGATAAAAATCTGTTCAAGAAATAATCCATTGGTGAGGGCTAGAGTATGAAAGAGATTTTTGTTTTTAATGCACAGAAGAAAGAAGTACATATACAAATTACATACTTTCTCCTTTGCCAAGGCAAAATATTTTGTCATGGATAAAATAGTATAAATCATGGATTTATTGTTGAAGTCAGTACATTCCACTAGAACAAGGGAGCCATATTGGTAAAACTAGAAATCATTTAGGTACATAGCATTTGTAGTTAAGAAAAGGAGAGATAATGATGCTGGTGACCAGGAAAATTTTGTTTTATATTCAGTTTAGAAAACCATTCCATGGAATGGTGATTTCAACTTTTAGAGAAAGCCTTCACACCATAATTACTTACTTTATTATCTAGTGACTAGGGAAAATCAACATACTGAGAAGCATAAATGCAAACTTTTTATGCATAAATTTAATACTACTTTATAAAATTGGGTGTTATTTAAAGCATTTTTATACAGAAGCTAGGGGGTGATATAATACAGATACTATAAGTACTTGATTTGAAATTATGTTTAAACTGTGGAAAAATGATCATTGACCTCTGAGGAAATTAAAAATAAAAATTCTGATGCATTTTGTTATTCTACATTTAAAATATCAGACATCATCAGATATTTTATGATTATCTTTTTTAAATTAAGGTATATGATCACATGTATTTAAATAACATGGTCATAATAATTTTGTGGATTTTACTGATTATTAAGAATCTCTACAGACTATTGAATATAGCAAAGACTTTTAGTTTAAGGATTTGTGTACAAGGAAAAATATTTTTAAGTTTCTAGCTGTAACTTTACATGACTAAATTTTTTTTTTGTAACTGCCAACTCATATGTATCCTAGAAGCCCATGTACCATGTTGTTGAAATATGTCAAAGTTGAGAATATCCAGGCCCTCCAGAGCTGTCATATACACAATAATTTTCTAAATGCCAAAAAAATGATGAAAATTTTTCATCATTATTTTCAGTAAGTCCAATTATTTAATGGAGCTAGACAGAAGTATGAGCTGCCTTTTCTGTCTCTGGGATCAATATTTCATTACACGTCACTGCTTCCAGGAATACTCATATTCAACTCCCTTTAAATATCTAATCACTATGTTGTAACAACTACATCATCAAGGAACGGCATTTTAATCATGATTTCTAAGCAAAAAAACATAGGGCCACTTATTCTATTTCCTCAAATTCCACATGCTATTCTTAATGTCTTTTCACCTACAAAAATACAAGGCTTTTTAAAGAGCATCACGCGACTAATCAAGTAGCTCTAGGCATAAGACAGCAAATTACTCTTTTATTTGATTAATAGAACATATCTACTTTTATATGTCCAGTCATTTGAAAGAATAACTTCTTTATGACTACTGATATGTCTTTATATAGAGATGGCAGCATTAGATGTGAAATTCATCTGAACAGAACTACATCTCTGTAGATTGTCATGTCCACAGACAAAACAGTCCATTGTCCTTGAATGATCTACTTCACATTTCAGGACTTTTCTCTGTTATGGCACAGGCTGAGTTCCACAAGATAATGGGCCACTAGAAGACTAATTTTACCTTCATGTCTTCTATTTGTAGTAGATCCTGTACTTTCAGAAATTGAAGATTCAGCTGCTAGAACAGACAATGTAGCATTTAAAATTACAAGGGCCAAGAAGAACCTCCTAGAGAGAAGAGACTTTGGAAAGAGCCCTGATCCTCTGAGAGCCACTCCACTGGCTTAAAGCCTGTGTCATTGTATCTTTCTCGTGCATTTGATGGGTAGTAGAAATTACAGAGCATACATGGGCTATGAAAGACATAAACACACTGTATAAACTCAGAAGATAAAACTCAGTTCAGTATTTATTCTACTAAATCTAAAATTATTTATATCAATACTAGTCTCCAAATTAGACATTATAGCATAAAAAAATGAGAATTCATGTAAACATAAAAGCCAGAACATAAAGAATAGCAAGGAAATGAGGAATATGGATTTAAACTATTCTAAATTTCCTGGGAAAATATCACATGTTTTATAATGATTTAAAGCTTGAAGTTGATACTTGTAACTTAAATTTTAGGGTTAAAAAAAAAAAACAAATTTCCTTTGATTAAGAAATAAACCAAGTAGAAAAATGAATGACAATCATCAACTTCCTGCTTCCTCTTCTGTTCTCTCTTTCTTTCTTCTCTCTCTCTCTCTCTCTCTCTCTCTCTCTCTCTCTCTCTCTCTCTCTCTCCTCTCTCTTCTCTCTTCTCTCTCTCTGTGTCTCTCTCTCTCCACCCCTTCCTCTGTCTCTCCCTCTCTCCCCCCTCTTTCTCCCTTTCTTCTTTCTTTCTTTTTGTAAACAAGGAGTTTTAATGAGGTTATTGTCATTCCTTACAGGAAATGGGTAAGGGGTTACTTACTGGGTAAGACAGCAACATCATGGAATCCCAACCTAGCATGGATGATAGCTTATTGCATCTGGGAATAACAAGTAAACTTAACAACTAGCAAGCAGTGTACCAGGTGAGAGAATGTCTCTTTTAGGTCCGCATGTACTCCTTTGGCTCTTCTAGAAATCTCAGCTCCTGTGGTGTTTCTTGGCACTCCTTATAGCGTATAGATGCCTGGATAGGAAGAAGCCTAATAAATATGGTCAGTTCTCAGGACTCCCTGAACCTGTTGATATATTTACTTCCTCTGTCCATAATCTTTACTGCAGGATGGTTGTTTTGATTTCTTTAGAACATCCTATATTCACAAGTTTCATTTCATGATGGAATATTTAATCTCAAAGTATATTTTTAACAAACTCCATAACATATTTAGTGTAGTGTAAGAATATATAATGTGTATAAAACTATGTTAAATTAAATCAATATGCCATTTATATACCTTGTTTTTTAATATTATATTTTCATTATTTAGAATAATTTTTACATTTAAATATAGTTCTTTACTGTCTCTAAATTTGTCTATATATTCTGCCCATCCTTATTTTTCCAACATAAAAACTCTTCTGAGTTTTTACTCAGAAGACAAACAAAAAAGTCAAATGAAATAATAAAATACCCCCGAACAACAAAAATGAATAAAACAACATCCCAAAACACCAAACTGTAGGCAAGCAAAAGCACATGAAAACCTGGGTATTACATGTTAACATGAGGACTGAAGATGAGCATTCCTCTGGCCTGGTTGATATGTTCAGTGCTACTCCAGTGGAGAAAACTGATTTCCCTTTCTCATCATGTATAAATGATTGCTCAGTTGTTAATTTTTCTTGGGTAGCCACATTTGCATTCCTTAATTCATTTATAAATGAATAAATATAAATAAATTAACTAACTATAATAAGATAAAACCAAAAATTATTACAATGATGTTGGAGACAATCGACAGAAAAGTCAAATAGGCAAGATCAAGACCATCCTCACACACCAGAACTATAAAACAAATTGTTTTATATGCATGCATGTTCTTTCAGTCTCCTTGAGTTCATATGAACTTTGATATTGTTGATTTAGGGGGCTTTATTGTGTTGGAGTGTCTCCATCACTTCTGGCTCTTAGAGTCTTTGGTGAGTTACCTCAACTCTGAGGGGAAGATTTGAATGGAAAATCATCTTAAGTTCTTACTGTTCTAAGTTATCACACTCTGTAATGTCTGGCCATGGGTCTGTATATTTGTTCCCATGTGCATAGGAGGAAGCTGCTCTGATGATGGCTGAACAAGTCATTGAACTATGAAATAGCAGAAAACCATTACGTGTCATTTCATCACTATGTTTTATTTTGTTCATTTTCTAAAAACCAGTATTATTTGGTTTTACCCTTGACCAATCTTAGTCTAGTTTTGAATCTCTTGTTCTTAGTTACACAAGGAATGCCAGATATGATTCCTATCATGTGGAGTGAGGTTATTTTTTAACTTTGAACTTTTATTTTAATGTTTTTATATAATTTTATTTTTACACTCCAGATTTTATTCCATCCCTCAGTTTACCCTCCCACTGTTCCACATCCCATACCTCCAACCCACCCCTTGTCTCCACGAGGCTATCCCCACCCTGTAACACCCACTCACCTGACCGCTAAACTCCCTGGGGCCTCCAGTCTCGTGAGGGTTAGGCGTATCATCTTTAATTGAACACAGACTTGGCAGTCCTCTTGCTGTACATGTGTTGGGATGTCACATCAGCTAGTGTATGCTGCCTTTTTTGGTTGTCCAGTGTTTTAGAGATCTTGGGAGTCCAGATTAACTGAGACTACTGGTCCTCCCTTTTTACTCACATTGGGTCACCCTTTTCTTTAGTTTCTTCCAGACTTTTTCTAATTCAACAAAAGGGGTCTGCAGCTTCTGTTCTTTGGTTGGGTGTAAATATCTGCATCTGACTCTTTCAGCTGCTTGTTGGGTCATCTGGAGTTAGGTCAATGCTAGGTCCCTCTTTGTGAGTGTTCATAGCCTGAGTAATTGTGTCAGGCCTTGGGACCTCCCCTTGAGCTGGATCCCACTTTGAACCTGTCACTGGACCTTCTTTTCCTCAGCTCCTCTTCATTTCTATCCCTGTAATTCATTCAAATAGGAGCAATTATGGGTCAGAGTTTTGACTGTGGGACGGCAATCCTCTCCTTCATTTGATGCCTTATCTTCCTGCTGGAGATGGGTTCCATAAGTTCCCTTTCCCTACTGTTGAGCACTTTATCTAAGGTCCCTTCTTTGTTGAGTGAGTCTTAAATTAAGTTATTGGTGGGATACTCACATAAGCTTTGTCCCACCATTGCCTTAATGTATTTTTCAGACAAGGTATCATTGTAGATCAAAGGATTTGTGGCTGGATTAGTGCTTATATTTCCTCTCTGATAGTGTGCATAGTAACTTCGTATACAAAAGAAACTAGATCATAGGAGTTAAAGTTCTATGTAGGTACTCTCTCAACATCTCAATGTTCAATGTAGAAGTTGTGTTCAGCAATATTCTTGACAATTTTGGGTGGTTTGGGAATTTTCAAGGGGCCCCACTGGCCAACAACTCAATAAGATGTAACCAAATTTCAGTACTGGAAGCTTTGTTTAGTTACAAGAGATATTCAGTTGTAACTGTCTTCTTCATTATTTGGTGATTTCATCTAGTTCTCAATCACATATGTATATATTTTAGGAAGTTCCTCTATATTATACTTCCATATTATCCTGCACATGCACCTTTAGCTGTCTCTCACCTTATTCTGCTCCACAGTGAGCTTTGCATCCTTTCTACTTGATAATTCCATTCCAGTCTCCTCACCCCATTAATCCATAATTATCCATTCTATTTGCCACTTAATAAGATCTAACCCCTTACTCTTTACTCTCTGTAGTTCTACAGACTGTAGCTTAGTTATCACAGAAAAGTGAATACATACCATATTCATGTTACTAAATCTGAGATACTTCACTCAGTGTGATTTTTTTTACATTGCCTGTAAATTTCATTATACCACCTTTCAAGCCACTGAATAATACTATACTGTATGAATGTATTACATTTTCTGCAGCCACTCTTATGTTGAGGTTCAACTCGGTTGTTTCCAATTTCTGGATGTTATTAATATAGCAGCAGTAAATATTGTGGAGCAAATGCCACTGTGATAGGATGAAACATCTTTTGGCTATATGTGCAATGGTATAGCTACTTTCTTATTAATTGGTTATTATTTTTTGTTTTACACTTCAAATGCTGTCCCCTTTCCTGGTCTCGCCTCTGTAAACACCTATCCCATCACCCCTTCCCTTTGCCTCTACGAGGGTGCTCCCACACATGCCCACCCTCCTTACCCATCTAGCATCCCACTAAGCTGGGGCAACAAGTCTCCACAGGACCAAGCACCTTCCCAGCCACAGATGCCAGATAAGACAATCCTCTGTAACACATTGTACCAGGAGCCATGGACTGACACATCTATACTCTTCGGTTGGTGGTTTACATCTTTGAGTTTATAATTGTGTGGTTAAGTTGCTAATATGAGATCTGACATATATATTGTTGGGAACTTGATTTAATGGATTCCCAAATTACATGGGAAATCCCATGTTTGCTTGTAAGACACTACCGGTCCCTGACCCCAATTGCTTTTGATTGGGAAATAAAGATCCCAACAGCCAATGGCTGGGCAGATAGACTGACATGGTACATATTGATTTGAGTGGGCTAGGAACTGAGAGAAGTGAAGGAAGGAGAGATCACCATGGGAAAAAGAAGAACAACCAGACTTTAAGGCGCTCAGACATGTGAGAATAAGGGAAAGTGGCCACAGAGGACACTTCCCCAATTGTGTTAGGGTAGCAAAGATGAAACATAGGTTTTTAAAGATGTTAACTCATGAGTACTGAAGGGGAGTGATTGCAAGAAGCAGGAAGGATTAGAAATCCCCAGCAGAGGATGGCCTATCTGTAATCAACAACAAGGGAGGCCCTTGTCTTGTGGTAGCTTGATGCCTCAGGTTATGAGTATGCTAGAGCAGTGAGGCTGGAGTGGGTGAGTAGGTGGAGGAGCAGTCTCATAGAGGGGTGAGATAGGGGATGGGATAGTGGAGTTTATGGAGTGGTAGCCATTCCTGGGATATCATTTGAAATGTAAACAAATAAAATGATTAATAATAATAATAGAAAGAAATGTCCAGGCATTAAGCTTTTCAAGGCATACTAAAAGTAAGTGACATTGTGTGCACAAGCTGTGTGTGTGTGTGTGTGTGTGTGTGTGTGTGTGTCTTTCATTTGTGAATCTAGATAGCTCCAGGGCAGATTAATAAGAGTGTGAAATCTGCTGGAATGAAGGTGTTAACTAACTAACACACACACACAGATATACACACAACACACACACACACACACACACACACACACACATATATATATATATATATTATATAATATAATGTCCCTTATCCTGTCTCGCCTCTGTAAACACCATCCCATCACCCTTCCCTTTGCCTCTACGAGGGTGCTCCCACACATACCCACCCCCTTACCCATCTAGCATCCCACTATAAATCGTGTGTGTGTGTGTGCATCTAATGCTATACTACAAATTTGCCTCTTAAAACAGCTATTGTTTTAATAAGATTAGAGGTATTGTGTATACAATTTCATTCTATTCTAGAAAGTCTATTTCTTTCCTGACCAATTTTTTCAGTTGAGAGTTGTCATTTTCCATGAGTTTGTAAGCCTTCTGATCTTTCTGATGTCTGGCTAATATCAGTGGTGGTCTGAAAAGATATGATGTGTTATTTTAATTTTATTGTAGTTGTCGAGTCTTGCTTTTTATCAGAATATGGTCAATTTTGGAGAAAGTTCCATAATGTGCAGAGATGAAGGAATAGTCTTTTCTGTGATTATGTGAAAATATGTTACTAATTTAGTTGTTAAAAAAAAAAAAAAAAAAAAAAAGAAAAGAAAAATTTGTGTAACTGTTAGATCAAACTTCAGTTAGCTCCAGTAGTTTTCTGTTTACTTTTCCACTGTCTATTGGTTAGAGTTTGATATTGAAATCTCTCACTGTCAGTATATGAAGGACAATATGTGCTTTAAGCTATAATTGCACTTCCTTTACAGACATGGGTGCTTATGTGTTTGATGCAAAGATGTCAATATTAAAAATGTCTTCTTGGGTTTTTCCACTGATGAGTATATCCTGTCCATCTCTATCTCTTGTTATTAGGTTTGATTTGAAATCTATTTGTCCAATATTAATGTTATAACTCCAGAGTGTTTCTTGGGCCCATTTCCTTGGAATATCTTTTTTCTATTCCTTTATCCTGAAGTGATATCTATTATTTTCTGATGTTAAGGTATGATTTTAGATTAAGTAGAAGGATGAATCCTCTACTCACTTGCATTCTCTCACTTGTGTATTTTGTAGAATTGAGATTAATCAATGATACTGAAAGATATTGTCTTCATATTTCTATTCCTGCACAAAACACCATGAACAAGTTGCAAATTTGGGAGGAAAGGGTTTATTCAGCTTAGATTTCCAAATTGCTGTTCATCACCAAAGGAGGTCAGACTGGAACTCAATCAGGTCAGGATACAGGACCTGATGCAGAGGTCATGGAGGGATGTTTCTTACTGGCTTGCTTCCCCTGGCTTTCTCAGCTTGCTTTCTTATAGAACCCAAGACTACCAGCCAGATTGTACCACCCACATGGGGCTCAGTCATTGCTTTTTCATATCTGTACTGGCTGGTTTTGTGTCAACTTGACACAAGCTGAGTTATCACAGAGAAAGGACTTCAGTTGAGAAAATGAGATCCAGCTGTAAGGCATTTTCTCAATTATTGATATTTGTTATTTTGTTTGTTGGTTTTGGTTATGGTGTGTGTGTGTGTGTGTGTGTGTGTGTGTGTGTGTGTAGTTCATTTCTTATGATTTTTTTGTCTAGTATTATTTATTTCCTCTATTTCCTTGATTTAGTTAGTCTTTTTGGTGGAGTTTGCCTTTTAGTATGTTATATAAAGGTGGATTTATAGATAGATATTGCCTAGATTTGTTGTACTATGGAATGTCTTTTTGTTCCATTTATTCTAGGTGAATGTTTTGTTGGGCATATTAGTCTGTTCTAGTATCTCTGTTCTTTTAGAGTCTGAAGAACATTCATCTAGGCCCTTCTGAGTTTTAGAGTCTCCACTGACTAGTCAGGTGTAATTCTAAATAGGTTTGCTTTTATACGTTTCTTGGTGTTTTCCTTTTGAAGCTATTTATGTTCTATCTTAGTTCTGTATGTTTAGTGTTGTGATTATAATACATCAAGAGAATTTTCCTTTCTGGTTCAATCCATTTAGTGTTCTTTCCTTAGGTTAAAGAAATTTTCTTCTTTGATTTTGTGGAAAATATTTTCTGTGTTTTTTTTTCTTCTTTTATTCCTATTATTCACTGATTTGCTCCTTTCACAGTGTCCCAAATGTCATGGATGTTTTATACCACGACTTGTTTTAGATTAACATTTTGTTTGACTGATGTATACCTTTTTTCCATGCTCTCTTTAATACCTGAGATTCTTGCATTTCTTGTTTTCTGTAGATGAAAATTACCTGTGTGGTTCTGTTTAAAGTTCTAATTATTTCACTTCCATAATTTTCAGGTATTATTATTAATTATTATTATTTATATTTACACTTTTGTGTTTTGTATGGTTTCATTCATATTGTTCCACTGTCCTTGAGTCTTAATAGATTTATTTCTATAATGTTTTCATTTCCATAAAGGGTGTTTTAAGGTCCTTTTCTTGTCCTTCAGCTATGTGGAATATTTCAAACTTCCTGTGATACAGTTGCTAGGTTCTGTAGATAAATATTATGCTGGATAATTTTATTGTAATTTTAAGGTGTCTTCTAGGCATACTGGATTGGAAAGATTGTAATTCTAGATGCTGATATGCTGATATATCATCTTATCTTTGTTAAGTGAATATTCTTTTTTTTTCTCTCAGTTTCTTGTCTGATTTTTAGGAAAGTGTGGTGGATTTGTATTGCTTGGTAAGAATATCTGAATTCCTGATACATGTCAGCATAGAAGTTCCATGTGAAATATCTTTCTGGCTATTGGTATCTACGACTTAGGAATCATAATGGACTGCAGACAGTTAAGAGCAAGAGTAGGGAATCAAGGAGTTTTACACATATCTGCCTACTTATTCCCCTAAGAATGAAGGAAAAGGGTGAGGAGTGGCAACAGCAGAAGATCTTCTTAAGAGCTAGGGATGAGACTGAGGAATTGGACTTGGAAGACTGGAGGGCAAGAATAAAGTCTGAAGTTAACTTCATAATTCACTGGTCAGAGGGGTCTGTGATTTCAAGGGAGTGACTGCTGGGGTTGGGTTTTGGTCAAAGCATTGGATAGAGGGAAGAAAGTATGAAGGGAAATACATGTGTGATCCACTGAAGAAGGAAAGATGATCAGCAAATGGTGAGCTGTAGGGAAGAGGGTGAGACTGGAGAAATAGATTTAGAAGAGATGAGGGGAAACTGAAGGTCTGGTGTTAACCTACTTCCTTCCCTTTCTAGAATACCATCAGAATTTTTTTAAAGTATTGTAAACTTTCCTCTCCTCAACAGGTTATAGAACCCTAAGAACATCTTCATCATCTGGGATCTACACACCTATGAAAGGGCAAAAGACTACAACCGTCTAGTCTTATAAATAAAGAACAAACACATCTCTAAAATATTATGTGATACTCATTATGCAAAAAATAAAATCGATGTGGTTATACGTAAAAAGGAAGAATGGAAGTATTAATATAGCAATGTAGAAAAATAATTTTATCATTAAATTATACTGTGTAGTTACAAGAATTGCAAATAAAGAAGATAGGAACAGAGCAAGAGATGGCAACAGCTAAAACTTATATAAGTCTACTAAAGTAGAATGTGTGTCTCAAAGTCACTGGCTGTGTCAAATCACGAAAAGATATCAAACAGATCTTTTCATAACCCAAATATAGATTTTACATAACCCAAATAATAGATTTGTTAGTTAGGGTTACTATTGCTATCATGAAACACAATGACCAAGGCAACTTGGGGAGGACAGGATATATTTCACCTTACACTTCTGGGTAACCATTCATCACTGAGGGTAGTCAGAGCAATAAAAAGCAGGAACCAGGAAGCAAGAGCTGATCCAGAAGTCAATGAGGTTTGTTGACTACTTTGTCATACCATACATGGCTTGCTCAGCTTGCTTTCTTATAGAACCCAGGATGATCAGTCCTGGGATGGAAGGACTCACAATGGCCTGCACCTGTTTTGGTAATAATTTAAAACAGCAGCACCTGATCTGTCTTGTGGTATGGGGCCGCCATCTTCCTGACTAGGCAAGGCCTGTGGCCTCAAGCTGAGGCGGCCAACTCAGGGGGGTCAGATACACCAGCTTTGCCACCCATGGGATACCAACATGGAGATGGCTCTGTCAATCTTTCACGCTGTCTCCACAAAGCTAGGCTGAGCCAGACCATCCTACCATCCACGCAGTACTTGGTAGAAAATGAGAATTTAACAGTTAGATTATCCAAAGGCTTTATATGTTTGTAATGCTTAAAAACAAGATGCCCACATAATTGGAGGTGTTTCCCAATTAACTAACCTAGATATTAGTTGTTACCCAGTGCTGTGGATAGCCCCAACCTTGTATTTTGATCCTAGTTCCCAGTGGCTAGCCCCAGCCTTGTATTTTGATCCTAGTTCCACTTTCCTGGGAGGGGTGCAGAGGATAATTGAATCTGTACACAGGTGATGTCTTATGAATCTTCTGTCCAATTAAACTTGTAAAATAAAGGCTAGAGCCAGTGTTAGGCAGTAGAAGGGGAGGCGGAGAAAAAGGCTTAGGGGAAGAGAGAGAGAGAGGAATTTGATATAAGAGGTAGTCTACAGAGGGGAGGAGGTAGAAATAGAAGGTAGACGAAGGAGAAGGAGAAGGAAGTCGACAGAGGAGAGAAGCAGAAGGAAGTTGATGGAGAGGGAGTGGACAGGAGAAGGTAGTCACAGAAGGAAGTCGACGGGAGAAGGAAGTTGACAGAGGAAGGTGTAGGAAGCTGACTATGAAGGAACCGGAGGTGGACAGACAAGCACATGGCCTGGATAAACTGCAAGTTATAAGGGATCTCATAGCTAGGGAATAGAGTAGTGTAATGGTAAATCTGCCCAATCAAGGCATGCAATTTATACCATAATTATTGAATTGTGTTTTCCTTTACTGGTCTTATTTGGGTTGGAGACTTATGGCAACAACCCAGGACTGTTCTTCATACATGCATGGCTCTCCATCCTCCTACATCTCTGTTCCTCTAGCTCCTCCCTCTTCCTCCTTCTCTTCCTCTCCTTATTCCTCCTCTTCCTCTCCTTACTCCTCCCACCTTAGCTCCTCCCAACTTGCTGGGAAAATATCCTGCTACATGGACCCTCCCCTATTATTCACTAATTAAGAAAATGTCTTACAATCACATCATATGGAGTCATTTTGTCAGTTGATACTGTTATTTGTCAGATAATATTAGTTTGTCAGGTTGACATAAAACCAGCCAGCAGAACAGAGGAAAGTCAAAAAAAATTATAGAAACAAATCTGAATTTCTTATAAAAATTCTCAATTACCTTAAGATGGCAAACAAATCGACCTATAACATTTAAAAAAAAGTTTTGTCTGAAACTATTAAACAAAAGACTAAAGAAAGTATGACCATCATTCAATGGTAGTTGATTAGCATGATTCAAGGACATATTTATTAAAATATGAAATTTGAGATTATAAAAAATATAATCTCAAATATAAGTATATTATATATTGTGAGAGCAAGGTTTCTGTCATATAGTCACTATTGTTATAAAAAATAAAATAAAACATATATATGGGTACATGAATATCTACTTATATAATTGTATTTTGTGTGTTTAATATATATATATATATATATATAATATAAAGACATATATGCACATAAATAAACATACCAACATAAACGCATGAACTAACTATATGTTGAATTATCAGCATCTATGTTTATATATCCACTGAAATGGCCTACAAACAAGGAGGATAACTAACATCTAAATTTTGGCTTCACATAACAGTCTAAAGTAAGGTAAGACTCATATAGGGATAAAGAGGTTTGCAGCCAAAGTTACACATAAAACACACTGGAAAATATCTTATCGTCATGGAAAAAAGAGAAAGTTACCAATAAGGCACAGAATTCAAGATGCATGTGCTTGCACAGAGGAGAATCACATACTCAGAGCTTGATCTGTGGAATTAGACAACAATGATTACACCAAATTGTAGGTCTTAGGATAGTCAACATGCTTGTTGTTTTAACTTAGAGCTCACATGAGTAGTATTGGTCAGAGTGTGTTTATTACTCAGTTGTATATTCACAGTTACCCTACTACAAAAATTGACTAAAGCTTCCATCCTCATTACAGGTCAAGGAACTACAGTTTGAGCCACAGACCACACTATAAGTTACATCATTGTACAATCTTGTTCAGCAGTCCCCACTCTAAATACATTACAGCCTGCTATAGTAGAGTAGTTCAAGTTGTAAATCACTTTACTACATTACCTAGTATGTTCCCACTGTAAATCACATTATTAGACAGTCCATTATATTTCAAGTCTCTTTGATGAACAGGACACTTCCTTCAGCTAGACAGCCCAGAGAGTCAGAGAGAGTATTTCAGAAAATTAAGACAAACTCGAATTCTTCTTGGTCAAAATAATAGCTCTGCTATATATCTGGCACTCATAAAGTAGTATAGTATTTATTTAATAATGGCTTTATGGTCCTAAATTTCATCCTGTGTTTGTATAGTGGAACAGTTTCTTTAAGAAAACATGTGCCTTCTCTATTATCTATGAATCCCATTGTGTACCACTACAGAGTAATATCTTTTCTTCAATCTGATGTTAATATTTAAATAAGCCAACTCTATCCAGGTTAAGAATAATATAACATTCCATTTTTAATACCTGGATTCTGAATGTGTGCTATAATATATGCTATTAAATTGCCTAGAAATAAAGAGTTACATTTATAAAATGTTGTATACTATATTTATTTATTTATTTATTCATTTATATTTAGTTCTCTATATAAAATTTTTGAGATATTAGATCACTAGTCCATAGAGGAAAATGATTATTTTTCACGTTAAAGCAGCCTCTTACAATTCACAGTTAGAAAACAAACAACCCAACCCAAACCTTTGCCTGAATTTCAGAGTCCAACATGAAGCATGACAGTTTGCTTAGGCAGAGTCTATTCATTCATTGAAAATAAATGATCTGTGTCCAAGTGCCCCTGCTGGTTAAGTGCATTTCAGGTATGAGACTGGGTGCCAACCTCTAAACCTAGTGTTTCATTTAAATGAATATTCACTGTTAGAATGTCAACTTCTCTTGCAAATGATTAATTTTGAACCATAATTATACATATAAATTAAAAACTTGTTTACATTTAGATAACATATTACTATTGCCAGAAAAAAAAATATAGCATGTGCCTTTGTAAAACATTCTTCTAAAGAAGACATGTTATTTGGTCAAGGTGAGTACTTTAATAGGGATGAATAAAAGCCTCAAGTGCTGTTTGTACACAGAATCTATACATTTAAAACACTTCCAGTAAATAGAAACCTTCCATGTCTGGTGCACGACATTGCAAGTAATCTATAGCTTGAGTTTATGCATTGTGTTTCAATTTTATCTATTAAACTGAAACAATGAGGAGACTGATATCGAAATGCTCACTAAAATGAGATTCAGATTGCATCTTCTTGAAAGCATGTTTGTTTCTTTTCTGTTCTTGGTAATTTCATAACATTTCCATCAAATCAATAAAGTATCCCTGATATTTCACAACTTAGTCTGGACCCTTCTGTTCTTGCTTACAAAAAAAAAAAAAAAAAAAAAAAGAAGAAAAAAAAGCACACATATGGTAGAATTTGCAGATTATCCTGTCAGCTTAAGTCTTAAAACTCAATTTAATAAATAAAACTTAATTTAATTGTCTACATTCACAGCAATAATTTTTCAGAACTGCATAGACAGTGCCTTAATGTTGAAGAATGTTTTATTCTGGTGTAGATATTACCAAAATCAGTGAGAAGCATTAGACATAATTTTTTATCCAATTTCTAAAAGGATTAAGAAATTTGTTGGTCAAAATTTAAATTTATTTATTAAATAGCATGCATCACAACAGAACATTTTATTTTAAAGTTAATGTAAACATGGTGATTAAAATGTAAAGGCTTCCAAACATGTTTACAAAAGTGTTACAAACGTAAATTATTGGCACTGGTCCTTTCTCAGCTTCACATATGCTGGAATTGCAGGTGGACATCTTAATGTCTTGTAGACAAACTTAACTTACATAATATCATTTTCCATTTTATTCTGTTTTACCACTTTCTGATTATTTAGTATAAGTGCACCTACATTCGTAGTTAAATGTATCTAATGTTACCATTTTAATAGATGTAATATTAAAAACAATTATTCTTTCTTAATAGGCAAGAATTCTAAACTGGATTTTTAGAATATTTTCCTAATTCCCCACTGGATAAAGTGTGAATTATCTTGTTTAATAGTTTACATGACTGTATTGTGTCAACATTCATTACATGTAAAAAAGTTTTATTTAGCACTTTTGTTAGGCATACAGTATTCATGTGCCTATGCCTGAAAAAATAAACACTGTCAATTTAAAAAATCTCCAAAAAGAACTCAATGGCTTTATCATCATGAAGCTGTCATGGAAACATGATGGTATCTAAGTTATTGAATACAATAGCCAAATTACTTCATTTTAACTAACAATTAAATTGAAATAAGTTGCATAGAAGTCAAGTGTTGAAGAATAAAATTCTTAAATGAGAGACCACACAAAATAATATACAGGAAAATTTATCTCAAATAAAACAAGAAAAGTCAGTTAACTAATGTAATATTCACTAAGTTATGTGCATTATATAAAGTAGATCATGAATTTTAAAAAGTAATTGGCGTAAAAATATATATTTATGGTTAGACTGTGATAATTTCATATTTTAATATATATATAATGTGTTGCACTAAGATCAGTTTAATTGACATATATGTCAGCTTAAACCTTTAAAACTTCTTTGTGTTAGAAATAAACTATTTATATATATAAATATATATATATATATATATATATATATATATATATATTATATATTATAAAATGAATTACTCTAAGTCAAAGCTAGCTGATTTTGCAATTCCACATTGGATGTTATTTATCCTGTTGAGAGAATCTGTATGCATATTAATCATCTCCCCTTTCCACATGTCTTCTTCCATCCTTCCCACAATGTGACATTATCTCGCATATACTATTCTATTGTTCACCTTTTACATATTAACATTTCAGTTCACTTCATGCCGTCTAGAAATCAAGATGTACAGCTCTCAGCTCCTTCTTCAGCTGGAGAGTTAGCTCTGGTTGTGTTGATGTAGGAAACCCAGCAGTCTGACCAGCTTAACTTCCACCCAGGCCCAGATCCCAAGATTTTATTTGACCAACTCTAAAATCTACATTATCTATGAAGTATTGCAGCATGTTAAAGGCCAGGTCCTGCTGATCCAAAGCTGGAGGATCTCTATAGCACAGGGCAACTACCAGATAGCTGGGAGGAGAGCCAGTGAGGATACAATGGTGATGGTATCACAGAAGCCAGAGACCTTGAACCATGCCAATGGCTAGTTGCAATGAACATTTGCCAGTGAAGATGTGTGGACAAACAGTGAGACATTGTGTGACAGAGTAAGATACACTACAGCTTCCATGAAAATACTTTTATATGCTGTGTTTGTTTATTTATTACTTTTCTTTGAGTATTTTTAGTTTCCTTTTGGGGTGAGTTTGCAAATAGATATAAGCAGACAGGGAGATGATTTGAGAGGGGGGTGCATGAAGTAAAACTCACAAAGAATCAATAAAATCTTTAAAAATATATACCAACATTTAATGTCTGTATGTACATGAAAATATGTACTGTTTGTTCTTATGTGTTTGATTTCTTTCACTTCACAAAATGCTGTTGAGATTCACTCAGGTCTATCAAATTAGAGAATGACTAGCTTAATGACTTAATATTGTTCTATTTTGTAACAGTATTGTATTTTCTTTACATATTCTTCCATCTATGGACTTACTAGCATCTTCCGAACAGATGAATGAAATCTGCAGAGCTAAGAGACAATCTATAGAGTTCACAGAAACACCTACAAATCACATATCTGGGAAATATTTAGTACCCAGAATACATAAGACACTCAAATAATTCCACACTTAAAATTAAGATATCTGGTTTAGAAAATGTGGCAGCGACAGCACATAGACATGTCGATAAGAAACATGAAAGTTCTCAGCATCACTCATGGTCTTGGAAGAGCCATAGCTGATATAGCCTATCTCAATTTATAAAGCTGCAGCCCATAGACAGACTCAAAAGTGCAGTATACAATGTAGAAAGTGGGAAACTTTCAATAAAGGTGAACTAGGACATCAATATTGGAAACTGTAATTTTCTCCAAAATCTTGGAATAGAACCTGTATCTAATCCAATCTGATCTGCTATTGCCTGTATGCCCAAAAGAAAAGAAAATTAATGAATCAAAAAGATAAACTTCCAAAATACACAAGACATATGAAATTCAGAATAGTACTTGTTTCTGTGAAGAGGTCATTATAGGAGAAATTAAATGGATGCGATTAGAGAACACAGAGTGACAATAAACCATTAGGCTTACTCTACATGGTTCAAAGGCTACAATTGTTTGCTTTTGTTTTATTATTTATATATCATTTCAGTGTCAGTGTTTTTGTTCCTAGACAAAGTCCCACTTTAAATTACTGTGTTCTGGAACATATTGTGTCCTGCAGAATGGACTCAAAACCTCAATCCCACAGCCACAGCTGTTAAAGTGTCCTGAGTACAGGCATGTAACATCACACACCGTATTCAGTAAACTGATCGTTTGGAAAGATGGTGAATGAGAGTGGAGAGGCAGGACAGTACCCTTTCTGGAGTCAGTAAAAATAGAAGAAGAACTTTTAATCTAATTCCTTGATCCTAGCATGGAAAACTGAGCAACTCAAAAAGGAAATAGTAGAAACCTTTTTTCTAATACATAATTTTATCATATTCCTTTCTGAATAATGAGAAATATACCCTATCCAAACAGCAACGGCTTCTTTATCAATCATTCTAAAAGTCCACATACGCACAGAATATATCAAACAAAAATCAAATCATAGTTTGTTTCTCATAAAATCATTAATGTTGTTACATAAGAAAGATACAGAACCTCTTTGACATATCCCTTTTAATCTTGGATGGCCAAAGACTTTCCAGTATATATTCGTCTATAAATCGCATAACATCAAAATAAAGTTGAACAAGAGTTAATGTAAGTTACATTCCAAGCTATTTGAATGATTTAAATAATGTCTAACTTGTATATGGATACACACACAAGGTTTTGTTGTTGTTGTGAAAGTGAGGCTGGGAAGAAAACATTAGAAATGGTAAACTTTCCCAAAAAGCATGAAATTTCCTGGCTTATACTGCTCATTGGTTTATGGATAAGACTGATGCGCTAAGAGATCTCCTGCTCTGATGGTCCCTAGAAAGTCCTTGAGTCAAGCTGTTTCCTTGGACAGGGTTCATAAGGACATCAGTTCAATACTTACGTTAATCAAAGACACAGACTTGTTCAGATTCATATAATATGGAGATGATAACCTTGCATTAACTTATTCTAGCTACTATTTAAATGTGCTATTTATTTTTAGGGAGTATATCAAGCATTAACTAAAATACTCATCAATTTATTTTAGTGTGTTTTCAGTTTAATGTTTACACTGAAACTGTAAGTTGCTAGAAGTATTTGAAAATAGATTCTGTTTAGGAGTTCACCTTGAAAACACTTGTACACTGATATTTCTATCACAAATAAGCAGTTTTTATGTATAATACATGTATGATTTGTGTGAGTACAAATAAGAAAAATAGATTTAGCCTAAGTTCTTTTGACATTGTTAATGTTTTGCTCTGCACATATTTACTTTTTGTTCACTGAACTTCAAGATTTTTCCTCAACATAGATGTAATTATATTTTTCTGTTTTGGAGAGATGTCTAAAAATAACTGAAAATTCATGTGGAATACATGTGGGGTCCATTTTTTTTGAGCTTTGTTGTATCTCCTAGATTTCAGTTTAACCAAAAAAAAAAAAAATCAAAATAGTAAAAACTGGAATAGACATTTGGAAGAATTTAGATTATAGAATTTCTAAAATCATTCTCTTATAAAAATAGACATTGTACTCAGAATTCCATAAATCTGTTATCAGAGAATATACTAAATTTCCTGTAAATATATTATTCTATTTACTGCTTATCTGACCCCCAATTATGGGAACCTATTAATCACAAGTCAAATGCAGCCATTCATTTCATTTTCCTTTGTGTCTTTCTCTCTCCAGTTGCCAAGAGTGGAGACAGACAGGGAGCAGCCAGCAGCTCTTGTTGGGTTGACTGACTGTAACCCTATCTGGTCTGGCTGTGGTGCTCAGCAGGGACCATGTGTTCCTACAAACTTTTTAAAATATTAATACATAAAATCGTACTGAGGTTTCTGATAGCAGAAGCCCGACTCCTCTGTGGTTTTCTGATTAGCGTTCTATTGGTGATTCCGAGAAGTCACTGGCGCCTAAATGGGTTAAGTCTAATGAGCTTTCGAAAGCTGATAGCATAATTTAAGATGACTTTCAGTCTCTGAGCTATGGACCTATCCGACCCCAGAAAATTACAGTGTTTGTTAATGCTGTGCTGGAGACATCTTTGAATCAACCCAAATCAGATATATTAAGTGAAAAACATTGAGTTGTGGTTCTTTAAGGGAAGTTGCTACTTGATTCTGACAGGTCTGCATTCTTAAGGCCAACTGAGATACTTCGAAATTTTGTTGGTAATTAAGACTTAAATGTGTACATGCACACGCAAACAAACACAAAGATACACAAAGAGAGACAAAGAAAAGAGACGAACACAAATACACAGAAGAAGAATCTGAGAGACACATAGAAAGAAGAGTAAAGAGAATATTTTATCTGTAAGAATGTGGTAATAATTTGATGGCCTATGGCTTAGACAGGAAACAAGAGATGGAACATTTGGGAAGTAGAAAGGATTTTAAAATCGTGCAATATGTGGGAGATTTGGCCAGGAAGGTGTGACAAGACAGACACATGATACCTGACCAGCCATTTTGCAGAATGTAGATTAGAATAAATGGGTTATTTAAAATTATGAGCTAATTAGAGAAGAGCCTAGCTATATGGTTAAGTTATTTGTAAATATAGTTTGAACCTGTGTCTTATTCCTAGAAACACATTTCTGGGAGGAAGAACCAGACGTAACATCTTCAGGGAAGAGACCAACACACACTTACAGAGATACCCAAAGAGATAGGAGAGAAAGAAAAATATAAAGAGACAGAGACAGGAAAAAGAGGTAGAGATAGAGAGAGACAGACATGCACAGAGGGACAGAGACAAAGACACACACACACACAAAGAGAGAGAAGAGAAGAGAGAGAGAGAGAGAGAGAGAGAGAGAGAGAGAGAGAGAGCAAGAGAGAGCGAGATGTATGTGTTGTTTTATTCCTACAAAATGAGAATCCACAAATTCTATTTTCTTAATCTTTCTTGTTTGGGGTATTTCTCATAGGAAATATAGTCAATAGATCCTGTAGAGACCACTTCTAGTAGATAGGCACTGCCCTCACTCAGTTGAGGGATGGGGCCACACAACCACCTCAAATTATTTAAGCCAGAATTGTTCCTGTTTAAAGGAAATGCAGGGACAAAAATGGAACAGAGACTGAAGGAAAGGCCATTCAGAAAGGCCCCACCTAGGGGTCCATCCCATCTGCAAATACCAAACCCAGATACTATTGGTGATGCCAAGAAGCACTTGCTGACAGGAGCCTGGTATAGCTGTTCCCTGAGAGGCTGTGACAGCACCTGATTAATACAGATGCAGATATTCATAGCCAACCATCAGATTGAGCCCAGGGACCCCAATGGAAGAGTTAGAGGAAGGCAAGAAAGAGCTAAAGGGGATTGAAACCTCATTGGAAGAACAGTATCAACTAACTGGATCTCCCCTGCCCGGCCCCCCAGAGCTCTTAGGGACAAATTACAAACCAAAGAGGGACCCATGGCTCTAGTTGAATATGTAGCTGGGGGTGGCGTTATCTGGATCAACGGAGGAGAAGTCCTTGGTCCTGTGGAGGTTTGATGCTCCAGCATAGTAGGATGATAGAGCAATGAAGCAGGAGTGGATGGGTGGGTGGAGGAGCTCCCTCATAGAGGCAAAGAGGAGAAGGGCTGGGAGGAGTGATTTGTAGAGGGGGAAGATTGGGAAGGGGGACAACATTTAAAATGTAAATAAATAAAATAACAGTAAAGAAAGAAGAAAAGAAACTGTATGTAGAAACAAAAGTCACAAATTTCTCATTTTATAAATAGATAATAAACAAAATAAATGAAAACAGGTTTGTAGGATGTTAGAATGAGAAGGCTGTAATTAGAAAATTAAATATCAAAGTGCAGATTGCTGGAATCCAATATATACTAAAAGAAGTCTTGAAAGAAAGGGTTGTTTTAGCTGGAACACATATCATTATGCTGAATTAAAAGTGTTTACCTTGTAAAGGAAAAAATTAGACACAATTATCCTTGAAATCTTTATATTTTAGTTACAGCTTAAGGCAGTTATTACTGTGATTTCTACCAAATTTTCAAAATATAAGAGATGGACAAAATAAAACTTTGGAAACTTTGCAAATTTAGAATTTCTGCATTAATGATTACAAACTTTCTTCAACTGTAAAAGTAAAAAAAAAAAATAAAAAAGGTGTGTTTCTTCATTTTTGTTTGATTTTTAAAGTGAAGTCTGTTTCGAATGCTAGATTACTTTTTTTCCTGTTAACCTTGTAACTGCATTCTCATTAATTGGACTTGCCAATAACCTTGCTACAGTAAGGTGGTGGTGACACATGACTTTAATCCTGGCATTCATGTGGCAGAGGCAGTAGGATCTTTGTGAGCCTGGTCTACATAATATATTCTAGAACAGCCAGAGCTCCTAGTGAGAACATGTCTAGAAATAAAGAAGCAAACAAACAACATTAATGTTTCAAGTATCATGAATAAAATATTTAACCTTTTAAGGTAAATAGTTTCTTCATTTCAAAACTTAAAATTTAATGTATTCTAGAAAATAAATATATTCGTGTTTTAGGTTGTGAGATTGTTAATAATCTTAACTTTATAAGTAATTATAGCATCTTTATAAAATTCTTGTCACTTAGGAATAACATTTTGTTTAAAATAGGTAATAGAAAATGAAAGATAATATAGTCAGTAATTTATAAGTAAAGATAATTTTAATAATTCTTAATATTCAAAGACAAATTTATCACATTTCATTATTGAGACAATTCAATTGAAAACTATTTGTTTAAACTTTTAATTCAAAGTGTGATGGTTGCTGTCAACTCTTAGAAAGCACCTAACTGGACATATAGGAAAGAGATATTATAAACAGAAGAAAAATAAGTTACCCATAAGTGCTGGGACTGACTATAACTAGTATGTAACAGATTCAATCCTAAGTCTATATCTTCTATAGTTAACCACTACAGCTAGCAACAGCTGTAGTTGATTCATCAAATTAGTATTTTCAAAGCCTATATTCCTCTTAGAATTTGCTCCCCTTTTATTATAATGCACAAAATCCAAATACTTCCAAATATTATCCTTGATTTCATTTTGAAAAAATTTAGCTAGATAAATTCTTCAATTAGATTTATTTATTTTCTCTAAACAGAAATCTATCTATTCCAAAGAAGAAAAGCCTAAATGTTGAAACTGAGAATTTCATTTGGAAAGTTTATAAATTTACTCAATATAATTATTTCTTAATTTGTATCTCATATCTGCTAATATTTATATTCCCAAATTGCCACCTAATAAGTGTATATATAAACACTTTATACTTTAATAAAATGAATCTATAATTTTATTATTTGAAATATTATCAGATATTAATTTATAAGTAATTCAGTATCACTGAAACAATCATATCCTTCCTAATTAAAACAGATAAATGAGATAGTTTATAACTGATGCGTGATTATGCCTAGAAAATACATGAAGAAATTATTTGCATTAACTCCATATCTAGTTAACATTTTGTTTTCTGACACTTTCTCGTTGATATGTAGTTACATTTGTTGTTATTCACATAATTATTCCTGAATTTTGTTTGTAAATATTATTTTTATTTATTTACTCAACTACATCCTAGAAACAGTGTTTCTTAAAATCAGAGAGGGGTTGAATTGAGGATGTTTGTCTGGGAGGACTGGTCTGGAGGGGTGGAAAACACTTTAGGTCTGTAATAGTGCTTAGATCATTAACCAACATCTCAGTAGAACACTTCTCTGAAAGAAAGGGAGATGGATGCAGTTGCCTTTCCTCTCCATTTATTTTTTATGGTTATTTATTCACAGATGATGTGGGCAGACTGTGTGCAGAGATAAAGCTTGGGTAATTTACAGGCAAATGTGACTCTCTATTGGCTAGGATCTTCAGAGAGCTCTAAGAAATTAAGCAGAAAGTAGGTCAGCTGAATCATACACTTGTTAAACATTTATCTTATAAATGAAGCTAATATGTACTTATTCTAAAAGTGCAGGAAAAATGGCTTTGAATAGGATAAGGAAGAGAGTTAAACAAAACAGAATTATTAAAGCACCCAGTTTCTGCGCCTCTATAAGTTCAGTAGGTGGTCTGCTACTGACAGTGTACAAACCAGTGGGAGAGTTTGCTAATGAAAGACAAGATACATGTGTTGACATAACATTAAATGACTGGCTGTTCACTCCCCCTGGGTCTGAGTTGTAGATTCTATGCAATAGTAACACAATGGAACTGCTTTTATCCTTTTGTTTTCCTAACTTTAGCATCTCGCACAAATTAACAGCTTTCAGTTTGTCATTTGCATGTTTATTTCATGCCATGCTCAGTTAAAATTAAAATTGGACCACTAGACACACACTTCAAAATGTAGTCCGTCTTCAAAGGCCTGCAGTTTGACTTAATGAGTGTGGAGTGAAAATCTCTTCTTTAAATCAAATTAAATGTAAGCTATCCATGTTCAATCCTGCAGAGGCATATTGTGTGTGTGCTATAAATTGAGAATACTCAATAGAAAGAGATAGTTTTATGTCTTCTTTGCCCAAAAATATGCAGCATGATTGGAAAGATATGGATTTTTACTCCTGGTTTATAGCCACAGGGAATTTTTAAGTTATAATGCCACAAATCTGTGGCATTGTGTCACTAACACATACAGCAATAAGACTGAAGATCAAAACTTGAGTTTCCTTTAGAAAGGAGTTTGTTACAAGAAAACAATTTTCTCCTTGTTATCACCATGGGAAATATCCATTGGCTTAAGAGGCCAAATTGTCATTCAGACACTTGAAAGTCAGTGTTTCAGAGTGAAAGAATTATCAAAAGTAAAGCACCCACCAGAGGGTGATGCAATATATTGACCAAGGCAGTACTATTACCAGGTAGAATCCAGTCACCAGGGAAATAGGTTCAAAGCCAACTGAACTGCATGAGAAGTAATGAAAGTGTCTTTAAGTTTAAAAATTATTATCAACTTCATAAGAATGTTCACACTTGGGCCACTGTCTAATATCTGTATTTCAGAGATGGTATGTGAGTATATCTTCTGGGATGAGAGTGGCCTGTCTGCTTTTATTGTTTGCACTATATTAGGTATTCTGACTTGGAAAGATTTATTGATTGTCATCTATATATTATTGGCAAAAAAAAAAAGCTAAAAAAATCTTTTATATTTAATTAAAATTTTTGTTCTGTTTTTTAAATTTGACTTTACTCCATGAGGTTCCTTTATCTCAGCCCTCAAATGGAACAGTCTCCTGCTGCTAATTCAAGGGCCACATTTCTCAGGACAACTTGTAGGCTAAAGGCAAAACTATACCTCTTCTATTACTCCTAAGACATAATACCCCAAATTTCATATATAGCTATATAATCACCCCTTCCTCGTGGACATCATTCTCAAACGATCATAAAGATGTTATTTGCCAAGATTTCTTCCCTGCACTTACCCAAGTATTTCATCCTCTAACACCTGCAGGCATTCCTAATGCAGATAATATCTAAACAGGCCAGACACAGACATATAGGCAACACACACTCCAGAATTCAGAGAGGAAACAGAAACCAAGGAAGAAAAAAACAAACCCACAAAGAAATTCCAAGAAATCAGTACCTAGACCTATAATCATCCCAAACCTAGATGAATAGATTTCAGTGTAAAAATACAATCCGTGACAGCCAGGGAAATATGTCTCTATTAGAGCCATGATACTCTAGATCAACAGGCCTTGAATATTCCAATATTAAATAAAACACAAGGAAAAGACCATAAAACCAACTATGTAAAGATGGTATAAGTCCTTAAAAATGAAATGAATAAATTTCTTATGAAAATTTACAAAATCAAAACTAATTGGAGGAAATGAATAAACCCCTTAAGGAAATTCAAGACAATATAAACAAACTATTGAAAGAAGAAATAAAACTGTTCAAAACAGGAAATGGAAATAGAAGCAATATGAGAGGACATAAACCAAGGGAAATGAAAAAATTGTGAATTTGAACAGGAACTTTAGAGGCAAGATTCACCAATGGAAAAGGAGATGGAAGACAAAATTGCAGACATAGAAATAACTATTAAAAAAATGGATACATTGGCCAAAGAAAATGTTAACTTGTAAAAGTTCCTGACACAATGTATTCAGGAAGTCTAGGATACTATGGAAAGATCAACTAAAAGAATAGTAGGAATAGAAGAAGATTCTCAGCTCAGAGGCCCAGAAATCGTTTTCAACAAATTCATAGAAGAAAAATTTCCTAACCTAAATAAAGAATGTCTATAAAGTTAAAAGAAACATTTAGAACAACAATAGGTTGGAATAGAAAAGAGTCACCTGACTACATAATAATCAAAACACTAACCATAAAGAACAAAGAAAATACTATTAAATGCTTCAATGGAAGAAGCCCAAGTAACATGTAAAGGCAGACCTATTAAACTTACTTAGAGTCTTCTTAATGGAGACTCTAAAAGGCAGACAGGACTGTGCAAATGTGCTGCAGATTCTAAGAGACCACAGATGCCCACTCAGACTATTCTACCCAGGAAAGCTTTCAATCATGAAAGATGGAGAAAATGAGATATTCCATGATAAATCCAAATTTAAGCAACATCTATCCACAAATCCAGTCATAGGAAAGGTGTAGCTGCTTGTATTGGGAATGCTAATTGTGTTCTTCAAAAAAAATGTCGATATGAAAAGGTTTGCACATAACTCTTCTGGGAACCTGCCCCCAGTATTGATTGGTAAATAAAGGATGCCAACAGACAAAAGGTGGGGAGGACACATAGGGAAGGGATATTAGGATTCCTAGGCTTGAGTCCAGGAAGAGGAAAGACGATTTGATTCACTATGTTGGGAGAGTGTAGAAGAGAGACCACATGTCTGAGGATAATGCAGGACAGAGAGGCATAGCTGCCATGTGAAGCAGCCACCCAATTGGGTCCAGAGCAGCCAGGATAGAATACAGAATTAGTAACAGCAATTCAGGATTATCAGCATTAGCAGAATGTATAGAATCTTACAGCTTGAAGGGTTAGGCAGTGACTCAACTATCGTGCCACTTAAGGCATATTTTAGTGTGTTTCATTCTGGAACATAAACCATTGTACCAGGTAGCAAAACTTGCTTTTAGGATTTATTAATTAATATTTAATTCTACAGGAAGGTTTTATAGTAAAAACTTCAGTCAAAGGAGTTAACAAGATTGTACTTCCACAACCAATGGATGAGTATTCCCTTGCTCCAATCCTTGAGAGTATTAGCCATTATGACAGGTATAAAATGGAATCACAACATAGTTTTGATTTATATTTCTCTGGTTGTTAATGATTTTCAACACTTATTTGAGTGTTTCTTAGCCATTTGATATTACTCAATAAAGTCGTTGGCCAAGAGGTGTAGAAGTTTGGTCCCAGTTCTTCCTCCCAGCTCCATGATTCCAGAAAAAAAGAGATTCAAATTATCTTTACAAATACCTTGACCATATACCTAAGCTCTTCTCTGACTAGAATCATAACTTAAGATAACCCATTTCTTTTAACATACATTCTGCCATGTGGCTGATTACCACTTTTTAGGCAACCAAAAGAGAAACATGGACAGCTACTGGCCACAAAGTCTTTGATCTACAATATGTCTTGCCTTCAAAATATGCTAGGACACTGGTGGCACATTACCTGTGGAATAGACAATGAATGACTAATTTGGCTAAATGCCGACTCCACAAAATAGACTTTGCTTGAGTAACCCAGAATTAGAGTCTAGATAGCACAGAAACCATACTACTAGTCAAAAAAGTATAAAAACAGACTCTTAATCATATTCTTTTATACTCATAGATCAATCACTTATCTGGTCATCATCAGCGAGGCTTCCTTTGGCAGTAGATGGGACTAAATTAGAGAACTACAGACATACATTTTATTGAGAAAGAATAAACTGGAGGTCTCCATGAAATCTCTCCTCTCAGATACAGAAATATTATAAGGGCCAGAAGAGATAGAAGACCCCAAGATTGCAAGGTCCACTGAATTATTAAGGAAGGTGATTATAAGACCTTACAGAGACTGAAGAAGCAAGCATTGGGCCTCCTATATGGGTCTCCACCAGGTCTTCTCCATATACATTTTATCTTTTAGCTTACTATTTTTTAAAGGACCCCCAACTAAGAACAACTGATGCTCTAACTCTTGAGCCTGCTCTTGGGCATTGGTTTTAACCTATTGGGTTCATGTGTACAACTTCAATATAATTGGTTTTCAATATAATTCATTTTCTTACTTTTTTTATTCTATCATGTTTGGTCATTATCTCATAGAAGCTTGGTTTTTTTGTTTTTGTTTTTTTGGTTTGTTTTTTGTGTTGTTTTGTTTTGTTTTTAGGAACAGGGTTTCTCTGTATAGCCCTGGCTGTCCTGGAACTCACTCTGTAGATCAGGCTGGTCTCGAACTCAACAATCTGCCTGCCTCTGCCTCCCAAGTGCTGGGATTAAAGGCGTTTGCCACCACCTCCCAGCTAGCTTGTTCTTTTCTAATGAGAAACTGAAAGGGAGTGGTTCCAGTAGAGAGGAGAGATGTGTAGGAACTGGGAAAAGTAAAGGGAAGGGAAAGTATACTCAGGATATATTGCATGAGAACAAACTATTTTCAATGAAAAAATAGATTAAAAGGTTTATTATTTTGTTTTATGTATGTATTTATTTTGCCTACATGTGTGTTTATGAGCCACATGTTATGCCTATTTTATATAGATGTCAGAAAAAGGCATTGCATCTAGTACAATTTGTGTTACTGATGGTAGTGAACTATCATGTGACTACTGAGACTCGAACCTAGGTCTTCTGTTAAAAAAAAAAAAAAAAAAGGAAAAAAAAAAAGAAAAGAAAAGCTGAAAACTCTAGAACAAAAAGAAACAAATACACCCAAAAGGAGTAGGCGTCAGGAAATAATCAAACTCAGGGCTGAAACCAACCAAGTAGAAACAGAAAGAACTATACAAAATACCAACAGAACCAGGAATTGGTTCTTTGAGAAAATCAACAAGATAGACAAACCCTTAGCAAGATTAACCAGAGGGCACAGAGACAGTATCCAAATTAATAAAATTAGATCTGAAAAGGGAGACATAACAACAGAAACTGAGGAAATTCAATAAATCATCAGATCCTACTACAAAGGCCTATACTCAACAAAACTGGAGAATCTGGATGAAATTGACAATTTTCTAGACAGATACCAGGAACCAAAGTTAAATTAGGAGCAAATAAACCATCTAAACAGTCCCATAACCCCTAAAGAAATAGCAGCAGTCATTAAAAGTCTCCCCACCAAAAAAAGCCCAGGACCAGATGGTTTTAGTGCAGAATTCTATCAGACCTTCAAGGAAGACCTAATACCAATTCTCTTCAAACTATTCCACAAAATAGAAACAGAAGGAACACTACCCAATTTGTTCTATGAAGCTACAATCACTCTCATACCTAAACCTCACAAAGACCCAACAAAGAAAGAGAACTTCAGACCAATCTCTCTTATGAATATTGATGCAAAAATACTCAATAAAATTCTAGCAAACCGAATCCAAGAACATATCAAAACAATCATCCATCATGATCAAGTGGGCTTGATCCCAGGAATGCAGGGATGGATCAATATTCGGAAATCCATCAATGTAATCCACTATATAAACAAACTCAAAGAAAAAAACCACATGATCATCTCACTAGATGCTGAGAAACCATTTGACAAAATTCAACATCCCTTCATGTTAAAAGTCTTGGAAAGATCAGGAATTCAAGGCTTATACCTAAACATAGTAAAAGTAATATACAGCAAACCAGTAGCCAACATCAAACTAAATGGAGAGAAACTTGAAGCAAGCCCACTAAGATCAGGGACTAGACAAGGCTGCCCACTCTCTCCCTATGTATTCAATATAGTACTGGAAGTCCTAGCCAGAGCAATTAGACAACAAAAAGAAGTCAAAGGAATACAAATAGGAAAGGAAGAAGTCATAATATCACTATTTGCAGATGATATGATAGTATACTTAAGTGACCCCAGAACTTCCACCAGAGAACTCCTAAACCTGATAAACAACTTCAGCAAAGTTGCGGGTTATAAAATCAATTCAAACAAATCAGTAGCCTTCCTCTACGTGAAAGATAAAAAGGCTGAAAAAGAAATTAGGGAAATGACACCCTTCCTAATAGCCACAAATAATATAAAATACCTCTGTGTGAATCTAACCAAGCAAGTGAAAGATCTGTATGACAAGAACTTCAAGTCTCTGAAGAAAGAAATTGAAGAAGATCTCAGGAAATTGAAAGATCTCCCATGCTCAATGATCGGCAGGATTAATATAGTAAAAATGGCCATCTTGCCAAAAGCAATCTACAGATTCAATGCAATCCCACTAAAATACCCACTCGATTCTGTACAGAGCTAGAAAGAGAAATTCTCAAATTTATTTGGAACAACAAAAAACCCAGGATAGCGAAAACTGTTTCAACAATAAAAGAACTTCTGGAGGAATTGCCATCCCTGACCTCAAGCTGTACTACAGAGCTATAGTGATAAAACTGCCTGGTATCGGTACAGAGACAGGCAGGAAGATCAGTGGAATAGAGTTGAAGATCAGAAATGAACCCACATACCTATGGTCATTTGATCTTTGACAAAGGAGCTAAAACCATCCAGTGGAACAAGGACAGCATTTTCAAAAAATGGTGCTGGTTCAACTGGAAGACAACATGCAGAAGAATGCAAATCGATCCATTTTTATCTCCTTGTACAAAGCTCAAGTCCAAGTGGATAAAGGAATTTCACATAAAACCAGACACACTGAAACTAATAAAAGAGAAGGTGGGGAAGACATTCGAATACCTAGGCACAGGGGAAAAGTTCCTGAACAGGACACCCATGGCTTCTGCTCTAAGATCAAGAATTGACAAATGGGACTTCATAAAATTTCAAAGTTTCTGTAAGGCAAAGGACACTGTCAATAAGACAAAACGGCAACCAACAGATTGAGAAAAGATCTTTACCAATCCCACATCCGATAGAGGACTAATATTCAATATATACAAATAACTCAAGAAGTTAGACTCTAGACAACCAAATAACCCTATTAAAAAATGGGGTACCAAGCTAAACAAAGAATTCTCAACTGAGGAAATGCTAATGGCCAAGAAGCACCTAAACAAATGTTCAGTACCCTTAGTCATCAGGGAAATGCAAATCAAAACAACCCTGAGATTCCACCTCACACCAGTCAGAATGGCTAAGATCAAAAACTCAGGTGATAGCAGATGCTGGGGAGGATGTGGAGAAAGATGAACACTCCTCCATTGTTGGTGGGATTGCAAGATGGTGCAACCACTCTGGAAAACAGTCTGGCGGTTCCTCAGAAAATTGGACCTGAGGACCCAGCTATACCACTCCTGGGCATATACTCAGAAGATGCTCTAACATATAACAAGGACATATGCTCCACTATGTTCATAGCAGCTTTATTTATAATAGCCAGAATTTGGAAAGAACCCAGATGCCCTTCAACAGAGAAATGGATACAAAAAAAATGTGGTACATTTATACAATGAAATATTACTCAGCTATTAAAAATAATGAATTTGATAAATTCTTATGTAAATGGATAGGACTAGAAAATATCAACCTGAGTGAAGTAACCCAATCACAAAAGAACACACATGGTATTCACTCACTGATTATTGGATTTTAGCCCAGAAGCTTGTAATACCCAAGATTCAACTCACAGACCACATAAAGCTCATGAAGAATGAAGACCAAATTGGGGATGCTTCAGTCCTTCTTAGAAGAAGTAACAAAATACTCAAGGGAGCAAATATGGAGACAAAGTGCAGGACAGAAACTGAAGGAGGGGCCACCTGCAGACCAGTCCACCTGGGTATCCATCCCATGTGCAGTCACCAAAGGTAGATGTTGATGTGGATGTCAGGAAGTACATGCTGACAGGAGCCTGATATAGCTGTCTCCTTAGAGGTCTGCAAGAGTCTGACATATTCAAAGGCAGATGCTCACAGCTAACCATTAAACTGATCATGGGGTTCCCAATAGAGGAGTTAGAGTGAGGACTGAGGAGTTGAAAGGATTTGCGACCCCATGAGGAGAACAACAATACCAACCAACCAGAGCCCCCAGGGTCTAAACCACCAGCCTGGGAGTCCTTAGGGAGGGACCCATGGCTCCAGGTATATATATGCAAAAGTGTTATAGGTGGGAGAAGAGATCCTTGTCCTTGGTCTCATAAAGGCTGGACTTCCTGGGGTGGGGAATTTGAGGGTGGTTAGGTGAGGTGGGGGGTGGTGTGGGGGGATGGAGGGTTGTTGGGGGAGGTACACCCTCATAGAAGCAGGAGGAGGGGGGATGAGATAGGGAGTTCCTGGGAGGGAGGGGGGGAAAATGGCGGTAAGGGAGAACAACTGAAATGTAAATAAAATTTCCAATAAAAAAATAATATAAGGCTGTACATTAAAAAAAATGCTGTGTTTTAATCACAGAACCATCTCTACAGAACTCCCTAAAATTATTAGTGTTGACAATAGAGTAACTCATATTTATACCTTATTTTGAACTAATGAGCTTCTTCAGTCACTTTTATATTTATTGGCTTTTCTAAAAATTATGTATCTATTTTGTGACAGAAAACAATCTGTTGGCAAGATGTGTCCACTGTTGCAATAATGACAGGAGAATTATAGTGTAACCTAACAGTTACTGATTGGATATGAAATCTGGTCTATATAAAAGATTTCATGCCTTATACTGTAAACCTGGGCAAAAGATCTGGGACTATAACTAGAAAGATAATATGATGACCTTAGGGGAATATACTGTTTCTGTTTCATTTTGGATTTGAGTGGGAGACAGGAATCACATGAACACTTGAGAGTTTGTTTTATTCTTTAAAATGAATACATACTGTTTAAAATGAGTTTATAGTTGCAGATGATATTTTTGAAATCACTGAAAGAATACAACCACAGTTAATTGTTGCTACAAAATTAGAAAAAGACTCATCAAATACAATGCTTACAGTTTTGAATATTTTAAAGGTATATACAAGTGTGTCCTATTGAAGAAAATGAGAAAAAAATGAGACTTACTGACTCAGAAATGTTAGTTTGAATTATATTCCAAAGAATACACTAAATATGACAAAATGAGAGCCAGATAGGAAATACAAATTAGAAAATTGTTTTTAATATAAAGCCAAACTAAATCTCTCATGAACACTAGATACACAAGTGTTAATGGTAGGAAAATCTCAAAATTATACCAAATTTGAGAACCAAGTTAGAAAGAGAACAAATTAATGACAAACATCAAATTAGTAGTACTGTCAGTCAATAAACCCCAGGAAGTCAGAACAATGAATGAGGAGTCACATGTTAGCTCTACCAACAGATAGTAGTGTCTTAAAGAAGTGGGAAGAGAATGGGGTGGGTGTCACAAAGGAAGACAAACATATTTAGGTGGCTATTTTGCTTATTACTTTATTAGAGTGAAGCCTTGTATATAATCTAAACTTAAAAATTGTATTATTATATACAATATCATGTAAGTTTCTGTCTCAGTAAAATATTAAAATATAAAACAAATCAGGAGAGACATAGAAGTTTCTAAAGTCCAATAAAAGAAGAAAAAGGAAAAAATAGATAGAGTTACAGAACACAAAGGGTAATTCCCTAAAAAGGAAACAATGTTTTTACAGAAAGCACTGACATGAGTGGGAATTGAGGAGAAATAATCAATTTTTAAATTTTATAATTTCTAAAATTATAAACTTTAGAAGCTTCAGTGCACTGGTTTGTATCACATAACTGTGGAGACCCTCCAAATCACAAACTTGTGTGGAGGTGTGGTACCAGGCTTGAAGCTCTTGTGCTCAACTCTCAACATCATTGTCCTTCTGTGATGCTTGATGTCTTCAGAGCTTCTCTTACATGTTCTTCTTGTCCATGTGTGCTTGTGGTTTTCTTTCTACATGTTTAGTAGTGAACCTGGTTCCTGCTATCCCACTCTAGCTGAAAAAAAAATCCATTGTATGCAAGAGTTCTAATGCATAATAAAAATGACATGTAAATATGACAGAACTCAAGACTGGCTTCAGAGTTTAGCTTACATTGTGCAAGTTTGAAGCAGTTATTATTTGAGACAGGGAAGGTTCCATAAAATATTCCTCTGGAGGTAATAATTTTCTTTAACTTCAATTTCCTAAATTGGGTTACAAATAAAATGCTCCTGGTGAATTTTCTGCACAATTCCTAGCATCTTGTCAACAACAGACCTTTAAAATGCAGTGTTAGTACTCTTTTATTAAGAAATTTTGTTAAGAAATTGCAATCATGAATGAAATACAAAACCATGTAGTATTGCTTCTATCCCTTTAATCTACTTATGAGTGACTCCATGATCTCACAACATTAAAATTCTTATGCACTTTATCATAATGATAGACAGTATTCTAGCAATACTCTAAAGGCAATCTAATGCTCTTGGCTGTAATTTGCATAGTGAGGTATGAGACTCAAATTCACAGTGACTCTAACAGAGTGAAGACTCATCCAATATACTACGTAAATATTTATATTAGTTATCTCTATTTAATATGCATGAGGTCTTTATGGTTAATAACATTTGGCAAATACCTAGTTAACAAGGTTAGAGAAATGTCTTTATTGCAGGATTTTTTTCCATCAAAAAAGCTTCCTAAAGTAACTTGCTTCCAAATCCCATATTCACGGAGCATATTATAGGATTAGAAATTAGAATTCAGATCCTGCATTAATCCAAAGGTTGAGCAATCTGCAAATAATCTTTGTGACTTAAAAGCTTAAACTTTTACTGAAACATATATTTAATTGTTTTGCTTCTAATTTCTTAATATGATTCATGATATGATAATCCAATTTTATTTACCAATGCTAATTAGCTTAACAAAAGACAAATTAATAATGTTTTAATTGTAAAGTGATTAATTTTCACTAATATATGAATTTGTTTATACTTAAAAAAGAATGAAGATGGTTGTTTGATTTTATATTTTTATTTCATTTTGTTCCTTAGAAACTTCCTGGACTTTTAAATTATTTTCTTGGCATATTGTTTCATGCTTTATCATCACTTACTACAATCTAGTAAAATAGTATCATTTTGAAATAACAATTTTAAGTGATATTTGAAATTTTTATTAATATGTATGCACCACATACATTATGTTCTCCAATGTTATAGAAATGTCACACAAATCACGTAACCAAGATGACTCAGCTGGTAAATGGAATGTCTACCAAGTCTGACAGTCTGAGGTCTGCCTTCAGAACTGTATATTAGAAAGAGAACTGATTTCCATGACCTTCTAGAACCACATTAGCACCAGTGATTTTCCATGCCCACACACATAATAAATATGTGAATTTAGTGATTTTTAATATTTATAAAATCAGAAATATCAAGTTAATAAAAATTTATATGACTGCAAAATTTCCAGCCATTAATAAGGCAGTGATAAAACATAAGTATATGAGATGTAGTGGTCCAGAACTGAAAAAATGTTCCCTTTATTTGGATACTTGAGTCATGTTGCATCTTTGTGTCAGTTACCTCACTGGGGCTACGGAGATTTTCTTGACATTTTGCTCACTGGATTTTACAGATCTCTTAAATATCTCTAAGTACTTATAGCCCATAAATAGGACTTGATTTGTTAGTTCTCGTTTTTCCATGTGTCTCAATCATCTATCTTAAATATCTACCACTTGACCAAATGCAAATTTCCAATTAATAGACAGCAATCAGGGCTGGTGAGATAGTTCAGCTAACAATAGTTCCTGTCACTATGCCTAAGGTCCTTAGTATTTTCATGGTGAAAGGAGGGGAGAACCGGTTCTCAGTCTTGAGTGTTCCCACTTGCATCTACCTGGAAAGTCATCTTAATCCTCCACTCGTACAATGTGTGTGATATTTCTATAAAATGCAGGGACAAGAGTGCAGCAGAGACTGCCCCAACTAGGGATCCATTCCATCTCTAGACACAAAACATAGACGCTATTGCTGATGCCAAGAAGCGCTTACTCACAGGAGCCTGGTATAGCTGTCCCTGAGAAGCCCTGCCAGAGCCTGACCAACACAGATGTGGGCATATGCAGTCAAACAACACAAAGAGCGCAGGGACCAAAATGGAGATATTAGGGAAGGACTAAAAAGCTGAAGAGGTTTGCTTCCCCATAGGGGGATCCATGTCTCCAGCTGGATATGTAGCAGAGGGTTGCCTTATTGGGCATCACTGGGGGGAGGCAACCCCTTGGTCCTGTGGAGGCTCGATGATAACCCAGGGTAGGGGAATGCTAGGGCACTGAGACAGGAGCGGGTGGGTGGGTCGCTGAGCACCCTCGCAGAGGAAGAGGGGAGGGTGGAAGTGGTTTGAGGAGGGGAAACTAGGAAGGGGGATAACATTTGAAATGTAAATAAATAAAATTATCAATTTAAGAAAAGACATGCAATGAATTTTTATTAATAACACTTTTAGATATAGTTTAAATAATGCTTATCTCAAAATGCACGTATTATATTAAAGGCTGGTAAATGGTAATGCATTATGAAATGTTACATGAGGAAAATAATTTAAGAATACATACCCTACTCACTCACAGAAACTAACAGTAAACAGATATATAAAAATAATAAACAAGAGACAGAGACAAGGACACCATATTTTGTACAGGCCATGTTGGGGTATGAATGAAGCCATGATGAATCCAGATACATAGTGAATAGTAAAGATGATCAAAGAGAGTATGTGGTAAGAACGAAGACCATTTACACTCTTAGAGTTACTTCAAGTAAGTGTACTGTTCTAACTCCCTCCTCACTTGTACCTTATGTTAGAAAATGCTTGACCAGGAATTTACATGCTCCAAATAATTCAATTATATCAACTTTGTGGACATAATTTCCTTTCTTCAGAAGGAAACATGAAAGCCCTGTTTACAGCTTGTTTAAATTGCCTGCCTCTTGATGTTTAAATCACTCCTAACCAGCCACATCGTCTTTATTACTCTACCCTAATTGGAACTCTCTATTGAATGATTCTCTGTAAATTGAATCTCTGAGTCTTAATTAATGTCCAAACTTTGTCATTTACCTTCAGAAATGTGACTGGGACTATTTAAATGTATATTATCTTATTAAAGATACTGGGTTTTTTTTTTTTCATTTTAAAACATGTTTATCATTGAAATAGTCTTACATCATTCCATCCCTTTCCTTTCTCTAATCCCTGTCAGTTATCCTTTCTTGACCCTCTCCCATGTGTTTTCAACTTGTAAGTTGTTAAACTTTTTGAATATTATTGATGTTTATACCATACATATATACACATATACATATATGTGTGTGTTTGCAACTACGTATGTGTGTATGTGTTCATTTACATGTGTTTTCTGTTTGTGTGTACTGTCTAAGGAGTACATTTGTGCTACTTGCACATATATGGCTTCAAGGCAGACCACTGTGTATTGGACAATGAACAAGAGAATTCGTCACTGGGAAAGTCTAATTTTCCTAATCCTATCAGTCATTATTTGCCTATAGTTTCTTTTCTAAAAGTAAGAATCTGTGAAATTTCCCTTTTCATGTTAAAATGACCATTGATATTGCCTGTGTTCCAGGCTCATCTATGATGGCATTTCTAGAAGAGACTGTTTTACAGTATCCTTCCTAAAGTTCTGCCTCTTTCAATCTCTCAAACCACTCTTCAGTCATGTTTTCCAAATCACAGATGCAGGAGGCCTCTCCACAATCTGTTGATCTCTGTATTGTGGCTAGATATGCTATTCATATAAACCTAATATTAAAAGTATTACATATAAGTATATGTGAGTATTTTCATTATTTCTGCCCATATAAAACTTGATAGGATCTAAGAATAACACCTTTTCTTAAAAACTTAGAAAAACTACTTAACTTCCACGAAGTGATAGATCTTATGGCATTTTTATAGTGACATTTTATATTTTCATATGACAATATTGTTATATTGTATAGTAAAAGTGTGGACAATTATAATAAAATAATCTATACATAAAACATTATTTTTCTCTGACTCATGCTACTCTTATTTACCAGGATCATTAAATATGTATTTTTATATATTAAACTAATAGATATTATAATAATATTGTTCATGATATTTTGTGAAATATTGATGAGTGGTGGTGTATTTGTAATAGTTTTGTGAAGCTAAAAATTTGATGATTTCACCTCTTCTGCCAATGGGAACTCACAGAAGATTTTTGGTGATAATAGAAGTTCAGAAAATAAACTCCTTACCTGTCACAATTTTCTTTAAAGAACTAATGATGATATATTAGATAAAAGACACTTAGGTATTAGACAATTATACAAGAAAATAACTCCATACTCAAGCTTGAGAATTTCAATTGAATTTAAGGAATAACTATTTTTTTCTCATTTTTGACACAATCTCATATTGGTATTTAGACTGGCCTCAGACTTTTGGTAATACATTAACTTCAGCCTTCTGGATATTGAGATTAAATAAGCTCTAGAACTGACTGGTAGGAAATAAATGAATAAGATATTCTAAGGTACAATATGTTATTAATGAACAAAATATAAAAGCTACATCAGTACAACTGGATATTTTATCTTGCAGGGGAATGAATGACAAGCATGTATCAGATATTTTCCTTTGTTTCTCTACTTAGCTTTTACTTAACTTTCTCTTTTGTTTCCATTTTCATTTCCATGCTGATTCTTATTCTTTGTTTACCTGCTCAACCCAACTGTTAAGAATCCTTTTATGTAATGTTTGATATAATTTGTGCTTGTCTTAAAGCCAAGAATCATCTAACTCACTCACATTACAAATCATAATAAAAAGTAAAGGGCTGCAAACACAGGGTTGTCATTTTTGAAGATAAATCACAAATGTATAGTCATAGAGACAAAAGCACTAGGTTGGCCAAATTTGGTTTCCTCTTTAGATCACACATGTTTCCTCAATTGTGAATGCATGTGTGCAACAGTACTGATGTGTCTAGAAGATACTGTTTTCCTGTAGTCATCTACCTCCTAAGGATCTTGAACTCTTAATGTTTTTTCTGTATGACTGCTGAACATTAGAAGTAGGTGTGCATTATAGATGTCTTGTTTATGGTGGAACTTTAAAAAAATCTCTAGTTCTCTGTACCTTTGGAGAGGATAATTAGTGTTTGAGGTCAAAATACATTGTATGAAATCAGCAAAGAATAAATAAAAATGAGAACAAAGCAGAAAAAATCATCACTGTTAACAATCATATCCTCAAGAGCAGCTTAATCAATTTGATAATATTGAACCCTACTATTTGCTTTTTATTATTCAGTATACATACGAAACACAATAATACTAGGAACTTTTTATTAACATTATTTAAGAAATTTGAAATACATCGGCATTATAAAATCTTAGAATTATTAGATTCCTGACATTTCAGTTATTTTATGAAAATTTATTTGAACATCTTTTGTGCACATATAAATATGGATCTTAAAGTAGAACATTTATTTTGTGAAACTAGATTGGTTTTTGAAAATTAAATAAAAATTGAATACTGTGATTCCTTGTCTCTGATGGGATAAGAAAAGGGCTGAGGGTACATCAAACAGATAAAATGTTTTATAGCTCTCAAAAGGAAACTTTTGTACTTCAGCTTTTTCTTGTTCCTATGATTCGTGAGAGGAAAAATGAAGGAATGTTGAAGATAAAGTAAGCTATGGGGAGTATGAGAACAAATTTATTAATTAAATCATTAAATTAAAAACTTGCAGAAGTATAAATGCTTAGAGCGAAATATATGTAGTTTAAGATATTTTAGAAATTCTAGCCAGCCTATAATGACTCGTGTATTTTTCTTAAATGTGACCAATTATTTTAATTCAATCATGGACTGGTCTATATTGGAAATAACAGTCTTCATTGGGAAGGCTGATTCTAGACATTTTCAGAGACATATTTGAAAGTTAGCTGCAGTTCTCTATGATGATATATTAACAAGAGATGAAGTTGGGACAGAATCTGGATTTCAAACAAGTGTTAGTGAATGCGTTAAGGCTCTTTTAATTGTCATGTTAAAATTACTTTTAGTTCTTTTATAATATTTAATGTAAATTCTTCTATAGTATTTAATATAAGTATTGACTGTACACTTTCTAATAGTGTTAGTGCTTTGAAACCTGGCATGTCAGTTACAGAATTCTATCAACCAATTTTATATTATTGCCTTGTGTATTGCAGGACCTTGATACTCTGAACAAAGCTTGCAAGTATTGGTAGAAGTGAGTCAGACTTTAATCAGAAGCAAGAGGGTAGTGGGCTTGATTATTGTTGGTATAACAGCTTTAATTATATTAATAGCTAGCATCACTACTTCTGCAGTTGTTTGACATGAGAAATTAAGACAGCTACTTTTGTTAATCATTTAGCAAAAAAAAAAAAAAAAAAATTACTAATGTGTTGAGTATTCAAGAGGATTTAGATAGGTGTTTAGTACAATGGATTGATACATTTTATCCTATTCAGATTATTGGAAGGAGGTTCAGAGTTTAAGAGTAAGGAGCTACCTTGAGTGTCATGCCAAATACCATTGAATTTATGTTAGCTCTAAAATTTACATTGATTGTGATTATAATTAGGAAAAAGTTGAAAGACACTTGCAGGGTATATGGCATAATTCTAACACCTCTCTGGATGTTTTAAATTTGCATAGTGGTATTATGAATTTAAAGAATCCTGATCTGCTGAGCATTGATGATGCAGATACTGCTGATAAAATTATACATGGCCTAAGGTCAATATTTCCATTTTGGTCAAGCTTCAAGAATGGCAATTAAAAAAAAAAAAAAAAAGAATGGCATATATAGCTTGATCATGCTAGCCCTTTTTGTCCTGGGAATACTTTTATTCCTTACCATTGTACCAAAGCTTGTCTTTAAGAACATTAACAGGTTGGCAACCAAAGTACATGGCTTGAAATTGAAAATGAACACCTAGACAGAGTTATTAATTTAACAGGCTAGCAAGCCAAGGATGGGTAAGAGTCTGGACAGAGCCTTACCAACCTAAGACATATGCACATTGCTTTTGATAACGCATATTCCACGATAGGTAAGGAAGGCATTCTTGTCAGAATAACCTAAGACAGGCTCAGTTTTGTTTATGAAATAAAAAAAGAGGGAGATGTGGAGAGCTTTCGGGACTGCTTGGCAGGAATATGACATTGGCCAAGCACATGGAAATGGGCTTCAGGCAGGAATCTGACATTAGCCTAGAACAAAGAAGTAGGCTTCAGGCATGAAAATTACTTTGGGCTAGGACAGGGAACTAGGCTCAGATATTTCGGTTATCCTGATAAGCCGTTAGAGATGATCATGGGAGTGATTGTGGGACTTTGTTTATTGCCTTGCTTGTTCTTTGACTATTTGTGTTTATTTTCTTGCTTTTTTCTTGACTATTTGCATCTATTGTATTGCTAGTTCCTCAACCTAGAACTGACCTGAATACTTGCATGTAATTAAAATGGTGTAAAAGCAGATTAGAAAATAAAATAACATGTTCAGGCTCAGCTAGCACCTGAGACTCCTGAAATGTTTTGCATGCTGATGAAGCAGGTTTTTGTATACTAAGCCTTCATCCAATGACTTTTACAATTCTGGATGTTCCTACCTTCAAATTTCCCAAATTATTTATGCCACGAATCACCCCAAGTTATGTTAATCTACTTCCTTTCAGCTGGTCCTAGTATGTCTTCTTCAACCTATATACTCATAGAGCTTCTGAACTCCCTATTTTCTCTATTCCATTTGCACTCATAGACCAATATCACTCAATAGTTCCTGAAGGTAAGGAGGGTCAGCACTGGCCCCTAACATGGGACTCTGGAACATAGTGGAGATTCATTAGTACCCCCTTCAGCAAAGAAGGTTAGTGTCTATTGGCTGACTATGCCTACCTGAGAATCTGTCATCTCTTTTTTCTTAGCTATGTTTAATCTGTGCCTTTATATAGGAGAGAAAATATTTTGCAGAAAATCTGATGCTTCTTGGTCCTGGTGAATGTTCACCTACTGTCTTTCCAGACCTGAACAGCCTGATTTGGTGTAGACAATGACCTTTTATCTTCTCAGAAATACCTACCATTAGTAAGCATGAGGATAGCTGGTAGTTTCTTAAGGCTGATGCTCTTGGGGTATACTAATCCTTTGAGGGAGAATAGCTTCAGGAATGTTGACCATCTCTGGCAGAACTTCCTCTCTTTCCTATTATAGGAAAAAAATCATTGTACAAGACATCCTTTCAGTATATAGTGTTTTATGTTGATGTCCTTGATCCACTTGGACTTGAGCTGTGTGCAAGGTGATAGATATGGATCTATTTTCATTCTTCTACATGCAGACAACCAGTTAGACTAACACTATTTCTTGAAGATGCTTTCTTTTTTCCATTGTGTGATTTTTGCATTCTTTTTCAAAGATCAAGTGTCCATAGTTGTGTGTGAGTGAGAATCTACTAGATTCTTAGACTTCTCATTCATAGCTGATCATTGTTGGGAAATTGGGCTACAGACTGTAAGTCATCATAACAAATTCCCTTACTATATAGAGACTATTCATATGTTCTGTGACTCTAAAGACTCCTGACTAACACAGATACCTTCAATTTGACAAAATGGCAACCTACAGATTGGGAAATGATCTTCACTAACCCTATATCTGGTACACGAATAATATCCAAAATATATAAAGAACTCAAGAAGTTAAACTCCAAAAAAAAAAAAAAAACAAAAAAAAAAAAAAAACCAGGTAACCCAATTTAAAAATGAGGTAAAGAACTAAACAGTAAAATCTCAACAGAGGAATCGCAAATGGCTGAGAACCACTTAAAAAATTGTTCAACAACCTTTGCCATCAGGGAGATGGAAGGATCCTGAGATTCCACTTTATACCAATCAGAATAGCTAAGATAAAAACTCAAAGGACAGTCCATGCTTGCAAGGATGTGGAAAAAAGGCACACTCCTCCATTGCTGGTGAGGTTGCAAACTTGTACAACCTCTCTAGAAATCAATCTGGCAGTTCCGCAGAAAATTATAAATAGTTCTACATAAAGATCGAGCTATACCACTCCTGAGTATATACCCAAAAGATGCTTCTCCACAAGGACACTTACTCCACTATGTTGATAGCAGCCTTATTTGTAATAGCCAGAAGCCTGAAGCAACCCAGTGTCCCTCAACTGAAGAGTAGATACAGAAAATACGGTTCATTAACACAATGGAAAACTGTTCATCTATTAAAAACAAGGACACCATGAATTTTCCAGGCAAATAGATGGAACTAGAAAATACCTTCCTGAGTGAGGTAACCGAGACCTAAAAAAGGCATGCATGGTATGTACTCAGTGATAAGTGGATATCCAAAAACTACAGGATATACATGAGTCATCGCACAGACCATAAGAAATATAACAAGAAGGAAGATCCAAATAAGGATACTTCAGTATCACTTAGAAGCAAGAAAAAATAATCACAGGAGGCAGAGAGAGGGAGAGACCTGGGTGGGAAAGGGGAGAGGGATTGAAAAAGGAGGCAGGACCAGGTATGGGAGGAAAACAAGGGAGAAGGCTAGAGGGCCAGGTGAATGAATAGAAATGTGCAGCTTCTGGGAGTGGCGGGTGAGGAGACCCTCTAGAAAATCCCAGAGACCTGAAAAGTTAGAAACTTCCAGGACTCAATGGAGGTGACATTAGCCAAAATGTTCAGCATTAGGTAAGGGAACCTGAAGATACCACCTCCAATAGAGAGGTAGGGCCCCAAGTGGAGACCTGGGGTTACCAAGATACTCTCAATATTTCTGACTGAGAATTGTTTCTGTCTAAAAGAAATTCAGGGACAAAAATGGAGCAGAGAATCAAGGAAAGTCTGTCCAATGACCAGGCCAACTTGGGATCCATCTTATGTGTGGGCACCATAGCCTGGCACTATTACTGATGCTGTATTGTGCTTACACAGAGGAACCTATCATGGCTCTACTCTGAAAGGTTCTACCAGCAACTGACTTAGACAGATGCCAAAAGCCAACCATTTTACTGAGATCAGAACACCTATAGAAGAGTTAGGGGAAGGAATGAGCTGAAAGCGATGGTAACCCCATATGAAGATCAACAGGCTCAACTAATCTGGATCCTTGAGAGCTCCCAGAACCTAAGCCATCAAGTAAAGATCATACATACCCTGTTCTGAGGTCCTTGCACATATGTAGCAGATGTCTGCCTTGTTTGGACTCAGTAGGAGAGGATGTGCCTAATTTTGTAGAGACTTGAGGCCCCAGGGAAAGTGATGCCCAGGTTGGAAACCCACTAGTCCTCTATCCAGCAAGGCTGCACTCTTGAGGAGTAAAAGCATAAGCTAAGAGTAGAGAGGGTGCATGTAGTTTCACAACTGTCCCTCCATCCCTTCTCTACTTGTAGCCCTGCCAGGGGCAAATCTAGAGACCTAGACATTCTCTTTTATGACTACACCACCAGGACTGGATCCCCACAAAGGCAGATCATCATTTTACACAGTTTTTCCACAGCTCAGTCAGCAAGAGAATATAGCTGAGCATAATTCTGAAAACTTCAGGCTTGAGACAGAATGCTTTGCCCTCTGGATCTTGTGACTCCAACTCTGTTCCTTCTGGCGCACTACAAGTCTGCCTTTATGGGGGGTTGGGAAAACAAAATGTTGTATCCATATTGAAGGAGTAACTGCCCTCACTGCTGGGCTGTGTTAGCATGCAGGCAAGGTGAGGGAAAGAGAAGGGACAGGTGAGCAAACACATGTGCTCATCCCCAGTCCACCAGGAGTATTCCAACCTCTGTAGAGCAACACCAGACCTATAGCAAGGGCCTGAAAGAGGAAAGCCAGAGCAAACAGTGGGCAATGAATGGCAAAATGGGTTCTTTCCCCAGTCTTGGAGCAGGAAGGAACATCCATGACCAAATAGCACTGAGAACAGCATATCGCAGCACTATCTAGCCTATGGAAACAGTCATAGTCTGTCTTATGCTCCCGATCTTGTTAAAGTGTTAATGGTATCATTGTGAGCCCTCTATCTCCATTCATAGCTGTACTGTGCCTCAGGTATTAAATATTCCACTGTTCTCTTGTATCAGTATTGACTCTTCCATGGGCTACATTGTTTTCATTAATTCATTATATCACCAGAAGACTCAGAAACACTATACTAGTTTGCTCCTCTGTAACCAAAACCAACAATTACATATCACATTTATAGGGATGCCTTCTGGACAGAGTGGCTTACTATGCAGGTTATCCTGCAAACCAAAAGAGATAGATGAGAGATGAAAGATTTCTATATAGAAAATAGATGAAAGATTTCTATATAGAAAAATAACACAGCAAATACAAATATCAGATACCTCCAAGAAATATGGGAAAAATGCTTAAAATATTAAAAAAAAAAAACTATTAATAATAAGCTCAAAGAGCAAGGTACCATGACATATCTTTAATCCCAGAATTTGGAAGACAGAAACAAAAAATAACGAATTCTAGATGATTCTCAGACAAAAGATATGTTGTATATTGGCTTGAGTTACATGAGACCTGGTCTCATAATGTCTAATCAAACCAAGTTAGATACAACAAAACGTAAATTAAAAAATTCCAGAAAAATAGAGAATGGATAAGAATCTAGATGAGCAAAACATAGCATAAGTGAGAAGCTTCAAAAGATACTGAGTTTATGCAAAGGAACCAGAGACCTTGGTGATGAGCAACTCAGCAAGTTCAACTGAAAAAATATACAGTTGAAACCCTCAAAATTCAGACCAGGTAAATCAGAAAAAAGACTTTAAGAACTCCAAGCCAGATGTTTTCAAAATATCCTAACTGCTATTTTTAAAGGAGGATAAATGACAAACTGAAATAAAATATTGAAATGCATGATATTCCACCAAACATACCAACATTTGTATTTTCTTAACAACCACAAGAAGAGACAAAGGAAAATTATAGAAAACATCTCAAAGGAAATACTAGGTGAAAGTAACTATTAGATTGGGAAAAATATAAGCATCTAGAAACAGAATTTTCATAAAATCCAACATAGACATGAAACAAAGAATTATCTTCTCTATATCTTGACTCCCAACTGAGGTATAAGTCTAGTGCTCTCTCAGAGGCCATGCTGAGACACAGAATATATATAACACATCACACACCAACCATTAACACATCTTAAACTCTGCCCATAAGTCCACAACATCCCCTACCCTGATCTCCCTATCTGGTGTCTGGCAGAAGACACCTGTTTTACTTGAGGCCAGCTTGTCTGTACTAGGAACCCTAAATAAGGTGCTACCAACCACCTGCTAATTCTCCTCAAACCCTTGACACAGCAATCTGCAAAACCATCCAATCTCTTGGGTTCTATATCCTGACCCAACCACACAAATCACAAAAATGAAAGAAACTTACATAACAACATTCCTCATGAATATCTATGTAAGAATAATCAATAAAATACTCAAAAAATGAATCTAAGAATAAATCGAAATGATTATTCACCATGATCAAGTAGGATTAATCAAGTAGACAGATTAGAAAATCCGTCATTGTAATCTACCACATAAACAAACTGAAACTGAAAGGAAACACACACACACACACACACACACACACACACAACACGATCATTCAATTAGACTCTGAAAAAGCCTTTGAGAAAATCCAACACTTCTTCATGATAAACATCTCAGAGAGATCAAGAATACAAGGTGTGTACCTAAACACAATAAATGCTATATACAGCAAATCAATGCTCAGCATCAGAATAAAAGGAGAGAAGTTCAAAGCAATTCAAGTAAAATTGGGAACAAGACAAGGCTATACACTCTCTCTCCAAATCTATTCAATATAATACTTGAAGTTCTAGCTAGAGCAAAAAAACAACTACAGAAGATCAAGGGATACAAATCAGAAAAGAAAAAGTCAAAGTGTTGCTATTTGTGAATGATATGATGGTATATATAAGTGATCCTAAAAATCATACCAGAGAACTCCTACAGCTGATAAACACCTTCAGCAAAGTGGCTGCATACAAGATTATATAATATGTATATGTGTATGTGTATGTATATGTATTTGTATGTACAATTGATAGGATGAGAAAGAAATTAGGGAAACAACACACTTCACAATCACCTTAAATAATACAAAATATCTTGAGGTAACTCTAGCTAAGAAATGAAAGACTTGTACAATACAAATTTTAATCTCTGTAAAAAGAAATTGTGGAAGATATGAAAAGGTGGAAAAATCTCCCATGCTTATGGATCAGTAGGACTAACAGTAAAAATATCCATCTTACCAAATGCATTCTACAGATTCAATGTAATTCCCATTAAAATTTGGACACAGTTCTTTTGAGACCTTGAGATAAAAATACTCAACTGCATATGCAAAAACAAGAACTTAGAACAGCTAAAACAATTCTGAACAATTCTGAACTTCTGGAAGTTTCACCATGTATGACATCAAGCTTTACCACAGAGCTACTATAATAAAAACTACATGTTATTGGCAGAAAAAAAGAGAGGTGGATCAATGGATTTAAATCAGAGACAAAGAAATAAATCCACACATCTACAGATTTTTGACAAAGAATTCAAAGATACATGTGAGAAGAAAAAAAGAAGGCACCTTCAGCAAACAGTGCTGGTCTAACTAGATGTCACCAAGTAGAAGGATACAAATAGATTCATATTTATCACCCTGCACAGAACTCAAGTCCAAGTGAATCAAAGCCCTCAACATTAAACCAGATACACTGTACCTGATAGAAGAGAAAATGAGGACTACCCTTGATCTCATTGGCATGGGAGACAATTTCTCAAATAGAACACCAATAGGGTACACTGTTCCCTCAACCCTCAGAGTCAGAGGCAGGAGATTAAAGGCAGCGTCCAGGTCAGGCTGCAAAACATGTTGAGTTGCAGGCCATAATAAGACCCTGTCTCAAAATGGAAGCAGGAAACAAGAAAGCAAGCAATCAACAACAGTTTTAAGAAGAGATCAAAAGGGACTTTATATTGTTGTTATTTCTTGTTGGTTTTAATTTTTTAAATATAAAATCTTTGTAATGTAAACATTCATGTTTTTGTTAATGAATAAAGGCTTTAGTTAAGTGTTTGACAGTAGGCAGGATGTGACACGTTAATTTTTGCAGTGCAGCGCACATGCATGCATTCTCTGTGTCCTGATTTGGGCCCTTAGATATAATATTGTAGTAATATAATACATGACACTTAGAAGTTCAAGGAAGTTAATGTTTCATTTTCCAGATTTATAAATATCTCTCTATACAGTTCTGAATTTTGTCTAGATGCTTTTATTGATACCTAGAATTTCTGTATTATTTCATGGAGAAATTTGACACTAAATAACCACACAAAGCAATTGAAAGGTGTGTGTGAGTGTGTGTGTGTGTGTGTGTGTGTGTGTGTGTATGAAAATATGGCATACATGCATGTGGCTATGGAGACTAGTGCTCAAAATGTAGTATATTCTTCTAGTATTTTTCTTGACATTTTAGATATGAGCCCTTTAACTTGATCTAAATCTTACTAACTCTCCATGTGATTGGTGAGCAGCCACAGGAGATCCCTGTAGCTTCACCCCTCCTGGTATGAGTGCTATAGATACTTGCGACCATATTGTATTTTTATTTTAGTTTTGCGGGTGCAAGAACATTTCCTCATCCTGGCACAGAGAAACTTTAGCATATGTATGGAAAATACTAAATACAATACATAAGTATAATCCCTTAATATTATGATTACTTACCATAACAATGGTATTCATATTTTCAAAAAAGATTTGTATTTTTAAAAATTAATTGTGTTGTGTTTGAGTGGCTGATAAGAATATTATGGCTGATATATTCTCAGTTTTCCAGTAGATGGTAGTACAGATGTGCTGAACAGTACACTTCATAGACTCCGTTTCAAAAAAGATAGACACCTTCAAACTTGAATAAGGTATATTACATAATGTCAAACATAAATTATAAAGATCCAAAATGTAGAAATTAATGCATGTTAAAACATTGAAGTTTCAAAAATCATGTTACTTCAAGATGAAATATAGAATGTCCATTAGTTTTATAACTCACAGGAAGTACAATCTTAAATTACATATAACCAAGTTTGAATTACTTTTAAATAATGCAACATTGATGTTTTATAATAATGAGGATGTTCCAGAGTAAATACTTTCTCTCTACATCTGAATCTGTTTATACTTTCACCAAATAACAGTTTTCTCTATTTAATTAAAATGAATATTTCAAATCATTAATATCAAAAAGATAGAATATTCTGAAGTAATCTTGGGGATATATATATATATATATATATATATATATATATATATATATATAATATAGATAAAATTATATATAAAATATTTATAATTTTAATGCTGAAGAACTGTTTCATTTGGGGAGAGTACAAACAGAAACAGAATTTCTTAATCTGTGAAAACTTTTCAGTGATGACTTTCCTCATGTGGTTTGTATCTGTTCATCTTTCCTTTTCTCTTTCCTTGTTATTTGATTGGTTTGCAGTTACTATTACACCAAAAGAATACGTTTTAACAGTTTCTTTCTTGGGTATATCTTTTTAGAGTCATTGGTGTTTAATTAGGCTCCAGCTGGAGTGTGTGATTTAACATTACTTTACAAAAACTATGTTGATTCAACTCTGCACTGTGACACAAACCTGATTGCCCTGGATTAATTATGAGCAAGTTGCCTGTGTAAACCAAGGTTCACACAATGCAGTTTTGCTGAATAACCCGCTGTGGGTACAATACAGCAGCTCCCATGGGACAAACTAGCATGAATGTCACAGGATAGCATCCTCTGGCCATACTCCGATGATGTGGCTTTTCAAAAGACTCGGAAAGCACCTTAGCCTTGCTACAACCTTGTGCAGAAAGTTTTAGCACTTTTGGGTCAGGATTCAGGAGTTTGATAAAGCATCTAATAATACAGTTATTTTCAATTTTCATTTTCAATTGGTCAAGGCACGTGCTTTAAATTTTAGGATGTTTGCTTAATAAAAATCATAGTTATCTAATGTTGTTATATAGTTACTTAATTGTGTAAATAATGTTTATTTAGTGATTTGAAGTCTATAAACCTCAATTGAATGAAACTGTACTAAAAGATTAAATTTGGCAAGAATTTTATTAAATTATTTCCCTTTGTTCCAATCATCTGTTCATTTTAATTTCCAAAACTTATTTTCAAGAAACTTCAGTAAGACAATATTAGTTAATACTATTTTGAAATATTCTTGTTTGCATAATGCAGTGCCTTCCACTTGTGGTGGGATTTTTCCTACCACACAGGTGGTTTATAAAAATCATTGCTGTGTTTTGAAATTTACTCACCATATATATGTTTATTTTATTTTTCTCTACTTTCATTCATATCTTCTGACTGTGATATAAACATATATAAGCATATATACAACAATGTATGTTTGAATATATATATGTATATGTATATACATACATATATATAGATATGAATACATATGTCATATGTCTCATTTTTGCTGAATTTTAAATACCATAACCTGTTCCAACACCTTGAGAATTACATCCACACTTTCTGAATTATTCCAAATATCATACACATTATATATTTTCATTCCACAGGCAATTCTAACATATTTACTTTTATCTAGCTATACATATCTTATGTACTCTGCCTAGAATCCACAGGCTGAGTAATATATTATCCATATTCTTGTGTCATAATCAAAAGCTGTCCTTTTGCAACCCTTCACTGAATCTCTGCCATGTGCAAACATTATCAACTTTGATATCATCAAATCACAAAGGGTACCATAGGTTTCGGTCTGTATGCACTTCACATATTATTGAAGTTTTAACTCACATTTATTTTATGATAACAGTTTATGGTTGTGAGCAACTTTTAGTAAGATTTTGTATTTCCCCTTAAAAAATACTGAGAAAATATTTGTTTACTAAATTCATAAGTGTATATTCACACTTATATCATTATAAATCCAGAGAGTTAATTTGGCTGGATGACAGAAATACTACAAGTGATTCTATAAAATGGTAGAAAACAACCCTGGAAGATATTTATTATAAATTAAATTGAAATTTAAATGTGTGTGTGTGTGTGTGTGTGTGTGTGTGTGTGCGTTTTCTTTGTATAAAATGTAAATCATATCTTTTTACGCTTATGCATTCGTATTTCTTATCCTTTATGCATAGTATAATGAAATATCATGACAAAGTTTTATTTAATGGTTGTTTTTAGTGCATAATTGTAATAATGGCAATAGTTTGTATTATTTCTATTATTTTTTTATCAAAGCAATAATAAATACATTCCTACATTAATGTTGGATTTAAATATAAAGTGAATGGTAATAGGAAAAATAGAATTGATACACCAAATTCTCTTCCACTGTAGCTATTGTAATTAAATATTTAGTTTCTCTTTTGTTGCATTTTTATTATTCATATTTTTCTGAAGGGCATGCATGTGTTTCCTTGATCTTTTGGGCATAAATTTGTGATTTAAAAGTCACATTTATGACACTATGAATTAATTGCTAGAAACATGTTCTAATTCCACTGTATGACAGAAGCACAGTCGGGGATATTAATCAAATTCATGATTATATATATGAAAGAGGAACTTCATCTCCATGAATAATTTCCTGTATAAATGCTGGCTTACTTCAAAATATGAGTTATGTTTCCTGATGGAATAAATGTCTAATTCAAATTATTTATAAAACATATTATTGTGTAGTGAGTGTGGCATTTTTATTGCTTTATGTCCAGGATTACAATGTTGGCCTCAGTCAATTTAGCCCTGTCAGTGGATTGGCTAACAAGTAATAATTTTTCAGTACAGGCATTAGCCATTGCCACAGTTACTTATGAAACATATCAAGTGTCTAAACATTCAGAATTTAGGAGATAAATAGAAAACATTGTGACGATTTATGTTTAAACCATAAAACCTGAAGTTTAAACAAATATGAGGAAGTGGATAGAGTGACATCTCAACAGTTAAAAGGACTTGATGGTATTGCAGAAGACCTAATTTGATCTCTGGAACAGTATGGTGGTGTACATAATTTCAATTCTAAGGAATCATTTGGCCACTTAACAGGTCAGGCACCCGCATGGTGAATAGACATACTTACTGGTATACAATTATATACATATATTAAAATAAATAAATCTTTAAAAATAGTGAACAATATTGGAAAATCTAAAATACAAAGAAAAAATAAATAAGAGTCTGACAATATGGCTGAACAGTTAAAACTGCTGGCTTTACCTGATTTTATTTTGGGGGCAATAGGACATAAGGACAAACAGATTCCAGCACATTGTCTTCCGGCCTTTACATTCGCACCATGGAATAATTGTTTATGTGCATGCACACACATGCACATTCTAAATATATTTTAAAGATCCTCTTTATCTGACTTTTCTGCTACTATAATAAATGTGATTAAAAAGGAACTTTGCAAGAAAAGAGTTGGATTATAACATTAGGTAACAGTTCATCACTGGTAGAATTCAGAGCAAGAGTTCAAGTAGGAATCGAAACAGAAGCCATGGAGAAATTTTGCTTATAGGTGTGTTTTCTCAGGTTTGTTTAGCTTTGTATCTGACAGAGTCCAGGCCCACCTACCTAGGCATGGTTTTGTCCATAGTGGGATAGGCCCTTTCATTCATCAATAAAGACAATTTACCATGTATGTGCCCACAGGTCAATCTGATGGAGAGAGGCCAATCTTCAACTGAGGTTTTCTCTGTCCAAAAGACTCTAAGTTGACAAAAAAAGTATAAAGAATGTACATAATACATGGAAAACTTTATATATGTATCCCTGAACCGAAGGATAGATACACGGAGATATTCTCACTTATAAACCATGAATAAAATTATTTTATAATATATTTTTTATCATGATGTTACTCAGTGTAGGAGAGAAAGTAGGATTGCATATAAATGTCACAGTGAAGCCTATTTATATGTACAATTAATATTCATTAGTAACTGTTAGATAAAGAACAAAAATGAATTAAAAGAAACTGTATCTTGACTGTGATGAGGCACTAGCTTACAGATGACATTTCTAAGATAGGAATCTGCTTTTCAAAATGTTACTGTAATCTTATTAGACCTCAAATAGATAACCCCACTTATCAGTGCCTAACCTTTTCACATAGAGAAAGTGACAGCAAGCCACTGTTTCTTTAATCTGCTAACTTTATGAGAATTTGTTTTGCGACATAAAATATGAATTTCCACCTTTTTATTAAAGAGCATTCCATTGACAGTTCACTTCAACAAATATTCTTGCTTTCTGCCTTGCATACCAGGATCCTGAATCAAAACATGATCTAAGCCAAGGTATTCTTTTACTTCTGCTATGAAACTTCATCTACTTTCCAGGGTCCCTGTGTGACCAACAGGTTCTATAACTAACAACCAGCTAACAGCTCTCCATATTGATACAAATTGTTCTACCAGTCTCACACAGGACAGACAGACAGACAGACAGATATATGTGTGTGTGTACATGCATGCAAGCACACCTGCACACACACACACACACACACACACACACAAGCCAAGGATGATATGAAGTCCTTCTCTAATCTCAGGTTTGGAAGGGAGTGCCACTCCAATTATTCTCCTGAAATATTGAAAACTAAATTCAAAGTACATGATTGTTTAAAGCAATTAGAAATTATCAATGTCTACTTAAGTTCTTGAGTATCAAAACAGGGTAAGCTTGATTTAGGATATTACAGGATTCTGTGGTCAACCCTGGATGCATGTATACTAAATTGTAGAATATAAAAATCCAACTACTTTATGGTTTCTTGGGAAGAGTGTCACAGACACAACTGTCTGACACTTTATTAAACTTTTCTTGAGTTTCAAGAGGTCAACACGAGGTCTACCCCATGGTACAACAACACTTTGTCTGCCCTACCCCCTTAACCTGATGATCTGTATTTCCCTTTGTAGCAAAAGCCACAGCACTCCAGATCATTCTGTGGTGTGTAGTGTGTTATGGCACCTCCAGTAAATTAGCATCTTTTACCAACTTGCTTAGTTTCAAGACTCTCATGTGTCCTCAAAGCAAAGTATTTTTAGTGTTTAGGAACTGCACATTCTAGACTGAACATAGTAAAAAATATAATTACTTCTGAAGGTCAATCACATTTTCAATGTTGATTTTAATTGAAGTGAGGATAGATGAGGGTTTCTGTTTTTCTTCATTGGTTTGACATGATTTGTTTGAGTTCAATTTTTCCTCCTTCTCTATTGACTATGTCTCTTTCCCTATCTTCAGACATATGGCCTCACAGTGTCTTTTGAATCATCACATACATAGCAATCAGCCCTGCACAGACTACTTCAAGAATTCTTAGTTTGCATTCAGTCTGATCTTCACAAATATTTCTATCCTGTATATTCTTAACTCTCATTCCCCATTCACTATCAATTCAATTTCTGACAGTGCTGGGCACCTTCTTTGTAAATGTCACTAGCTAATATAGACTCAATATAAATTATGTTCTAATAGCATGTTTGCATCTTATAGACTATGTCCAGTACTTAGAATCATGGAATGATCATTCGTTGATATTTTGCAGAATTTGGCATGGATTATCTCTCTGTCTGTTTGTCTGTCTATCTATTCATGTACCATTTTTCTCCCTCAAAAATCTCCCATATAACCTACCACTCTCTGCTCTTCCTTCAAGTCAATGGACTTCATTTTCATTACCTATTCTTTCTATCACAAGGAAAATCCTTTAGCTATATAGACTTTCCTATTATCTTTCCATATGTATATCTGTATATGATATCCATCATTTGTCAGGTCCTCTTTCACCTGGGGATCATAATCTCCATGTCAAGATATTTTTCAAGTCTGTCTCAAGGATAGCATGGAGGTTCTGTGTGGCAATTAAAATAATATGTAGCTAACAACTCAGGCCAGACACAGCTGCCACTGATTTCTTGCAATGCAAATATATCCATGTTTCATTTTCCCCCAAGTTCTCTATTCTGCCCCATGTTTCCCACATACAGGGAGAAAAGATAATAGCAGCACTTAAAACACATTGCTTATGTGAGCATGTTACCACATGAAGCAGAACTGGAATTAAGTTAGGCTATAGGCTAATAAAGAGAACATTCTGGAACAAGGGGTAGGAAAAGCCATCAAGAAAACATTCTGATGAAATATGATGTGAAGTGGAAACTAGGGTTCTTTGGAAAGTCAGTTGTGTTGGATGGTGTTTTGCTGGGGCAAACACGTGAAGAAATGTTTCACAGAAGCAGACACAGGTGTAAGGATGTTCTGCTAAAGCAAGGACGTGAAAGGACATGTGGTGAAGGATTCTTAGCTAATGACACACATGCATTGGGCCACCTTACATTGGGTAGTTGAGCTCCTTTGTTAAAACTCTATAGAGAGAAAGGAAACAAAATGTTTCTGGTGGTGTGCTGCAGTTTCTTGCAGCTTCTACAGACTTGAGCCGCAGAGTGATGTCAGCTAAGACAGACACACATGGAGACTCACCTGCTGAGATAAGACATATGCTGGGGCAAAACCTGTGGAGATCATGTAGTGTTTGGAGGGAGTATATATAGGAATCAATTGATAGTGATGGAGGCTGAGCTTGGCTTGTTTCCATAGCTGAATGTTTGTTTCTGTTGTGTCTTTGCTGAACTTTGCTTCACTGAGAGAGGCACAGCCTAGAACTTTTCCTGGTCTTCCTGTTGTCCCTCATCTCTCATGATGAATGGTAACAAGACTGAGGCCTAACTGTCTCTGTTAGCTCATGCCACCAACTGCTGATTCATGATTGCTATCAGACTCTATTGAACTGGACTGCTGGTATATCTGGGAAGTGTGTGCAAGTGGACTGAACTGCTTCTGATGACATATGAACTGAAGTGTTCATTTCCTGACAATGCAGATGGAATTTGCTCCACCAACTCTAAACAGTTACACTTCCCCCATATCCTTTCTTTCCTACTACTTCTAGTGGGTGGTAGGGTAGAAAAGAGAATAAAGCATTTAAAAACTATCATTAAATGTAGGCATTGAAAAATTAAAATTACATTGGTGAGTAATTGGGATTACAGTGCAGGTGTGGTCCCTATTGCCAATATTCTGAAGCAGAGTCTTTTGGATCCTTATTCTTTTCACTACAGAATAGAGATTCCAAAAAGGCAAAACCTATAGAAACTGCCCCTACTTGGGTATAGAAATAAGTCTCTATGCATAAATTTAACATGGTTCAGCATGAAATAGTTTCTTATAAACTTCCATAGAAGGCAGGGTGAAAATAAATGATAGATTTTCGATAGTTGAGGTCCAGAAAAGGCAAATACACATTAAGTTATTGAAGATCATTGCATTTATTTAGGGACTAGTATGGAGAGGTCAAATCAAATGTGCTCACTCTCAAAATAGATATTATTCAATCACCTACATGTTGTCAAGTTCAATCATAAGGTAATTAGATATTGCTGTAACAAAACACACATCCATCTCATTAACAGTCACAGAAACACACACCATAGAAATGTGGATATGCTATTTGATTTGAATTCTGCCAAGTTTTGAGTAAACTGTCCTCATTTCTGTGTCAGGCTGACCTATTAGGCAGAAAGCTAAAGTCACCTCTCAGGGATCTGTCTTTGTATAAGCAAGTTTGACAGAGATTTAGGGAGGGGCACATGTCCATTAGATGAAGCAGTGAAAAGCTCATTTAAGAAGATCAATCAGGAAATAATTAGCCTGAGGATATTTGAAAGTGAAATAGCCTGTTTGGGATTAGAGCTGAGAAAAAGAGGGGCTGGGGAGTGGGGGTCAAGGTCCCTTATAACATTATTGTCTCTAAAACTTTTGATTTAGTTTCCAAAGAATACGCCCTATCTATAATATTAAATTTCAAAGTATTTTATCATATGCAAAAATTTACTTTCTTTTTGTTAGAGAACCAAAAATGAGCGTTTTTGTGTTCTGAATTATGTCAATAAGTATCATGGCATATTGTGTTATGAATCTGATCATTTTTCAGGAGAAAAAAGCTAAGAAGTCAAGATAAAAGAACAGAAGCTTAAATTCTGAATTGTATATGACATCTGCAAATAAATGAACTTGTTTAAAAATGTCTTTAATCAAAGTTTTTATTATCTTAAAAGTTTTTATTATCTTTATATCTTATTCTATATCCAGAGCTTTTTGGCATCTGAACAAAAGTGACTTCAATGTAAGCAACTTGGCACTATACAAGCCATGGTTCATCAGAGTATCTGAAGTTATCTTTTTTTCTTAGATAATTTACATTTTATTCTGTATATTTCTTATCTTTATGTACTTTCTAACTAACATTTTTATTCTATTTCTTTCTTCTCTTAATTTTCTATGTCTTCATTCCACATTTTTTCAACCAAGTTCAGATTGATGTACTACTTAGTTCATGATAAAAGTACATTTTGACACTTACTGGTAATTTCTTTAATCAGCACAGGTCATTAAAACCGTCTGTATTAGGTGACTTTGGTTTTTCAAATGCTACTTGTGATGGGAGAGGGAATGCAGGAAAGAATACTGATAGTTTAGTTTGGTGATGAATTTTGTTCCTAATCTTTGTATGTGTCACAATAAATTTCCACATTGTCTCTAACTGCACATTTTCTAGTCTTTATAGATTGTGACATTTATCATGTAGACTGAACAAAATTTGAAATTTGACTTAGCTTTATTCTTTCTTCATTTAGAGATTAATTGGGCTCAAATCTGATGCAGAAACACATTGACCACACTTATTTTTATTGTTGGTATAAACTTTTGAATTAAAAGTCAAAGAAACTTGTATTTTATACATGCTACATTACAGAGTCAAGAAATCCCCATACTCAGGTACCAATAATGAATCAAATATCTAGAACATTTGTTCACTCTACTACCAAATGCTCCTCTCTAAAATAATATAATCAAATGAAGTCCTTGCTTTTACTATCAGGAGCATGGTGGAGAGACTCAAAGGCACAAAGAGTGAAATTTTGACAGAGGAATGGTGTATGTTCTAGAGTTATCCATATAGAAATGGATAAATTAAAACTGGAGAGAGCAAAAAAGCCTCCAAGTAGTCTCATGATTGTGTAGAGCAGATGATGACGAGGGAACACTAACAGAAAGAAAAACTTGAGGAAGGAGTCAAAACAAATAAAAATCAATTACCTTCCAGAGACAGGCCTTAAAAAACAACACTGTGTTCTTATTTGATGGAAATACAATATAAGAATGCAATAAAAACAATGTTATATAAAATTAGGCTGTGAAACTATAGTCTCCAAGGAACAATTCCATCTTCTGTGCTCCTCTGTGAGATGTCTTGGGCTCTAATTGTGCAAACAGCTTTTCTTCCTCTTGAGCTACAATCTTGCTTGAAACAGAAACTGAGTGATAAATTCCAAGGGTAGGAGAGACTTCTACTTTCATTATGCTTTCTGTGACTCCCCAAAGTACTCTGTCCTCTCTTTAATTCAAACTCAGTAGCATCTCCTTCTCTTTCTTTCTCCTCACTCTCCTCCAGTTTTCTCTTGCTTTATTTTATCTAGCCTTACATCTTCCTTCAGTGATCTGCTCCTGTTTGTATCCAGTGCCACAGTAGGCTTCCCCCTATCCTTTGTGCTGAACTTGAACCCTCCCTTGTATTCTCACCTTCACTGTTTATAGCTACAAACTACTATTTCATCTCAGTTTTTTAGCTCACTTATCCTCTTTTCCATGTTGTTAAAGCATTATAACATAACCTCAAATGTAAAACTTCCTGAAAGGGTAGCAAACATCCAACTTTAGATAAATGAAGCAAGTAATACTAGTGTTTGTGAAGTTTGGGAACCCCATTTTCTGGTTGGTTTGTTGTTGTTGTTTTTCCTGCTGTTTGTTTTATATCATATCAATGTCCATTCTTATAATTAATTATTTTATTTAGGGACAGAATTGATTCTTGTGTTCTTTAACTGGATCAGAACTATTGAACTGCTTAATATTGTTTATAACTAATATTTTTATGTTAATAAATACATTATTTATCTTAGATTCATGATGAGTAAAATTTCAAAATATATCTAGAAAAGTATTCTTTAGAATACAAACTGTGCTGAGGTTCCCATTCAAAATTCTCTCACATTGATAGGTTATTGCAGCCTGAACATAGATAACCAACTTTTACAATATGAGTTTTTAAGTATGAGCTAGTTGTAACAAATTATGATACTTTTTCAAGTTGATTTTATTATATTGTTAATAGAATGCTATATATAGTGAAGTTATAAATTATTTTTAAGTATCATGCACTCAACTATAATTGTTATCTCACATGCATATTATCACATCAGAATCTCAAATCCAATATAAAATGTAGATGTTGAGTTGTTATGAATAAATATTAAGGAATTGCTTGGTAATAAACAAAGCAGTGTATTTGTTAAATTATTAGTAAATTTTTATTTGATAAGCAGTCTGGTTTCCTTTATTCCAAATTTAAAAAATGTATCAGAATTAAATAACAGAATCAATTATAGATAGATAGATAGTAGATAGATAGATAGATAGATAGATATAGACAAAGACATTGAGATAATATATATATATCTTAAATATATCTTAATATGCTTCTATGAGGGTGTTCTCCCACCCACTCACCCACTCCCATTCCCTGCCCTACCATTCCCTACACTGGTGCATTGAGTCTTCACAGGACCAAGGTCCTCTCCTCCCACTGATGCCTGACAAGGCCATCTCTGCTACATATGAGGCTAGAGCCATGGGTCTCTCCATGTGTATTCTTCAGGTTGGTGGTTTAGTCCTTTGGAGCTCTGAGGGGTCTGGTTGATTGATATTGTTGTTCTTCCTGTGGGGTTGCCAATCCCTTCAGCCCCTTCAGTCCTTTCTCTAACTTCTCCATAGGAGACCCCATGCTCAGTCGGTGGTTGGCTGCAAGCATCCATCTCTGTATTTGACAGGCTCTGGCAGGGCCTCTCAGGAGACAGCCATATCAGGCTCCTCTCAGCAAGCACTTCTTGACATCTGCCATAGTGTCTGGGTTTGGTGACTGTATATGGGATGGATCTCCAGATAAGGCAGCCTTTGGGTGGCCTTTCCTTCAGTCTCTGCTCCACACTTTGTCTCGTATTTCCCCCTGTGAATATTTTGTTCCCCCTTCTAAGAAGGACTGAAGCATCTACACTTTGGTATTCCTTCTTCTTGAGATTCATGTGGTCTATGAATTGGATCTTGTGTATTCTGAGCTTTTGGGCTCATATACACTTATTAGTGAGTATATACCATGTGTGTTCTTTTGTGATTGCGTTACCTCACTCAGGATGATATTTTCTACTTTCATCCATTTGCTTAAGAATTTCATGAGGTCATTGTTTTTTGTTTGTTTGTTTGTTTGTTTGTTTTTTGTAGCTGAGTAATACTCTACTGTGTAAATGTACCAAATTTTCTGTATCCATTCCTCTGTTGAAGAACATTGTGGTTCTTTCCGGCTTCTGGCTATTATAAATAAAATTGCTATGAATATAGTGGAACTTGTGTCCTTGTTACATATTGGAGCATCTTCTGGAAATATGTCAAGAAATGGTATAGCTGGGTCATCAGGTAGTACTATGTCCAATTCTGAGGAACTGCCAGACTGATTTCCATAGTGGTTGTACCAACTTGCAATCCCACCAACAATGGAAGAGTGCTCCTCTTTCTCCACATCCTCGCCAGCATCTTTTGTCACCTGAGTTTTGATCTTAGCCATTCTGACTAGTGTGAGGTGGAATATTAGTGTTGTTTTCATTTGCATTTCCATGATGTCTAAGTATGTTGAACATTTCCAAGAAAACATTATGAAATGATTTATATTTATATTATTATACTTAGTTTTTAGCAAATTGTAATAATCTTGAAACTACACTTCTATTACTTTTTAAAATTAATTAATGAATGCCAAGGTTTGGATGTGTAGCCTTGTTGCATTAGGTGTATCACTGTGGGCATGGGCTTTAATATATTCCTCCTAACCACATGGGAGCCAGTCTTCTCCTAGCAGCCTTCAGATGAATATGTAGAATTCTCTGCTCCTCCTGCACCATGCTTACCTGGAAGTTGCCATGCTCCCACTTTGATGATAATGGACAAAACTCCTGAAACTGTAAAGCAACCCCAATTAAATGTTGTCCTTATAAGAGTTGTCTTAGTCATGGTGTCTGTTTATAGCAGTAAAACCCTAACTAAAAGGGAAATTGGTACTGGGAGTATGATATTTCTGTGACATAACTGACCATGCTTTTTTTTTTTGGAGGAATGTGAATTTGGGGATTTTGGAAAGCATTGGAATGCTTTAAGTAGGGCAATTAATATAAATTAATTTCTTGAATTCCTTTGACTATCAGCCCTATGTTAGTTATAGGTTTGGTGAAGATCATTTCCTTCTCTGTAGTCTGCGATTTTGTCAATTTGATCCTCCTCTTTACAGAAGTTTCTCATTTTCATGAGGTTCCATTTATCAGTTATTGATCTTAGAATTATTGGTATTCCGCTAAGGTCATTACCTCCTGTGGCAATGCATACAAGGCTATTCCCCATTTTCTCTTCTACCTGGTTTAGTTTATCTGCTTTTATGTTGAGGCTTTTGATCCATTTGGACTTGAGTTTTATACAGAGATTGACATGAATCTATTTACATTCTTACACAGGCAGACATGTAATTAGTCTAGCAACATTTGGATTCTTTGTCAAAAATCAAGTGGCCATAGTTGTATGGATTTACTTCTGGATGTTCAATTTGATTTGTGGTTATTATAGATGTAGGTTGATTTCTTAGTTTATCTGGATGGATGGGTATTTTTCTCTTAGTTTCTTTTTCTGCTTTCTCACAGCATTCTTGACCTGAGTGTCCTGGGTTCTAGTGAGAAGCGAGTCTTCAGATCCAGTAAGGTGTCTCCACTGGTTTTTGTGGGATTTTTTTTGTTTTGTTTGTTTGTTGTTTTGTTTTGATTGCTGTTGGTTACTTTTGTTTGTTTATTTTTTTGGGGGGGGTTGGCCTGTGTGGCCTCAAGGGTTTGGGGTGCTATTGTTGCCTCTATGGTGCTCAGTAAATGGACCCAGAGAATTGGGTGTAGATTTCTTCTATTATCATTTTTTTAAAAAACTTAAGAATAACTACTTATGTTTGAATTGCTTAGAATAATAAAACAAGATTAACTTAGTAAAATAATTTTCATTATTTAAACCATGAACTGCGTGTTTAAGAAGGCAGACATGTACGCACAGGTATATTGTGTGCATTTAAATATATTTTAAAGCTAATAATATCTTTTCTTTCAAAGTATGATGATAGGAGTTTATGACATTTAGCATTAGAGAACAAAACTAAAATAAATACTTTCTAGTGATTAATGGAAGACACTTACCTAAAACAAACTATATGCTTACTTTACACCTGGACTCTCTCCTAGAAATCCATTTTCTTTCATTATAATATTTTCCATTGATACTTTGCTCAGACTTTCCCATTTTTATAACTTCATCTTTTAAAAGTCACTAAACAAATTGACAACAATTTATTGAATTATTATTGTTATTTTGGCTTCTCAGACTCAAGATTGAAATAACCCTCAGCAGTATGCAATAAGATAAAGAGCCAAATTGGTTCATAGCAATAGAATTCTTAATGAGCAAATTCTAGTAACAAATGAAATATTATATAAATGTTAACTTTATTTGTGTACAAAGGAAAGGAACAAAGCAATGCTAAATTGACACATATAATTATTACTACCATAAGGAACTGATTACAAATTTTGGATATGGGTTAGAAATAAAATATTGGAAAGATTGACTTTGTTCTTAGTATGGAGTATAAATCACCATGAAGGAGCTATTTATAGGTTGAGTTGCTCTTAGATGTTACAGTAAGCATGAGGGCCACATCTGGATTTATTTAGAAATAAGAAATGAAAGTAGAAGATAAATAGATATGAACTAGAGAAAACTCAACACTTTAAGACTTCCCCTCTAGTGACCTGTTTTATCTTGCTAGAAAGAATAGATTTTAAAAATATACTATTTTATTATTTGAGAATTTCATACATGTATCCAATATATTTTAATCATGTAAACCATATTCATTGCCTCACTATTCTCAGATTCACACACACACACACACACACACACACACACACACACACACATTTCTTTCCAGCATCTTGCCCTGGATTTTTGCTTTGTTTCTCATTTAAGCCCATCTAGTCTAGACATTCAAATGTGATGCTATCCACTAAGGTATTGTCCACCTATCGGAAGAAGCACACTTAAAGAACATTGACAGCCCATATATCCCAAATTAAGAATATAACTCATGATATTTTCTCTCTCAAAACGAAAATGTTGATTAGCTTGATTTTGTGCAAGGCTCATGCAGGATACCACAGCTGATGCAAGTGCACAGATGCAGCAACTCTGTCATGTCCAGAAGACAGAGGCTCACTCACAACTTCCTTGAAGTCTATTGCAGACTTCCACCACTCTTCTATTATTTCTCAGGATCCTTGGATGGAGGATATTATAGAGATATCTCCCTACTGACCTAGTGTCTTTTTGAGAAAACTTAAAAATATAAAACAAAATAACAGGACAAAAGAGAATAACAACGGGGACAAAAAGAAAAACAAGAACAACATTTAAATTCTTTTCAGTTTGACTAGTTGTTAGTTTCTTACAATGTCAGCATACACTACTCAAAGAAACTTGTCTGATGAGATCTGAGAACTGAGTCTCTTACTGGTTAAACTACCTCCCCAAATGTTGCAAGATTGGTGATCACTTGTCAAACAAGTGAGCCGGTAGAAAGTACTTGACATACAATCTGTAAATGAAGAGTGCTATAGGAAGTCATTGAAATTAGCGCTGAATGTACAAAAGATTCTTGACAACCTTTATCCTGTCACGGAGACTTGAAATCAATTACTTCAGGTATGGAAATTTATATGTTAAGCATTTAATCTTTTCAAAATTGTGATTTCAAATGTTGAAGTCTATTTTATTATTAAGATATTAAATTCATGTTCACTATGATATGCTATAAGTCTTATTCTAATTTTGTACATTTATGGAATAATCACAAAAATATTTAAATTAATAAAATCTCACTTATAATTGGATATTTTATATAGACAGAACACTAACCAGTGTCTGAATATTAGAACAAAATGAAAAAGATAATTTGTTATTTTTTCATTCTACTCATGTTATCTGAAAGAATATTATGATTTAAGTGTTAGTGATAGAATTTTTCCATTGAAAAATCTAGAATTAATGCCAAATTTTAAACATGTACAAGTTAATTGAAATGTGTTGTTAAATCTTTGAATACATATTCTTTTCATAGTATAGCATTAATAAAATTTCACTATAAATAAAAGTCCACGAATTATAAGCCTTTCCTTAGTATGACACATATTTCTATATTTAAAGGTAAAGCTGAGCAGCATAGAGGTCACATGACTTACAAACATTTATTAGCATCTTTTAGAAGATTAAACTTCTAGTTGCTCATAAAAGGCAAATATGACTAATATTTATTAGTTATTTATCAGTTAAATCAATTAAAATATTACTGAAGAAACAAGAAATAAAAGCAATCTATGTTTGGAAAACAGGTTAACTATGGTTCTCCTTCAATAAGCAATTGTGATTTTATCCATAAAAAAATATTAAATTTTCCGTGTTCATCCTACTTATTGAAATGTTTCCTTAGCATAAAAAAAAAAAAAAAAAGGTTTTCCAGTGCATTAGTTCATAGGATAGTGCCTCCATCTAATGCTATACAAGGACTCTCAAATCCAGAGATAACAGAACTCATATACAGAGGAAAGCACTTTGGATAGCTCCTCATCAGGTGCCGTTTTAGCTACTTCTATTTATCTTAGAAATATGAAGTAATGTACAGAAATGAATATAACACATAATTCCAACAATCTCTAGTGAAGGCTAGCATTTTGATTGTAACTATTAACACTTTAAGTTCTTGTAGGGCTTTTAATTACTTAAGTTTACCTCATTGTGCTTTCCATATATCTCAAACTAATAAAATTCTCTATTAAAACACCTGATATCCTTTGTTGTACACTGTCTATGATATCATCCTTATGTTATACATGAAAAATGCTCTGGCTTTTACAGATTAGAGACATAGCTTATTGGTTTTAAGCACTGGATGCAGATTCCCAGAAAATCCACACCAGTTTACAATAATACTTAGCTCTATTATCCAAGGAATTTGATGCCCGCTTCTGTCTTCCTTCAGTATCTGGCATGCATGTGGTACACTGACCTATATACAGGCAAAATACTCACACACAAAAATGAAAGCAAAGCAAACAAACAAATAAACCATCTCTGGTTTCTATCATTTCCAAGTGATTACTGAGCTGCTGATTCTGATTCCTCAGTACATATTTGACACTGTATTTCCTATCATCTCAAATGCTATACTACTATTACTATTTTGACTGTTTTAAAATATTTCATTATAATGAACATTCACATTTTACTCTTGACTAAAACTCACATAGTAAATGTAAAATTGTAAGATCATTTTGCTCTATATGATATTTTCTAAATTTTAAGTAATAAATTAACCATAACAAGACAAGAAAAATTGGTTATAGACGTTATACATATTTCTATCAGAAGAGCATATGTAGGCACAGGTGAATCCAGTGTATTTCAGTCCAGGAAATAGCAGCTGCCAGTTAAGATTGGAAAAAAGAACACTAGTTTCATTTAATGAATTCTAGCGCTGTTCTTGAGAAAACCTGCTTAAATAAAAGTGCTTTGAGCATTTTTTCCCTCCTAGAGAAGTCCTGCAGCTAAACCTCTTAGTCACTGGAACAATTCCAGATCTTTTTATTGTGCCTAATAAAATCCTAGAACACTCTACACTAGCACTTTGGAATAGTCTTCATTTCTTTCTTTTGAGGTTTGCAATTATCCCCCTCAAGTTTCTGAGGCTATTAAAAATGAATAAAATCAATGAAAAAAATCCTATAATATAGGGCTCCTTGTTGCCCTACAAAAGAGAATGAATTCAAAACCCAAATAAAATCAAATAAGGAGCCAAAATAAGTGTATTAATAAAAAAGAAAACTATTAAATATATCCTCTTTCTCTATGTAAATGTGTGAAGGCAGCCAAAATTTAAATATAATGTTACAATATATAGCAAAAAAGGAAATTTTAAAAACAATTCCAATGATTTTTGTTTATTTAAGATTATTTATTCACAAAATATGCTTTTATCTTCCCAATAGTCACCAAAATAATGAATATATGAATCTATATAAACAAAAATATTCATATTTAAACCTAAATACCAATATATAATCAATATATAATTATTTCTTCCTAAGGAATTTTGTCTAGACCTTTGAATTCAACAATAAACAATAGGAAAACTGTTATTTTTGTGGTCCTGTGTGACTTCTCTCTCTCTGTATCTCTCTCTCTGTCTCTCTCATGCACTCTTACTAACCACATTTATCCATCACAAATTGATTATTTAAACATAGTTATGAAACATATTAGAAATGTAAAAAAAAAAAAAAAAAGCAAAGGGTGCTATAGTCACAACCTAAATTCGTATATATATTGATACTTCAAAAGAAGATCATTGGCATTCATATTTTCAATCATAAACAAAACTCACATGCCATTGTGTGATATCTTAAAATATATAATCTATTGTTTAAAAGAAGCTGGATAGATATATTTTAGTAATATTATAAATATTTTCTTATAGTTATTATTTTATTTTCAGAAATGTACTTGTATTATTTCTTATAAACTTAAAAAGCATCATTTTTTTCCAGATGACACTTCAGATATGAGAAATATATTGTTTTTGTTGAAAATAGAATTTCTGCCAACATAATAATTACATTACTATTACTTGGAACACATTAATTACTTGGAAATTTTATATAATGCACTCTGTCATATTCGTGTCTCATTCCTTCCATGTCTACTTTCTCACCCCATGCCTTCCACTCACCCTACTCTCAAAAGAAAGGAAAAATACATACATACATACAACAACATACATACTGGAAGAAAACAGAAAAACAATCAAGTTTAAATTATATATATATATATATATATATATATATATATATATATATATATACACACACACACACACACACACACACACACACACACACACATCCATTCAGTTGTCAACTAATTCTTTCCCCAATGCACCTCCCACCTCCATGTCCTGTCAGAAGACATCAACTGTGAAAAACTATACTTCGAATCTATACCACAATATTAAAGGATCTCTTCAATAACTTCCTGGATGGACTGTTTCTGTTTCTTTCCTTTTGGGGGGAGGGCAAGTTGGATGAGAGTGCTGTCACAGAAGTTTTAAATGTCTCTCATTTTTATTTATGTGTCTGCAGTATCTATACAACTGCAAAAGAAGCTTCCTTTTGCCAGTGGTAGCTGATAATAGCACAGATCTGTGGGAAAAACTGGGGGGTGCAGCAGCAGGCCCCTGGGCCCACGTGGCAGCCGCCCGGGACTTGCGAGGTGGAGGCTGCCTGGAGGCTTCCAGGCAGCCTGTCTCACATACCAGAGGAAGGTCCCAGGTTCCAGTGGCTGGAGGCTTCCTTGGCAGCAGGCCCGGCAGGCCCCAATGATACAAGGAAGTCCTTGGTTCCAAAAGGGTTTATTGTCATGGCGAATGGTGGATGGATCTGGATGTACCCCCCCAAACTCAGGGCAGACCTGGGTTAAATAGGGAGGGAGAAAGGGGGAGGTTCTGGGGGCAATGCTTAATTGGCCCCGCCCTCTGACCTTCATTAGTATGTAAATCTCTAGGGCCTGAGGCCTGTAGTCACACCCTCTACCTGTGCACTTTGGGAGGGACTGTAATGGCCTATGTGACTGAACAATGTAGGTCCATGGAGACTGGACTGCTTTTCAGGACGCTGAGTTCTGGGGGCATGGCCGAACTCCTGCTGTTTCTCCCTTGGAGTCTTGGGGTTCTAGGCCCATGCCCAGCCAAGAACCAGGATACCCTTACGCAGTCCCACACAGATCATGGACTTCTTACTTGGTTTCATGTAGCATCAAGAATCACAGACATAAACATATCCTCCAGTGGCAGCTGTGTCCCAAAACGGTGAGGTGGCTAGGTGGTGACTGAAGCCTGCTAGTGATCATAGGACTAGTCCTAGTCAGCAAAGGCATGTTCCACTCTCTGTCACATGAAAACACCTTATTAAAACATCTTCCCTTAAGACCCACCATATGTGTAGTTATTTTGGAGATGTTATGTGCTCTACAGGATCATCTTCCATGTCCCTGCAAAATCTCCATGGTCTCTCAGATTCCTCAGATAGGTACTGTGGCCAGTCCTGGCAGCCCCAGGTGTTTGGAATAGAAAAATATTTTTTTATAATTTAAATGCTTCAAAATTTGCAAAGGTAATTTGATACACTTATATTTACTGCTCCTTCTACTTTATCACATCAAACTTTTAATCCATTCAAATTATAATAATCATATACCAGAATATATTTTAAAAGTTGAAAATCATATCTTTAGGTTGTTTGTAATCCACAATCAATTCCGTTGTGTTATAAAATAGGCAAAACATTTTTCTTTAAGGAAAACCTAAGCACAAATTTTCATGTGCAATCCCTCTATTTTATGGTATGAGAAATATCCCCTATGCCACTGCAGTGAAATGCTAATGAATGATAGTTGCCTGAAGGTCTGTGTTGACCAGGTCAGCAAGAAGGAAAGCAGGAAAAAATCTTATTTTAAAAACACTACTTGTAGTTACAAAGACTTGCTCAGAATGGAGAAAGGGTTATTCACAGAAAGATAATTAACCTTGTTGAAATAGGAAAATAAATAAAAACAAATCTTGATTCAAGTATTGAATGATAAAAGTATATTTTACCTACAGCAGACACATTTAGATTAATAAGAATTAAATCCTCTATGAAAATTGGAATTTTGCACATGATTTTTAATACCTCTTAAAACACTATAGGTGTTTACTATGATCCAAGCATATATGGAGAGCAGTGAGTAAGGGTGGGGAGATCTTTCTTCCATTCTGACCACTTGGACCCTGAGACTTTAAAAAAAGTGGTTGATTGACAGCTTTCAATTCGAAGTCATTTCTGCTGTGCTGTAATTATGCTTTTTTGCTGTCAAACATTCAGTAGTGATTTGTCACCCACACCAGTCATTTTCAGAGATGCTCCAGGCCATGCAGTACTTAATACACAGGGCAAGAGATTCAACCGTTAGTACATTCTGAAGAGAGGCTTCACATCACCATTCAGGAGGGTGATGTAAGTATGAAAAAGGTGATCATACTGAGTTCCTCCGAACCAATAAATGCCTTACTTATAAACATTACAAAGGAATAAGGAGAGGAAATCAACTAGTAACATGAAACATTTTCTAAAGACTATTTCATTTTTCACAAACAGATAAGGATGTAATTTCTATCAGTGAAGAATCATTTTTGCCTATTTTCTAAGTATTTGTAGAGAAAAGTTTCATGAATGAAAGAAATTTACCAAAACCGCACACATACACATACACACACACACACACACACACACACACACACACACACCATATGATAAGTTGAAAATGAATTTATAATAAAATTGAAAGCGTGAATCAGGGTTCTTTGTAATGAAAAAGAACATGGATATACTGAAAACATGTTAAATTTCTTATGTTAAATGTTTCTATTTTTATTTTAATTAATTAATTTATCTTTGGGTTTTCAAGATAGGGTTTGTCTGTGTAGCTCTGAAACTCACTCTGAAGATCACACTAGCCTAGAACTCAAAGATCTGCTTGGTCCTTCCTTCCTATTGCTAAGATTAGAGGCATATGCCACCCCACCTAGCGTAAAAAACTGAAAATGTGTTATATTTTGAGTTATTTCATGTAAGCCAAACAATATATTGCTCACACTAAGTTCAGCACAGTATTAATGAGTGGAACGCACTTTCAATTTAGCTTTTCAGAAAACTAATCACTTTAAAACATTTTATGTCCTGAAATAACGTGTTTTTATTGTGTAATTACTGGGCATGGCAGGGGAAAGTCCTCTGGGCACTTGCATGATTCTCATGTGTGCAATAGACTGTAGCTCTGAAGAGAATCACCAATGAAATACCAATATGCATTTCTTTTCATCTTTTCTCTGGAAAATCTGTGATTTTTCCTTTGGAAAATATTTAGAGATTATAAGATTGTTTGGATGACAGCATGAATCATTTCAATAATAATACTCATTGATCCATGCCTATGATCACTATAATACGAACTGTAAAAGTGACTTAAAGCATCCACTTATAAATTGGAGATCTCTTTCATAAAGTAAAAAGCTGGGATTACTGTAATAGTATATTACATATATTACTATCATATATATTCATATATATATGAATGGAATGTATACTTTTTATTTACAAAATAAACTGGGATCCTCAAGGTAGGCTCACTATTATTTCTAACAGCCCAATTGTGATTGATGTTTCAACTGCAATAATAATTATTAACCATATGCTTTATAGTCAACAATTTAAATTATTCAAGGGAAGAATTTCATCTCTTTTTACTTCACCTTTTTGCAAAATTATAGCTATCTTACATAAAGAAAATGGAAGATTAAATGGAATATATTCTTCAATGATATGTATATATGACAAATAAACTAATATTTGGCAGCATAGTTAGTAAGGAGCAGGGGAATCCATCCAAAATTCAAAACAGTCTTTCCTGTCTATCCCACAAATATCCTAGTGAGAGTGTTCAGCCACAGAAACAGTACTGAAGCAGTAAAATATATACCATTATAAAGTAATGCATACGCCTGTGAAACAAATATAGTAAGGTTAGTAACTGTAATTCAAACCTGAAATTTTAAATTTATGGGAAGTAAAGCTGAAAGAAAATAATTTAAAGGATATAACCTGCATCCACTTTTTACATGAAGATAATTTTCAGAGTTGATTTTCATTTTTAAATGGCTAATCAATAATTAAAGTAATTAGCATAAGGAAAAATTCATGCATAGCTACAAATTTTCTTCTATGGTGAAAGGGTGTTGGTTTTTAGAAATTTAAGTATCATTTATACTTCATTTTGTTTTCTATGTGTGTTTAAAGGTGTTTGAAATCATTTTAGGCATCTCTTTGAACCTCTAGAAACCAGATTAAACCCAAAGGAAGATGAACAGACATAGTCTTCACTGGTAAACTAACAGACATAAATACATGGGTAAAAGCAGGAAAATCAATGAGGCCACCACAAGCATTTATGTGTGCAGTAGACAACAGTGGGGAAGAACGGGCAGTGTGATAGAGAAGACCAAGGCCAACTGTTAATGTCTGCTGACAGGCAAACATTAATGGTTCAGGGCAATAAAATTTAACAATGGCTCTCCCTTTTTAAAGTTATCGATTTTCATATTTTTTTATCTTTATTGCATGACAAAAGACATCAAAATTATATTGCTGGCACTTATGCCATTTAAGTATCCACACTTTTCTTAAAGAAATAAGAAACTAATGGTAGACTTAATTCCACTTAGTGCTCAAGTGCTTCAAACAAAATTAAAGTGAATAAATACAGTGGGTGAGATTGCTGCTTCAGTGGTATCAGACCACAACTTTTGAAAGTGACCTTGGTGCATTCAGACATTTTGCTGTATGCTTTTTATGTGTCAATTCTTGAAAACCTCAGAAGTTTTGTAAAGTCTCAAAGAATACATTCAGGAAAGTAGATTATTATTTTTTTTAAGATTATTGGGTTTGAATTTCAATAGATACAGATATTTCACTATTTAGAATTGTTAAAAACATTACCGATAACAAACAAATAGCAATACAAACTTTACGGGCTTATTAGGTGTTTTCATTAGCACTAGACACACATAGGACAGAAATTTAAATATTTTCTATAAAACTTGGTATTTAATGCCCTTATGTGCAAGCTGTTCAGATATTTAAAGAAATGCTATTGATATATTTAGACCCTATATAATTTTTTATTTTATTTTAGACACAATTTTTGATAAAGGGATAAAATATGCACATCCTATATGCATGTAAAATATGAATATGTTTAATACATCTCTTTCATTCACTAACATTATCACAAAGATCTTTGCAATTTCTAATAATGTCCTCTATAATAACAGCAACAAAGATGATACAGTTGATTATAATTGCAGAATTACATACTATATATTTATATTATATATCACATATTTATATATTATATATTTATATGTAAATAAATATATAATATAATATATATTTATATATCATAATATATAATATACTATATACTTACATATTATAATATATTTTATATAATATATAATATATATATATATACACACATATATATAGTTGTATGTATACAGAATATAAAAGGGATAGAATTGTCATTTAGTAGAGATAGCAAATTCATTAAGGAGAAAATATATTATAAATTTAATTAGTATTTTGAGTAATTATTTTTATAGACATTTCAAGTCTGTTAAAAACTTTTTTAAAAAAACCACTATATTTTCCTATTATTATTATTTTTTTTTTTATAAACTCATGTATGGGTACAGGCCAAAATAAAAAATTATGGATTTCAAGGCTACTAAGAAGTTCCAATTTTTCTTCATAATATTATTTTTCTCTCTATATTTTTATTGAACATAATTTATACAGTACATTTTATTCTCCTCCATATTCTTAAAGTTCCACATAAAACGCCTATGTCCATCAAACTAATTTTAACCTTCTTATATATTGGAATTGTACTGAATAATTGCCAAAACTAAATGTTACTATTCAACTTATAATGGAGGGCCTCTACTGTGTCTTGAAGTAATTTGTCTAGATTGAAATGCTTAGCACTTTCTGAAAAACACTTTTGATGAGTATATTGGCAATCTCAGGACATTTCAAATTAAGTCAGTGTGAGATAGGAACTTTTACTTTCTCCTCTGTACCTGTCAGAACACATTTAGAATGTGTTATATTCTGTGCAATACCTATCCTCAAAACCTCTCACCCTGGAGGAAAACAATAGTCTCAGAGAAGAGTATTACATTCGCCAGCCATTTGACCCGACAGTCTCCCCTATAAAGTGCATACAAAAATAACTGGCTTGCCCTTCTCACAGAGTCTCTATGAACACCAAACAAGATATCTACTCCCTGTAGCCAATGTATATTTAGAAAGTAAATCTGCCTTGCAGTGAAAGTTAGCTTTGCAGGGATGTAAGTCTCCAGTGATATTACTAGAAGACAAAGCCTTTCTTCCTACTTAACACTTAATCTGCAGCTTATTAGTTAGAACCTTGATTGTCCTAGGACATATTGCTACTTTTTATTATTATATAGTAGCAACTTCAGAGAACAGTAATCAGAAAATGTTAACAGTTATTTATATAAAATGATAGTAGATTTATGTGTATGTTTGAAGTGTATGTGAGAATATCTATGTAGTGTATTTAAGTAATATAGGAACTTCCTATTGAATTATTTTCTATAAAGAAAACAAATCAGGTTATGATGCGTGTCTATTAACTCTACATCTTACCCTACAGCTTAGAAAAGGTTTTAAATTTCTACAGTGAGCAAGCCAAGTTAAGGAAGTGATTATTGAATTTCTGTCATGAAAACCACTTACACAGTCATACCCTTATTGGCTTCATCTGAAATTGCAAATGACTATCCTTTGTAACACTCAGGTTATCCTAAACTACACTTTTCCTTTGCAAGCATTCATGCCATTGCCACCGTAGGAATGCACAAATGTCAGAGGCTTTGGAAATGTGTACCTGAATAACTCATACTGGCCTTCCAATGAACTGTGAATTGAGGGCACTTCTAAAATATTCTAAGAATGTTTTGCATGCCAATGTCTTTGAAATGCTTATAATCCTAAGAACTCAATGAATTTTCCTGTTTCTTTGATGTTAGTTCCTTATGCCTATATAATAGAAGTATCACAGTCTTTAATAAGTTGAAAGTAATATTTCTCATTGACATATTTACAACCAAACTTCAGCTCCCATTTTGTACCTATTAAAAAGACTTTCAGCAGTTGTACATATATTGAGAAGATGGAAAAGGCTGTATAAATAAGGATTTTTTTCTACTTTTAATGAGTGACTGTCAGCTACTGAATGCATTAAAGGATTATCTCTCATGGGTAGTTCTTTTTTAAAAAAATTCTGTTAATTTGGTTTCATTCCCAAGAAAGATTATTTCCACATGAGATGTACAAATTTCATCCTCACCCTGCATGAAATTAGAGTTACCACTAGGGATGGGTGAGCTTTACTCTGAAGAAAATTAGCTTCATTAAAACTAAGCTTTCTTTCAAAAAAGAATAAAAACTTACATATTTTCTGAATGACTAGGCAAGTAAGTTCATATAGCAATGCAAATTTTTTGTAACATATTTTCCAGTTTTAGACAGTCACAAGGATTAGATGTATCTGTCAACTGAACAAAGGCAGTGCCTCTCTCTCTAACACACCTCAGTTAAACTCCTGGCTATGTAGAAGGCAAACATACTAGGTTACTAACACAGAAAAGTAAAACATGAAAGATTTGTAATATAAATAAAGAACTTTGCAAGGGTGGTGAATGAGTTTTTAAGGAAAAAAAATAAGGAATGAAAAAGCGCAGTTAGACAACTTCTGCTGTTAGCTTTACTTGGATATCTGTAATTTTTTAACTAGGACTGAAAATTCTTGATATTTTCTCCTTTCATACTAGTATGCCTATGGGTCCCATCCTTGAAGAAATCATGCTTAGGCAGGCATGTTCCTTACACTTCGTGGATGAAGATTCTTTGCCATTTCTAGAAAACCCAAACTCACAGTAAACTTTCCGATCCTTTTCTCTTATAATCTTTTTAGGTCCCTCTTCTGCAATGTTCCATGATCTTTAGCTCTCACAGCTGTGTTGTAGATGCATTAGTTGGTGTGGCTTCTACAACTCTTCATTTTGATGAGTGTGGGTTTTGTTATAATTGTTTCACCTGTTACAAGAGATTTCCTTGATAATGGATAAGAATGAAATTTATCTGTAACTCTAAGAATAAATAAATATTTATAACATAGTTAAGGATTATGCTAGTTCAGTAAAATGATGGTTATAGTTTCTCCTCCAGAATCCATGACTTCACTAGCCCTGGTAGTTGGCTCTTTTCAGTACTTCTCATGGCCTTCATCTTGTTATTGCATCTTAAGTCCAATTAGAGAGGTGTTGGTTACTTCCGAGTTATTAACGTCTCTCCTGATTCATATATACCATAGCTAGATAGGAATACTTATTGCTTCCCTCCTTTCAAAACTTAAACAGTGCCTTATGGTACCAGAAAAAAAGTGGTTCTCAATGAGGATGCTTTCAGACCAGCTACAATTCAGGTCCTCTAGGTCCTATGTCAGGAGTGGATGGTCACTTTAGCAATATTCATTTCCAGTGAAGAACACAACAATAGTTATCTGATACAAATTGTCAGACTTGAAGATTTATACAGATAACAAATTTTCTTAGGACTGAGCCAGATTTGTGTGCTCAGGCATGCACAGTTAATTATGAAAAGGCATCAGTTCAAAAGTGAGCAAAAGGACATACCTGGGAAGGTTGGAAGAGGAAGACAAATAGGAAAAATATGTAACTATAGAATAATTCAAATATATGTAAAAGAAGAAAAAGGAACTTTTGCACTGGAGAACAAGAATTTAATGCTGAACACTTTATATTGGTTTACCATGTAGTAGTTCTTTAGTAGTTCTGAGATTCATCCATAATAGAAATACATGTAGATTCAGGAAAAGATACCTACAAAAATGCATGAATCAGAGAGATAGACAGATGAGTAAGATGATAGGTATGGTGGAAGAAAGTAAGGACACCGGAAAGAAATGTTAAGAAGGTGGGCAAAAGTTTACTAGTATTCAACATTCCACATAGAATTACAAGTATCTAAAGAATGATGAAATCAGGAGAGTTTTCCCTAGAGAAGAACAGACCTATTGGTTATAAAATATAAAATGGTCATCACTGAAAATATGCATACAGATAACATTATATAGAATAAATAACTTGTGTTTATGTACTTAGGATATATACATATATACTTACATATGCATATAATAATAATTAATAAAATAGGAAGCCGTGAATACGAAATTGAGCAAGGAAGGTTTTGGAGGGAAGAAATGGAGGACTATATAATTGTACTTTCAAATAAAAGTATTTTTTCTATTGATGTATTGGTGAAACTTGTACCCCTTAGATAATTATATCCTAACATTTATCAGTTTTTATTGAAAGCAACTCATGGAAATGAGAATTTTTCTCCCTTTGATTGAGTTTGCTAGGCAAGGCATCATGACTCAGCAATTCAAATACCTATAGACTGCCATAGCTGTGGAAACATAAACTGTTTCACAGATTCCAAGCTGAGCAAGCAGGGGCAATGAGAGATTCTATGCATGTTGCATTATATGTCAAACAAAAGTGGATGGAGAGATGAGGATTCATCAAAGTAGTATGGAACAAAACAAACTATTCCTTGGGTAACATTAGCATTTTATGAAAATGGACAACTATCAATATGTCAACTCTCGAGAGCCAGTATATAAGGAAAAAGCTGAGCAAGTTAGGAAAATATTTAATGAAAATATATTTTTATAAGTTTTTCCTAAAGTTTCATTCAGTATATGAATTCTTCATACACTTTCAGTCTGAAGACTATGAAATTGACACATACAATTCTACAAAATGACCATGTGTTATATAGCAATTTTATTGTCTCTAAGAGGAAACTATGCTGAAGAATATAAAATTTAATATAGATTAACAGTCTTAACAGGTATATATGAGAAGGGTAATTAAATCTGTGCATGAATGCAATTGATTCAGAGTACTGTACTATAATATGTAAAAATCAACAGTTTATCACAATTATAGTTTCTTGATTATATGAATGTCTTCACAGACATTCATATTTGAAATATATATTTCTTTTGGATGACATAGAGAGAAGCCTCCTGCATCTTTCAAATACTCTACATTTAGAAATTGCTAGATAAGAAAAAAAAGAAAAAGACAGAAAGAAAGAAAGAAAGAAAGAAAGAAAGAAAGAAAGAAAGAAGAAGAGAGAGAGAGAGAGAGGGAGAGGAGGGAGGGAGGGAGGGAGGGAGGGAGGGAGGGAGGGAGGGGAGGAAGGAAGGAAGGAAGGAAGGAAGGAAGGAAGGAAGGAAGGAAGGAAGGAAGAGAACAGAGGGAAGGGAAGGAAAGAGGGAGGGAGAGAAGAAAGAAAGAATCAATGAAGGAAGGAAAAACAAAATAAGCAAGCAAGAAAGAATCACAGAAAAACTGTTTTGATTCACAAGCTCCATGTCCTGGGACCCTTGTACACTACAGCCCACAAATATGTACTGAGATCATGACTCTACAAGAAGAAAAGAGAGAAATGTAAGTTAACTCCTGGCCAAGAGAAAGTTTTTCATAATGAATAAATGAGAGCGCATCTTTCAGAAGGTACATGACTACATATTCACATATTATTTTGATTAAGAAATAATAACTGAAACAAATAATAATAAAATAATAACAGAAACAAATTTAATGAATTAAACATTTGACATAGCTAGAGTAATCTGAGACTGGGCTTATATTCTTAATTTTAGGTCACAGTCCAGTGTTTTCTACGTAAAGCAAATGCTGAAGTAAAACTTTCATAAATGACAGGTTGAGCACCTTTTTATTTTATTCATAAAATACACACCTTTGACATGAACTAAATTGTAATTAATTAATTCATTATTAACAAAGAATGAATTAACATTTTTGCATCCCTACCATGGTTTACCATCCCTGCTCTCCTCCTAGTCCCTGCTCAACACTTCCCCTCTTCCCCTCTCTCAACCCAGCCTCCTCCTCTATTTCTCCTCAGAAGGGGGCAGGCCTCCCATGGATATTAACAGACATTGTATATGTTCTGTGGAGGGGGTGCAGTCCCCGGAGTCAGTCAGGTTTCAGGAGAGGAGATAAGGATCAGGCAGTGGGAGAAATAGATGATGAGTCAGGGACCATGGGTGGGAGAATCTTGCATCTGTGACTGACTAGCCATCAGGATAATTCTTTATACAGATTCAGCAAGAGACACAAAATTATTCTATCAAAAGAAATAATGATTGTATCATTTTGTCTCTGGACAAGTGTTACAAGTATAGATAGAATAGTCATTACCAGTCTCAAATCATTTTAGGCTATGTAAGCATTTATGATGTATGACATTCTATTCTTCAGCAAAGTGAAACATTAAACAGAAGATTAGGAGTCAGTCTAGACAAGTTTCAAATCTTTGAGTAATGCACAGTGATTGAAGTATAACTTGTGTGTTAGCCTAGTTTAAAAGTTTGAAAGCCCTCAGTCTGCAGGCTGATCTATTCATTTGTTTTTTTCTTTGTATATTAGTGAAAAGATCTCACAGTAACTTAATGTGATAGTCTCTTTATGATTGGTAAATTTTATATTTCTTTCATATCAATTTACTCACACACACACATACATACATATGGATTGTTTTTAGCAAACTAACTTTGTTATTAATTTTTTATTTTCTGGAGGCAATGTCCAGTAGACTACATACAGGAGGAACCCTGAAATCTGTTCTGAAGCCAAGTCTTTTGTCTTTGAGTTTGTTTGGGGGTAGGTGTGCCAAGAGAACTCTGGGATTGTCCAAGTTTTTGTGCTTTTCACAGTCTACATGCAAGGAAGTCTCTAAGAGTCAGATATGGTTAATGTTAAAACTCCCCTACAAATGCAACCGGTAGATATCAGAAACCCAAAGTGAAAGACAGCACTGTGGCAATTAGGGTCAGCTTTCCTGAACTGTGTCAACAGCTGTGCTGGGTTCATGGCTTCCCCCCTTTTTTTCACTAGTCATGGCTATGCCACATATCAAGTTGCAGTAGGATGGGGCACCTCGTCTTTTATTAAGACTAGCTGAAGAACCCAGTAGTAGCAAAGGGTCCAAAAAGCAGGCAAGAGTCACAAACACTCCCTGCTCCCACTGATGGGAGTATCACAAGAAGACAAAGCTACACAACTCTCACACATATGCAGAGGGCCTAGGTGAGGCTCATACAGGCTTTTTGAATGTTGGTTCAATCTCAGTGAACCCCTATGAACCCAGGTCTGTTCATTCTGTAGGGTTTTGTGTAATGCCTTTGACCACTCTGGCTTGTATAATCCTGCCCTGGCCATTTTCTGAAGGATTACTTGAGTTTTGATTAATGTTTGCCTCTGAGTCTCTGCATCTGTTTCCATCAGTTGCTGGGTGAAGCCTCTCTGATGACCATTGGGCTAGGCAGTAATCCATGAGAATAGGAGATTACGAATAGGAATAATTTTATTGACTTTTTCCCAATCCTTTTTGGTACTACTTTTGGGCTCTGGGTTCTGGCTATCCAAGAAATATTAGAAGTGAACTCTTTCATGTCAAGAGTCTCAAGATAGAGCAGTCATTCGTTGGCCATTCCCACAATTCCTGTGCCATACATACCCCAGCATATATTTTAGGTAGGAGAAATTGTAGATCAAAGGTGTTTTGGCTGGGTTAGTGTCCGCATTCCTCCACTGAAAGTCTTACCTAGTACATAGGGAGTGGCTGGTTCAGGTTCCATATCTCCCATTGCTAGGAGTGTTAGCTGGTGTCACTCATAGATTCCTAGGAATTTCCATTACCCTAGGTTTGTAGCTTGTTCTATAGATTCACCCCTGTCCCCCAGTTCCACTTGTGTCTTTCAGTAGTCTCTATATCCATCCTCCCCAAACCTGATCGTTCCTGATTCCCACTTTCCTATCAAGACACCTCCACCATCCATCAACATTGCTCTATGGAGGAGTGGTGAACTTTTTTTTCATTATGTTCAAAAATCCAAATACCAGGATGTAATAATTAAGATGTTACAACACAGTTATTGTTTTATTTCAAAGCTAATGGATTTAATTATCATTTAACCAAAAACACAGAAAAGGAATTATATTCAAATATTGCCTTTTATTAAAATTGGTTTTAAATAGTAGTTGCAGTAGGAAGATTAGTGATCAATATTTTGGGTTCTGATATCAGATCATAACAAAATGTAACATATTTCTACATGTAGTAACTGGATTATAAAAGCTTAGAATGACTATATGAAAAATGTGTAAGTAGGTTACCAATTCATTTAAAAAATATTCTATGTAGGATCTGCAGTCTTGTGAATCTTTAAAAGTATCTCATGTAGTATAAGAAAATGAGAAGATAGGATTCTAGCATAAAAATTGTTGTACATTTTCTACTCGTGTCAAGAGCTGGAAACTAATGAAAGACAGATTTTCAGCCTAAAATGCCAATGAAAGTACTTACCTTTGACAGTGTCTTCCCTGCTCCTCCAGCTGTCTGCAGAAGCTATTCTTCTGTTATTATAAACATTTCACAATGACATTCTCAGTGATTCTTAATCTGTCATCTATTATTAGCCTCTGCAAGACTTAGAATCCCAGCAGATCTGTGTCTCATCTATCATGTTTTCAAGTGTGAGGAGTCTTTCTAACACAGAAGAGTTCTTATCCTTAAATTCAGCAAGAGTACAGGAAAAAGGCATTGAATGAGGCAACCTGGCATTCTCTACTCTTTGAATTTAGATAGGCATTTAGACTACAGGATACCTATCTGCTAGATGATCTGTCAGTGACTAACATCTAGCAAGACAAAAAATATGACATGTGTTATTAGGGCGCAATATCCTAGCTCAATGTGTATGCACAGCACAATAGTAAAAATAGACTTATTCCCCCAGGATGCTAATAGTTTGTACATAATGGGCATTAAAAGTGTAGCATGTATATTCCTGTATGATATGTATTATAGTATGTGCTGCATGTGCACGTACAAGAACCATATTTGAACATGCAAGGCTGCAGTCTACAATTCTCCATGGGAAGAACATTTATTCTAGTAAACACTGTGTATGAATGAAATGGGATCCTCTGAAAGAATGGAGCCTAGCTACTTAAAGCTATTTTCCAAGACAGGTCTTAAAGTGCCTCTCCTTCTGTGATTATGGTTACACAAAACCAGGTCAATCATAAATCTTTAAGTAGTAACTGGACATTTAGGCTCTCTCAAACTTAAAAGACTGCATTTTATAAGGCCAGCCAAAATATTTAGTGAGTAGAGACACTTGCTTCCTGTAATAACACATAGCCAGGCACACACAAACACACATACATACATATATTCATATATTAAATAATAAATATTCTCATTGTGAACGTAATGAGCTTTCTTAATGAATAAGACTTGAGGTTTGTTAAAATCAACCTGAATAGAAAAAGGTAATGTAAATCTAAGGGAGTGCTTGTAGCATAACCAGAATCAGTCATTCCTATTGTTGGGGTACATGGTCACATCTAGGACCAAGAAATGGTTCTCCAAAATTAAATACACACATATGCATGGGTATGTTTTTAAACAGAAAAATAAACAATATATATATATATATATATATAAATACGTTTATTTCTCTGTGTTTAGTAATTAGTTCTTTTTAGAATTTGTTTTACACTTATTTATATTGATTGTGCATATAGGTCAGGGAGCAACTTCTGTGAGTTGGTTCTGTCTTTATACCTCATAGGTTCCATAGTTTCATAACAAGTTATAGGGCTTGGCATGAAACAACTTTACCATTAAGTCTTCTGGTCAGTTAGTGTATTTGTTTGTCTAAGACTCAGCAGTTTTTAGGGTATCACTTGAAGAGACATATTTTGACTATGGGGTATTTGTCGATCATAGATGGCTTACATCATAAGTAAAAGGAAATTCATTATTTGCCTTGACTCATCCAAGCATATACCAGTGGCATATTTCAATTTATTGGGTCTTTTATAAGAAGGGACATTTAGTAGCTGACTAATTCTTCCAAATTACATTTTAGTTCCCTAGCTAAAAATTCCAAGTGTGTTTTATAGAGATTGAGATCTTAACAGGGTTGTGAAACTAGCAAGGTTATGAGAATCTGGAAAAGCAGGACTAGTATTTTGTTTGCTTGGTTGTTTGTTGTTTTCATCTTCTGATTTCTTCTTCCATTTTATTATTTAAGGTATTAAAATTTTATTATACAAGCCTTTACTAGTTTGATTAGTGTTTCTCCCAAGATTATTTTGAGGTTATTGTGAAAGTATCTTTTGGTAATTTCTATTTAAGTACCTTTGTCATTTACATTTAGAGAGGTTACTGAATTTTGTATGTTAGTTTTGTATCATGCTATACTACTGAAAGGGTTCATCAGAACATAGAAATATACTGGCAATGTTTTTAGGATCCTTTTATTTATAATTCATATCTGAAAACAAAGATACCTTGACTTCTTTTTTTCCTATTTGTATCCTCATGATCTCATTCAGTTGTCTTATTGCTATAGCTAAGAATTCAAATTCTACATAAAATAGCTATGGAGACAGATGATACCCTTGTGTTGGTTCTGATTTTAGTAGAATTGCATGAGTTTCTCTCCTTTTAAGATGATATTGGCTGTGGGCTTCCTATTACCTGCCATTATTAAGATATTTTCCTTGTATTGTTAGTCTCATCAGGACTTTTTTTAAATGTAAAACTTTATATTGATTAATACAATAAATCAAAACAAAATCATAAGGACAAAAATCAGATACTTTTTCAAAGTCACTACCAGGGATAATAAACAACTAAAGTTATAGAGTGTGTGTATCTGTCTGAAAACACTTATCCATCTGACAGTAAGAAAACTACAGGGATGGTATAGACCACTTTTATGAGTCAAGACAGTTAGTATACACAGAGGAGTATATAATGTCATCCAAATTTACATTTCTGGATACTCCAGATGAGCTGGGCATTCCTATTATGAATTTAATTTGATTATATGTAGGAGGAACAATTCTAAATATGAATCACACATTTTGGTGATGGCCCACATAAAAAGAAATGGAAGAAATATCTTTGCTACTCCTCAGTCTCACTATCCAGTTCCTCTATCTTGTTTTTGGGACTGGTATTAAATCAAACTACTTCCAATGTATACTAATATCTGGATACTCTCTATGGATCTACCAGAATTCAGCCTAGATTGGAACTGTAAAGATAATTAGCCTTGTAGACCAAACCACTACTAGATTCTCACTCTTTCTGTTGTGAGACAGCCACTATTGGACTACCCAGACTATACTTGTCTTGTGCTCACCAGGTAGGGCCTTCATGTCCTGCCAAGAGTATCATTTTAAGTGGGTACTGAGTATCCAAAACTTAGTTATACATATTTGTGCTGTAGGTACTTTACCTATTGCATAGTTTCCTTAGTCTTTCACTATGATCTTTGAAGAAACCTCAACAAAAACTCATCAGGCAGTAGAGGAATCCAATGTCTCATAGAAATGACTATGCCTCAGAATATCTACTCTGCTCACTAAGTCCCAGTAAGAATTATTATCTTTCTTCTTACAACCATGGTATTCTGTACTAAATAACCAGGGCCTTTACTCAAGTATAAAGTCATCTATACATTGTAAAACTCTCAACATTTATTATGTATATTACATGTATATAAAATTAAACTAATAAATATAAATAGAACCCACTGAGTAAGAGTTGGGGAGCATAAGAGAACTCAAGGGATTGTGAAGATGATGAGGCTACATGGAGGAAAGAGAGAAGGAAAATGATCTAATTCTATCAAAATTGTTATTTTATTGTTTTCCACTCGGTTACTGCTATCCCCTTCTTTTTCTTCTGTCACCCAGATATTAGTGGTTCTTTCAAGAGAATGAAGTCTCACCAAGAAGAGTCATAAGGATCAGGCCATGTTCAGCTCCAATACCAAGAGGGTAACCCATTGATGAGAGGCAGGACAAGTTCGAATTGTGCATCTCTCAAGCACTGCTCCTGTTGGAGATGAACTCAAATCTCAGGGCTCAGCTGTGAGACCTCAGTGTCACTGTAGGAAAGGATGAATATGGTGGTGGTTGAAAACTATCGTAATTTTTGTACCAGTTCCTTAGCTTAAATATTTTTGAAAACATAAGACTGACTAATTTGTAAATTGGAGTAAAGTTTGATGGGAAGCATGTAGTCTTCACTGGTCAGAGGAGGAGATAGCCTATGTCACCTTAAAAAAAGCTTTTCAGGAAATAAGCAAAACTGTCCCAGAAAATGCTTCTTGACAGCACTGCTCAATGCCATCCGTTTTGAGAGCTGGTCTTCACGGGTGAAACTGTGGGTAAGAGAATCCAGTGAAATGATAGCAGCTGGCTAATAGTGGCTCAGTTACACAAAGAACAGCAAAACAACATGGAGCACAGGGGAAAATGTTTTCTGGTATGTTAAAAGGCTCATGGGCAAGAATATTAATTTTGAATTTCCAGAGTTCAATTGTTCAATTGTAAACAAAATCACTAAATAAAATGCCATTCATAACACACACAAACACACACACGCACATGCACACACACGCACATGCACACACACGCACATGCACAAACACACGCGCGCGCACCACACACACACACACACACACACATGTACATAGCACTGATCTCATTGAAATTCATTAAAAATAAAATTTTAATAGCAAAAATCAGACTCTCAACATTTATATAAATATTTCTTTTTTGAGATCAAAAAGTATATTTACTTAGAAAAGTAGATTCAAGACCCCAAATGCAAAACCAGGTTGGACTGAGCTTGGATTTCCTGATAGCCTACTCCTAACCCTAAAGAAGAAGTAATGAGCCATCCATTTACATGTCCAGATATCTGTTCTAGGCTGGAAAAACAAACTCAGAATAGTCCCAAGTCAATATGGAAAGCCAAGGTAAAGAAACTTAAGATTTCTCAGGAATAGTTTTAATGGGATACCTCTAATCCTACCTGGTTAGTGGTTTTTTTGTGAATTTCTCGGTATGAATCCAAACCTCTTACAAGCTCCTTAAATAAAAATTATGGTCTCAAGTCTAGAAAGCTCTATACAAGAACTATGTATATAATGGTTCAAGAAAATTGAGGACCAGATCTCCTTGTTTCCCACAGTTGGAATAAGTAGTTGAAATTAAGGTGGTTTTCCTCTTCTTGGTAGATGAACACTCAAGTATATCTCATATCACTGCTGCTGTTTGTTAAAGAATTTTGTGTTCTGGGCACTCTCTTCGTCCCATACAGAGTCAAAGAAGTGGTATCCTAATCCACAAAGTAGGTGTACTTGTTGCGAACAGATCGACCAAAATTCTTGACCTGCATGACTTTTGGAAGAATTGTATTGTTGAAATGGTCCTCACGAGTAGGAACACTAAAATCTCTGTTGTAGACTTCTTTATCCTCATCCATGAAGAGAGCAGCTCGGTGATAATACTTTTGTAACATCTTGTATTTACCCTTAACAGCTTTGTTGGTAATGATTTTGCCATTTGCTCGAAGTTCAGCCTGCCTTTCTTCCTCAGTCAGGTTTCTCCTGTGTTCAATTTCTGCTTTCTCCTTTTCAAGGGCTTCTTGGTCTTCCCTCCACCTCTTGATTCTTTTGAGCTCGCGGACTTTCCATGCCCCATACTCCTCATCATCATTTTCATCATCAGTACTGAATGCATCCAGGGTGGCTAGCGACCTCTTGTTCTCCTCTAGCTCTTTCTTTCTTCTACAATCTTACAATGTGTTCTTTCGCCACTCCTCAGCCATGCATTTTGCTTCCTGTTCCAGTTCCTTCTGTCTCAATGCTTCAGCTTCTCTCTCTTGAACTGTCACCAAATCCTTCTTTCGAATGAAAACAGGCTGAAGTCAAGGCTCCATTTCATCTTCACTGTGTACTCCTCATACTCACTCTGAGTAAGACTCCTCCCCAGAGCGTCCTTAATCTTCCACCTCCATGACTTCCGTCTATTCATTTTTTTTTCTCTCCAGTGCTCGCTGACGCATCATGCCATGGCGCCACCCTCTTTCTTCATAATTTCTTCATCCTCTCCCTCACTACTGTCTTCTTTATCCATGAGCCAAGCATTTTCTACTTCTGAGTCATTTTCTCCTACTACTTCTCTGTGTTGAGCCAATCTCTCTACCACATCTTCACTAATGTGGTTCTGTAAATGCTGAAATCGGGGGTCAATGGATGGATTCACATCCTGTTCTTCAGTCTCTGCCTCTTGTTCCTTAGCGTTCTTAATGAACTGAAATTCTTCATCCTCTTTATCTGAGGACTTCACAGAGGCATAATCTTGTCTTTTTCCAGACACATAATGCTTTATTTTCACTTTTTCCATTGAAATTTCATCTTTCTCATTGCGAACTGGGATGACCAGTCATAGACTGAATGGTCAGCTGCTTCATGATTGTGCCTGGGCCTGACATGTTGACAGATGCTACAGTGGAGACTCTCCAAAATGGACTGAATCCCAACAACAAAGAGCAAGGAACAGAACAAGGCTTCCCACCGAGCTTAGCCCAACACTGCTATATACAAATATTTGTAATGTTGAAAGTATTTTTTTTCTCGATTAAACGTATATATTCTTCAGTCCTCAGCCATTCTCTATCAGTCTTTCACCTTCTAGAATGTAATAAATAGAACACTCCTTGTTATGTTAATAGAAAGAATGACAACAAAGATACTTATGACTTGGAAATAATTCTCAAAGGTTTGCTGACATTATTTTTAGTTTTATCTCATAATCATGCTGAGCTGGCTACATACAACAGTGTCATGGTCTGCTTACCACACTAGAGCAATTTTATGAAGAAAAAAAAGAAGAAAACACAACAACAAACAAAACTTTAAAATTTACCAATTTACCAGTTTTTACCCATTTCTCCATTAAAATTAAATATCAAATTGGTATCTTCCTTAAATATATTTTATGGATTTTCTTTCTTATCTGTATATTTTTTAAAATTTCTTCTTATTTATAATAATTTATAGTAAATATTTATACAGTTTCTAGCTAATAGCATTCTAATAAAGATTTAAACTCACCAGAATCTTTTAATTGCATTTTGTATGTTGGAATGTCTAATATTGATTTTCATCTTGACTACATCTGTAAATGACAAAAATCCAAGCTACTAGGCAGTTCAGTTAAGAACTTTCTTAATCATATTATCTGAAACCACTAACACACTTTAATCTGGGCCACTACTCTTGTGACAAGCCCATACTAACATATATGGAAGAAGAGAAAATCTCTTTGCTTGTTCTCATACTTGTTGCTGGAGCCAGCATTCAGTTCACCTTGCACAAGATACCAGTGTAGAATTAAGACAATAGCTCTCCAGGAATTCTCTTGGACTTCAGTCCCAGATTGGGGCTACAGAGACATCCCATTTGGTTTAAACAACTACTGTATTCTTGGCCTTTCTGTTCTGAGACAGACATTCTCTCTTCACAGAGTATAGCCTAGCATATATAACCACTCTATCAGTTCTGTTCTTACTAATGTACATATATAAATCATTCATGAATTCCTGCTCACAGAGTCTAAATCCACATGCTGTGTAACTAAAGTTAAGCGGAATGCTGACTTGTTTTCAGGTCTGCTTCCTTCTAACCACTCTTCCACATTATTTGCCCCTATAGAATCTAGCATCTAACGCCAGAGTCCAATGCTAAGATGCCATATTGGCAAGGGCTCTCCAACATATACACAACTGACTTCTAAAGGATTTCCAAACTGGAAGTGGGTCTCGGTTTGGTTTGCTACTTAATTTTAATTTGTTTATCCTCAATCTCTTCAGTAAGTTTAGGATTATATCAAAATACTTTTAATTGACCTTTGTGGTTGGTAATATAGCTTCATTGACAGAGTTCTAGCCTAACATACGCACTTCTCTGTTCATTCTATGATATCACACAAACCACCAGTAGTAGTGGACATTGGGAGCCCATACCTTGACAGCTGAAAGCAGTAACATGAATATTTGTTAATGGTCATCTTCAATTTCAGAGCAAGGCTAAGCCCAGTCTCTGCTAAATGAGAGTTGTCCAAAGTAAAATAGTAATTTTTGTGAACTAATGATAAATGTAGCAGAGAACACAAGGAGTGAGATTTTGCAAATAACATAAAAATCCAAGTTTTCATTAAAGGAGTTTCCACTAAGATAATTTCGACAAATTTGAGAATAATACTGAAATGAAGTATAAGAATATTGTTGTTTTATTTTGTTCGTGAATCCTGTGACTAAGAAGGAACCTAAATGGGGATAGTGATGTGCTAGGATGCTAGAGGACCTGTGTTGGACTTCTGGCTCCAACATTGTGGCAAGTGAGAACTTATCTCTCCTAGACTTTCAGTGAACTTTATGCTCTAGTTGCCTTCTCTCTCGCTCTTGCTCTCTCTCTCTCTCTCTTTCTCTCTCTGTCACATGCACACACATACACACACAGAGTCAATAAACAAATAATAAGTAAAATATTGCAGTAAATACATTTTCCTGAAACCTGAAATGACAAATCAGTAACAACCAAATGAGAACATTGGGTTCAGACAAATATGATTTAAAAAAATATTGAGAAATAGAAATGTACAGTCTGGTATTAGGGTTTTGTTTGTTTTTTTTGTTTTGATTTTCTTTTTATTTTTTTCATTTTTTTAAATGAAATATTATGTTACTCAGATTCTTTAAGAATATATTTGAGACAGGAAACTTCTAGAGTCATGGATCAGGTCTATATAGGTGAATGTAGTTACCTAATTCCCCATTCTCATCTCTACCTTTGCAGAAGGACACCTTAGCAGCTTTCACTGCAAGCCATGCCTACATTGCCTATGGATCCCACATATCTTCCACTTCTTTTTTTTTTTTTAATTGGAAATTTTTTATTGGAAATTTTTTTTACATTTCAGATGTTCTCTCCTTACCCCATTTCCCCCCCTTCCTCCCAGGAACTCACTATCCCTTCCCCCCTCCTTCTGCCTCCGCGTTAGTGTACTCCCACCCACCCTCCCCCATACCTCACCTCCCCACCCTCGAATATGCCCCCCCCACGACGTCCAGCCTTCATGGGACCAAGGATCTCTTCTCCCACTTATATATAGCTCCCTTGCATATATAGCTGGAGCCATGGGTCCCTCCTAAGCTCTTCCAGGCTGGTGGTTTAGACCCTGGGGGCTCTGGTTGGTTGGGATTGTTGCTTTCCTCGTGGTGTCGTGAATCCTCTCAACTCCTTCTGCCTTCACTCTATCTTCTCCATTGGGAACCCCATGCTCAGTTTAATGGTTAGCTGCGAGCATCTGCCTCTGAGTATGTCAGACTCTTGCAGACCTCTAAGGAGACAGCTGTATCAGGCTCTTGTCAGCATGTACATCCTGACATCCACATCAACCTCTACCTTTGGTGACTGCACATAGGATGGATATCCAGGTGGAATGGTCTGTAGACGGTCCCTCCTTCAGTTTCTGTCCTGCACTGTGTCTCCATATTTGCACCCTTGAGTATTTTGTTACTCCTTCTAAGAAGGACTGAAGGCTCCCCTATTTGGTTATCATTCTTCATGAGCTTTATGTGGTCTGTGAGTTGAATCTTGGATATTTCAGGCTTCTGGGCTAAAATCCAATAATCAGTGAGTGAATACCATGTATGTTCTTTTGTGATTGGGTTACTTCACTCAGGATGATATTTTCTAGTTCCATCCATTTATATAAGAATTTATCAAATTCATTGTTTTTAATAGCTGAGTAATATTCCATTGTATAAATGTACCACATTTTTTTGTATCCATTCCTCTGTTGAGGGGCATCTGGGTTCTTTCCAGTTTCTGGCTATTATAAATAAAGCTGCTATGAACATAGTGGAGCATATGTCCTTGTTATGTGTTAGAGCATCTTCTGGATATATACCAGGAGTGGTATAGCTGGGTCCTCAGGTAGTGATATGTCCAATTTTCTGAGGAACCGCTAGACTGATTTCCATAGTGGTTGCACATTCTTGCAATCCCACCAAAAATGGAGGAGTGTTCCTCTTTCTCCACATCCTCGTCAGCATCTGCTATCACCTGAGTTTTTTATTTTAGCCATTCTGACTGGTGTGAGGTGGAATCTCAGGGTTGTTTTGATTTGCATTTTCCTGATGACCAAGGATGCTGAACATTTCTTTAGGTGCTTCTTGGCCATTCGCATTTCCTCAGTTGAGAATTCTTTGTTTAGCTCCTTACTCTATTTTTTAATAGGGTTTTTGGTTGCCTAGAGTCTAATTTCTTGAGTTCTTTGTATATACTGGATATTAGTCCTCTATCGGATATGGGATTGGTAAAGATCTTTTCCCAATCTGTTGGTTGCCGTTTTGTCCTATTGACAGTGTCCTTTGCCTTACAGAAACTTTGCAATTTTATGAGGTCCCATTTGTCAATTCTTGATCTTAGAGCATAGGCCATTGGTGTTCTGTTCAGGAACTTTTCCCCTGTGCCTAGGTATTTGAGGGTCTTCCCACTTTCTCTTCTATTAGTTTCAGTGTGTCTGGTTTTATGTGAAGGTCCTTTATCCACTTGGACTTGAGCTTTGTACAAGGAGATAGGAATGGATAGATTTGCATTCTTCTGCATGCTGTCCTCCAGTTGAACCAGCACCATTTGTTGAAAATGCTGTCCTTGTTCCACTGGATGGTTTTAGCACCTTTGTCAAAGATTAAATGACCATAGTTGTGTGGGTTCATTTCTGGGTCTTCAACTCTATTCCACTGATCTTCCTGCCTGTCTCTGTACCAATACCAGGCCATTTTTATCACTACTGCTCTGTAGTACAGCTTGAGGTCAGGAATGGCGATTCCTCCAGAAGTTCTTTTATTGTTGAGAATGGTTTTCTCTATCCTGGGAATTTTGTTGTTCCAAATAAATTTCAGAATTTCTCTTTCTAGCTCTGTAAAGAATTGAGTTGGTATTTTAATGGGGATTGCATTGAATCTGTAGAATGCTTTTGGCAAGATGGCCATTTTTACTATATTAATCCTGCCAATCCATGAGCATGGGAGATCTTTCCATTTTCTGAGATCTTCTTCAATTTCTTTCTTCAGAGACTTGAAGTTCTTGTCATACAGATCTTTCACTTGCTTGGTTAGATTCACCCGAGGTATTTTATATTATGTGTGACTATTGTGAATGGTGTCATTTCCCTAATTTCTTTTTCAGCCTGTTTATCTTTCATGTAGAGGAAGGCTACTGATTTGTTTGAGTTGATTTATAACCTGCCACCTTGCTGAAGTTGTTTATCAGGTTTAGGAGTTCTCTGGTGGAGTTTTTGGGGTCACTTAAGTATACTATCATATCATCTGCAAATAGTGATATTTTGACTTCTTCCCCTTCTAACCTCCCTCCCTGATCTTGTTGCTTTGTCACAGACCCTAACCCCAGGAGGCACCAATTGTTTACTAAAGTCCTGCTTCTCCCAGGACTGAAGGTATCCACACCTCTCTTTTGAGATCCAATACCTCCAGTCACATTTTCCAGCTCTGTAGCAGGAAATGTGCAGTTGTCTCTTTATCTTTCTGACCCCAAGCACAAGGAATCATAAACGTGTCTGTTCCAACCTTCCTTATGCAAATCCATTTCATTATCAAAGTTTCTAGTATAAACAGGCACTCCCTGTGAATACATCAGCTTATCAGCCCTGAAAACATTCAACACATAGCCATCACACCTTCTTAAAATCCAGAGAGTAAACTGAAAAATACCCCCACATACAAAAAAAAAAAAATACCAAAAATCAGAATCCCAAACTATAACCATCCCAAGCACATACCAGAGCCCAGTTACCCTGCAAAAGCAGGCTTTGAATAATGAAACATGGCTGAAGCACAAGAAAAAGACCCTAAAACCAACTCTGTGAAGATGATAGAGGATTTTAAAAAGGAAATGTATAAACCTCTCAAAGAAATCCAAGAAAACAGAGTTGAAGGAAATGCGTAAATCTGTTGAAGACTTATAGATGAACATTGAATCAGTAAAGAAAATACAAATGGAAAAAAAATTAAAATGAAAATCTTAGTAATTTAACAGGAACTACAAGGCCAAGCTTCACAAACAGAAAACAAGAAATGAATGATAGATTTTCAGGTGTTAAAGATATTATAGAAGAAATGAATACTTCAATCAAAGAAAATGTTAAATCCAAATAATTCCTGACACAAAACATTCAGAAAATCTGAAAAGGCCAAGCATAAGAATAATAGAAATTCAAAAAAGAAGAAAAATCTCAGCTCAAAGGCCTAGATAATATTTTCAACAAAATCATAGAAGAAAAAAATCTTTATCCTCAAGAAGAAATTCTCTATAAAGTTACAAGAAGCTTACCTTTACGAGAACACCACATAGACTGGACTAGAACAGAAAGTTCCCTCAACCTAAAATAATCAAAGCACTAAATATATGAAACAAAGAAAGAATAACAAAAACTGCTAGGTAAAAAGAGTAAGTAACATATTAGAAGCACAACTTCTTTGTGGAGACTTAAAAAAAAAAAAAAAAAAAAAAAAAAGAAGACACTGGAAATATGTGCTACAGAGTCTAAACAGACCACAGATGCCAGCCCTGACTAATACACACAGCAAAATATGCAATAGCCATAGATGGAGAAAATAAGTTATTCCATGATAAAAATATATTTAAACAATATTTATCTACAAACACAGCCATGTAGAAGTTGCTAGAATGAAAACTCAAATGTAAGGAGTTTAACTGCACTTGTGAAAACACAGAAAATAAGTAATCACCATGAGTAAAATCAAAAGAAGGACACACACACACATACATACACTCATGTTAACATGCTACCAGCACCACCACAACCAACAACAGTAAAATAAAAGGAATCAACAACTATTGGCCCTTGGTTCCTCTCAATATCAATGGTCTTAATTTCCCAATAAAATGACACAGAGTTATGGAACAGATACTAAAACAAGATTCATCCTACTGCATACAAGAAACATACCTCAAAATCAAGGAAAGATATTTCCTTAGGGTAAAGGGTTGGAAAAAGATACTCCAAACAAATGGACCTATGAAAAAAACTAGTGTAGACATATAATAAAATAGACTTTAAAACTAAAGTTATCAAAGAAGATAGCAAAGGACACTACATATTCATCAAAGAAATAAACCACCAAGAGGACATTTCAATTCTTAACATCAATACTCAAACATAACGGCACATAAGTTTGTAAATGTAAAACTATATACATTAATATACATATTGATGACACTCACATACTGATAGGGAAAGTCTTCAATACCCAATTCATCATCAGAGAGATCATCAGACAAAAACAAAAGAGAAAACTGGGAGATCTAAAAAGCTAAAAGGCAATATAAACCAAATGGACCTAACAGATATTACAGAACATTTCATTTAAATACAAAGGAATATACCTTCTTCTCTGCTGTTAATGGAACCTTCCTCAAAATTGACAACATATTTTATCAAAAAGCAAGTCTCAACAAATACAAAAAAAATTTAAAAAAACACCAAAAAACAACAACACAAAAAAACCAAGAACAAAAGACACATCAGACTATAAAAATTAAAGCTAGATTAAAGCTAGATATCAACAGCAACAAAAACAACAGAAACTCAGAAACTCTACTAAACAGTTCTCAGCTAGATGAAAAATAGGGCAAGATAGAAAGAAAGGATTCAAAGACTTTCTAGATATCAATGAAAGTGAATGTAAAATATACCCAAATTTATGATTAACATATAAAAAAATGGGTGCTAAGAGGTAAGTTCATAGCATTAATTACCTACATAAAACATTGGACATAGTACTACCTGAGGACCCAGCTATTCCATTCCTAGGCATATACCCAGAAGATGCTCCAACAGGTAATAAGGACACATGCTCCAGTATGTTTATGGCAGGCTTGTTTATAATAGCCAGAAGCTGGAAACAACCCAGATGTTTAGAAATAGATACAGAAAATGTGGTACATTTACACAATGGAGTACTATTCAACTATTAAAAACAATGACTTCATGAAATTCGCAGGCAAATGGATGGAACTTGAAAATATCATCTGGAGTGAGATAACCCAATCACAAAAGAACACACATGGTATGCACTCACTGATAAGTAGATATTATCCAAAAATTCGGAATACCCAAGATACAACTCACATGAAGCTCAAGAAGAAGGAAAACCAAAGTGTAGGTGCTTAAGTGCTTCTTAGAAGGGGGAATTAAATATACACAGGAGGAAATATGGAGATAAAGTATGGAGCAGAGACTGAAACAAAGGCCATCTAGAGACTGCCCCACCTGGGATTCATCCCAAATACAGTCACCAAACCCGGAGGCTATTGTGGATGCTGGAAAGTGCTTGCTGATGGGAGTCTGATATGGCTGTCTCCTGAGACGGTCTGCCAGAACCTGACAAATACAGAGGCAGATACTCGAAGCCAATCATTGGAATGAATGCAGGGTCCCTGATAGAGAAGTTGGAGATAGGACTGAAGTACTTGAGGGGATTTGCAGCGACAATGAGGGGAGAAACACTGTCAACATGCCAGACATCCCAGATCTCCTGGTGACTGGACCACCAACAAAAGGGTACACATGGAGGGACCCATGACTCTGGCCACATAAGTGGGAGTAGAGGCCCTTGGGCCTGAGGGGTTTCATGCCCCAGTGTAGGGGAATGCCAGGGTGGGAAGGCAGGAGTGGGTGGATGGGGGGAGCACCCTCATAGTGGCAGGAGGAGGGGAGACCTGGAAAAGAGGTAACATTTGAAATGTAAATAAAGAAAATAGCCAATAAAAGAAAAACAAATAAAATACAGCACATTGGACAGATTTTATATTAGCAACTTAATAGCTCACCTGAAAGCTGTAGAACAAAAAGAATAAATCACACCAAGAGGAGAATATGGTAAGAAAAACAAGGACAGAAGTAGGGCTGAAATCAATTAAATAGAAACAAAGAAAACAATATAAAGAACAGTGGAACAAAGAGTTGGTTCTTTGAGAGAATTAAGATAGATAAATCTTTACTGAAACATAATAAAAAGCAGAGTATGCATAAAAACAAAATCAGAAATGAAAGGGAGCATAACAATAGATAAAGAAATCTAGAGAATCATGGGGAAATACTTTATAAGTCAGTATTCCACTATATCCAAAAAAGAAAAGAATGGATAAATTTTTGAAATGTACACCTTATAAATGTTAAATCAACACCAGATAATCAATTTAGATACACCTGAATGAAACAGAAGCAGTCAATAAACGTCTTCCAAGCAAAAATAGACCCAGAATTAGACAACGTCAGTACAGAATTCTATCAGACTTTCAAAGAAGAGAGAATGCCAATACTGCTCAAATTATTCCACAATATAGAAACAGAAAGAACATTGACAAATTCACCCTGATACCAAAGCCACACAAAGATTCAACAAAAAAGGATATTACAGACCTCTATTTGCCATAAATGTAGATCCAAAATGCTCAATAAAATTCTTGCAAACTGAATCTAAAAATACATCAAAAGATCTTAGCTGGGCAGTGGTGGCGCATGCCTTTAATCCTAGCACTTGGGAGGCAGAGACAGGTGGATTTCTGAGTTCGAGGCCACCCTGGTCTACAAAGTGATTTCCTGGACAGCCAAGGGTATACAGAGAAACCCTGTCTCGAAAAACCAAAAAAAAAAAAAATAATAATAATAAAAAATCTCTATCATGATCAAGTAGAATTCTTTCCAGAGATGCAGGAGTAGCTTAATATGTGGAAAAAAATAACTGTACTCTACTATGTAAAGAAACAAAACCAAAATAAAATAAAAACAAATAATAATTTCAGTAAAGGCATAAAAGGCTGTTGACAAAATTCAGCACCACCTTATGATAAAAATCCTGAAGAAATTTGGGATACAAGGAACATTAATAAGCATTATGAAAACAACTCATGATCAATAGAAAGGAATTGGAGACTCAGACATAAATCCACATACCTATGAACACCTAATTTCCTATAAAGAAGCACAAAACATACACTGAAGAAATGACAGCATCTTTAACAAGTGGTATGGTCAAAGTGGATGTCTGCATGTAAGAGAATGCAAATAGATGCATATTTATCATATTGTGTAAAACTCAAATCCAAGTGGATTAAAGACCTCAATTTAAACCCGATACATTAAGTCCAATAGAAGACAAAGTATGGATAGCCTTGAACAAATTGACACAGAAAGCAACTCCCTGAACACAAAAACAATAGCTCAGGCACTAAGAAAAACAAATAATCAGGATCTCATGAAACTGAGAGGCTTCTTTTAGTCAAAGTACATCATAAATAGCACAGATAGCAGCCTACAGAATGAGAAAATATTTTACCAACTTTATATCTGATAGAAGAATAACATACAAAATATATAAATAATACAACAAGCTAAATATCAAAAAACTAAGTATTTTAATTTTTAAAAATGTGGTATGGATCTAAACTGAAAATTCAGTAGAGAAACTTAAATGGCTGAGACACATATAAACAAACAAATGTTCAAAATCTTTAGCTATTAGGGAAATACAAGTCTAAACTACTCCGTGATTCCATCTTATACCTGTCAGAATGGCTAAGATCAGTAACACAAGTGACAGCTTACACTAGCAAGGATGTGGAGCAAGGGGAACCCAAATTCATTGGTATCAGGAGTAAAACCTCACTGTTGTGAGGTTTCTCATCAACTATGAAAATAAATATGGCATGTCCTCAGAAAGTTCAGAAGCAGTCTAGCTGAACATAGTTACACTACTCTGGGTCATATATCCCTGAAAGCTCTATCTTACTCCAAGGGCACTTGCTCAACTACATTCATACATTCATTGCAGCTTCGTTCATAATAGTCAGTAACTGGAAAAAGTCTAGATGCCCCCCCAGCTGAATAATGGATAAAGAAAATTAAGTACACTCACACAACAGAGTATTACTCAACTGTTACAAGACAAGATCATGAATTTTCAGGCAAATGGATGGCAGAAGAAAAAATAATTACCCTGAGTGAAGTATCCCAGATCCAGAAAGATAAATACAGTATGTATTTGATTATAAGTGCGTATAATCTGTTAAGTAAATTATAACAAAGCTACAATCCATAGACTCAGAGATGTAAGAAAAAAAGTAGGGGTCTATGGGGACTCATGAATTTTCCTTGGTGGAGGAGGGGATAAAATAGTTTTACTGATGAACTTGGGTTACTGAAAAGAGGATCAGGAGAATCAGGTGAGGTGGATATGTGGTGGTAGGATAGAATTCAGGGACAGATGGCTGGAAATGGAGGAACAGTTGGTGGGTTGTGTGGAAACATTCTTCAACCGAAACTGCCAAAGATGTAATCCTGATGATTCTCATGATTGTTAGTAATGGGGGATAGGAAGTATCAATTGGCCATCCCTTCACACCAAGTGAGGCTTCCAGTGGTTAGACTTAGTTAAATTCAATTGAATTGTTGGCAAAGGGGATTACATGGAAATCTCCAAACAACCCAAGATACTGCTAAGACAAAAGATTGCTCTTGGAAAACTGACAGTGGGGCGTCATTGGCTAGGACAGCATCCAGACAGCTCATTGATTGTTGAGACATTAAAAGTGGTGCCTACAAGGAGTATTCACCTCTATGTCATAATCTGTTTGATGAGGAATGTTTCTCTGAGGGATACCCAAAGAGAAACATGGAGACCATCTCACACAAAGCTTTTTATATGCAATTTGTACTCTCTGAAAAAAAAAAATAGTAGGGCCATGGTTGCACAGAAGGTGTAGAAATAGCCAAACAATGACTGGTTTGACTTACGCCCATTCCAGGAGAGGGAGCACATACCAGACACACTGTTTGGATAACCAAGAATGAAAGACTAGATGGCCAGGAGACCTAGGGTAAAAGCAAACACACCTGGATTAAAAAACAAATAAGCAAGCAATAACAACAACAAAAGCCAAGTATCATTAAAATGAATCCGGATATTTTGCTATGCTCATATGCTTATCCTATACTTATATGGTAAGTGCCTTATCCACTCATCATCAGAGGGGCTTTCTCTAGAAATAGATGACAACAGATGCATATACCAATAGCCAGACATTTTACTGAGGGAATTTTATCATAGATCTCCATATAATGTTTCCAATCAGAACTCAAGGAATCCTGAGGAGAAAGATGGAGAAAGAATGTAAGAGCAAGAGGTTGTGCAGGATACTAGAACTTCTAGATACTCTGAATAAACTAGATAATGTAAATATAAGCTCACAGAGACTGAAGCACATGGCTTACATGGGTCTATGCTAAGTTATCTGTGAATATATTGTAGCTTTTAGCTTAATATTTTTATAGTACTCCTGACTAGGAGAAAGATGGTATCTCTGAAACGTGTACATGCTCTTGGGAATCTGTTACACTTGCTGGTTTGCCATGTCCCACTTTAGAGTAGTGTTTTCTTATATTTTATTTTTTCATGTTGAATCGTTGTCTCTATTCTTTTCTAAGGAGAGACAGAAAGGGATTAGATCTCGAGGGAGAAGGAGTATGAAGGAATTGGGATGAGTATGGTTGTGGAGAAATATAATCAGGATATATTTTATAAGAAATGGATCCATTTAAATAAAAGGACAAAATAAATTCAAATGTATTGACTATGCCATGGTATATTAGAACATCTCTTCCCTATTTCAATAAAGATTAGTTGTAAGAATTCAAGAACGATTGCATCAGAGCAATAAGAAACCCGCCTGGACAAACGACACTTTGCTGGTTCAGGTTAAGGTCTACAGCTTGTCGTGTCACTATTGAAGCTTTAAGCATCCAGATAAGTATCTCTGCCCATTCAGCTCTAGTGTGTACAGAATACTTGACTTTTGGAAGCTGAATCTATTAGTCATAATGATTTGTGTGGAGTTTTTTACTTTGTCAGGAAGTTTTTCACTTTTATACCTTCACGTACTACTTTCTCAAGACCTTATTAAAGAGAATTGACACTACCACACACTGTCTTGTCAATTGCTTTCTGAAATTTTGGATCCCACCATCACAGTTCCTTATAAAACCATCATCATGTAGAAACTTTGCCAAATTATTTGCTACCACCTTCTAAAATATGACTTATTTTGATCATAACTTAATTTGCCTGTATACCATGGGAATGAATATACCTTGCAAATACCCCATCAGCAGTTCAGTTCAGATGTCTCAGTTCAATATCTATTCTTTGGAACAAATATCATTTTACAAGCTACAAACATTAATATGTTGGTGCGGGTCTCTGTTCTGGAGGGCGTCCTGTGATGATCTCCAGCCAGGCCTGGTGCGGGGTACCGGCCAAGGGACAGATTGTGAGCAGATAGGGGAATTGGTTCCGCCGCCTCCACTGCTGTCTGCCTGTGTCTCTTCTGTCACTACCCAGTTATTCCCAGGTGATGCACCTGTCTCTCCATGCTGAGCTGGTCTGGGCTGTGCCAGTGAGGTGCTGGCTAGCTAGCAGGGAGGGAAGGCGCTTCTGGAGAACATATCTCTTCTCAAGTGTTACAGCTCTTGAGACAGAAACTCTCGGACACCAGGATGATTCTCGAACACACCTTTACTTCTCTTGAATAGAGCCCTTACATACAGTTTCAGGGTGGGTTAGGGTCTGGCAGCAGATAACCCCTATTGGCTTGGTCTGAGAGCTTGGAGATGCCTCATCTACATGTGGGAGAGCCTGAGGCACTATTCCTACATGACATAGACCTCTCTGTGAGAGGGACTGTAGGGGGCTGAGACTGAGTGGAAGGATGCAAGAGCCAGGAGCAACTCTGAACGCCTTCCATTCCATTAGGGTCTAAGGTTCAAGGCCTGTGCTCAAACAGGCTCCCAGCTGCTTCTCACAGCCCACTGCCCTACATGTTGAGTATATCACTCAAGACAGTTTTTGTGCTAATTGAAAAGGTTTTTCTCAGTTTTGCTAATGACCTCAATAATTATAAATGTTTTATTTGGGACCATAGTCCATGGCATATTTCATGGTAATTTAAGACATACTCACAGTCCTTTCCTCATTAAATTGTACAAATTTTATTTACCTTTCTTCTCTGTGTCATTGTAAACCTATAAGAGAACAGTCAGTGGGAAAAATACCACAGAATGAATGTTACGGGTTTTTGAGATTACGTCTATAAAACAAAACAAATCTACTCTTATTGTAGTAAATAGTTAAGCTGCTCTTAGCTCTGAGTGGGTGCACACTTCTTGCCACCCATCAGAGTTCTCTAGATTTGTGAATAAAGATACACACACACACACACACACACACACACACACACACTTTATATTTTGATATCCCTTGACTCTCTCAATGACTGCAAACTTCTTGACCTCCCCACAGCTAGCACATATTCTACTCTGGAAAGTTAGCAGCTTCTAAATCTATATTTTACTTTTGCTGCCCTGTTTCCTTCTGGGCATCCATCCCATGGGGCCACTTTCCATTTGTACCTACATTTCAGCCATTTCACCTTCTGGTCCTTCAGGGTGCATGGTCCCTTCTAAATCACTTCTGGCTCTTTTTCTCTTGCCCTGGAATCCCAAAAGCCCCACCTTTGTCTCCTTGCCCAGCTATTATGTATTGGCAACTTTATTTCTCAATCAGAGTCAACTGGGGCCGGTTTCCCTTATCCTACCTGCAGGACATTGCAAACAAGGTTTTTGTTAACAAAATTAGCATGAGAACACAAGTTGCTACATTTTATCCCATTTATCCACTAAAAAGGCCTTTTCTTTCCAATATTCATTGAACATAATTATAACAGTCATGTAAACTATGAGATATGAATACACTAAGAGTCCAATCAATCAATTTTGTCAAATTAAAGTACTCTAACATCTATCCTGACTTAAAGAGTTTACAACTTCATAACTGAATTTGTTCTGACTTTAAATTTTATTACCATCTAAAAACCATCCTTACAAATCTATTTTTTCCTTCCTCAATGCTAAACAACTTGTTTGATTATGAGACTATAACTAGTCTTTAACCCTATCAGAAATCCATTAGTGAATTAAGTATTATCTGAATTTATAGAGAGTGCAAAAACATAGCTTCCAATACTTAATCAATTGTACAGACAGCTGACAACCTGGACAGTCCCTTATTCTTCAAAACATTGGAGCATCTGTCTTCAGCCTTCTGGCCAAGGATCATCTAACAGACCTTAAATGAAGCAGTAACTATGAAGGACTAGTTTACTCTGTATTGGCAGAGATAAACTGTTAACTATCAAATATCATATGTCCTTTCTTGAACAGTACTTTTTTTTTTTTTGTCTGTAGATGTATTAGGGCAATTTTTGTCCAGTGGCTAACTTGCCAATACTGGAGCAACTATATAAGGAGGTTTTGATGCTCATTTTTTTTGAACCATGAAGCGGGTACTGTCAGGAGCAGATATGTCTCTAGTCAAATGATCTTTAATAATTAATTAAAAGTAAACGTCATGTTCTATGGATTTCTGATGTTTTGGAAACGATCTATCAATATAAAGATTATCTGAAATGTTAAACCTTAACTACTAATCTTAGCTATTTCCCTTTGAATAATATTAAAAAAACTTCATTTATAATTAAATCAGAATCTAATATAACCATGAGTTTACTGTCTGGCCCTACCGTGCATTACTTATTCATCCTAAACAGTTTGTAAAAGCATCTATTAGAAGGACTGGGTCTAAGCCTTGATTCTTAAATGAGTTGCATAGGCACAGTATCTATCTAAGAGTAGCAATATTAATTCCAATTTTTATATAAATTAAAGAAATTTATACCAATGAAAATATTAAATCTATATCAATATATGAATTCCATGCCAATGTAAAATTACAACTTCAATTTGCCTCAATTATAAATATCTTATCAACATAAGAGTGTGGCTATACATTGCTTTGCTTACAAATAAATGTAGTAATCATTCTATTCTATTTCCTCCCTGATCACAATTATGAACATTTTTAAATTTTCTCTTAAAATGACAACCTATCTATAATCTATAAAATAACCATAACTAGAAACCTTAGTCTAAGGTGTTGGGAAGATGACTCTCCATAAATTCTTCTGACTGAATAGCCGCGGTAAAAATTCTTTAAAGGAGTGGGGAGGGGTAGGAAAATTAAAAAATTTGGTTAGATTTAAGAAGGCTAACTTTAGTATTTGTTATCCAGTCTCTGTATGCTAGAAGACTCAGGGATTTACTCAAGTTCTTACTGGATATGTCTGAAAGGCTGAATGAATCAAGTTCATCAAAATCAGCAACAAACCCTGAAGCTGTTCTGGAAGTAAGTCTCTGGACAGCATCAGGAAGCAGGTAGCTGGAACAGCAGGCCATTTAAGTGTCCCTATTGATGAATCAAGTCAGAGCTGTAAATTCTATAATATATGAATCTTACAACCAAAATTTTAGTACTATTAGTATACTAGTATGGATGGGACGAGATGCACAGATCAATTAAGAATAAATTTTTATTTCTTATTTAATCTGGTGAAAGGCAACTATCATTTTATGAGTTAATTTAATCAATAACCATTTGTAATAAACCTTCATTTATTCCATGTGAAGGATGGCATGATGCATTTTAAGGATTCAACAACTAACAAGATTTATAGTCTAATTTTAGCTGGAGTTTTGGCTAGAGACATTTTCAAGTCCAAGCCAGTAGTTATAAGGTTGTTTCCATGTTGAGGAACCAGCAGATCAAGATACCTGTTCTGTCTGATTTTCTAGAATTTTTCTTTTCTCTACTCAAGATTGTGAGGGGATTATCCCCTGTCAAATCTGATCCATATCACTCTAGAAGGGGTCCAAAGTCTTTTCCCCCTTCCTGTCAACACAAATACAGAGCCTCTCTTCCAAAATAGTATAGCCTTGATCCAGTAACCAGAAATCATTAATGGTATAGATTGAATTAATTTAATAGCTTGATCTCTCTCCCAGAAGTATTTTAATACAACCACCAAACCCATAACCACATGCACTTGATAATTAAAACAATTCAAAGTAATTAAAACAATCTAAATAAATATTATTTGTTGAGCTAGTGCTTCCCTACCATCTCGTCATTCTACCTACATGAGATCAAGGTCTAAATCATTCATTCATCTGTAAACTTAAATTCTCTATTCTATGGAGATTAATATATATGGGTACACTTTTAAAATCCTATTCACTTAAGTTTCAGTATAAAGATGGAATGTAGTTTGACAGTTTCCTATATTGTTAAATTGTGGCTTCTAGCCATTTTTTATTTCCTTTCTGTAGAGCCAAGGCTGACTTTGAGTGTCTGTTTTCTCTTTCCTTGCCTCTTTTGTTTAGATGACATTATGTACCATTCTGCCCTGATTGTGGTTCTGAGGACTGAACCAGAGACTATACAATCTAAGTTGACATTTTACTAACTGAATTATATTTCGTTTGCTATACCAGTTTCCTGTGTAATCTTTTCCCCTTTCTAACACTCATAAGGCAGAATTTCATGATCCATACATCTGTCACACTGCTGGAATTCTATTCTTCCACATACATATCAGAATGATCCTTTACATTAACTTTGCCTACAAATAATGCAAGTTTAATGGTCTACAACTCTCCAAATTCCTTCCTCTACTAACATTGATGATGTATAAATCATACAGTCAATTAATCATAGCAGTAGACCCATGTCTTTATGCTCATTTTCTGTAGGATTTTTGCATTTTGATAATGATGTATTTGACAAAATCATCTTATTTGTCCTACAGTATGAAGGCATGTAGTCTACAACATGAGGTGGTATGAGTATGAGGTATTTGTTAATGATGTGTCCACTGATAAAATTAAAAGCAGAAATTGATATACACTGGTGCTCACCTCACTTAGTTCTGTTCTTTTTATCCTTTATTTCCATCTGAGACTCTAGCCCACATATCTTTTTTGTCATATACATTTATTTAAGGTTCAGTGAATGCCGTACAACATTAGCAAATAAATTAGTTCATTATCTATCACAGTGGAAAACACAATGACCAAAACAACTTATAAAAGGAACAACTTTCTTTGGTGTATCATCTAGAGTACTTGTTCTCAACCTGTGGGTCATAACCTTTTACAGGCATTGACTAATATTCTTGGAAAACACAAATTAGGATTCATAACAGTAGACAATTACAGTTATGGAATAGCAGCAACATAAGGGTCTATCTTACAAGGCTCACAACATTAGGAAGGTTTAGAATGACTGATCTAGAGGATTGAACTCCTGAGGACAAAGGGAGGTATCAGGCAACAGGAGGTCCAGAACAGCAGTGAAGGCATCCATCTCAAACACCAAACAGAAGACAGAGTCCAATGTACATGGAACTCTTTGAAACATCAAAGCCCTCCCTCAATCACAGGCCCACCTTAATAAGCCAAAACCTTCTAATTATCTTTAAGCACCGATGAAGACCAAGATTTCAAAAGTCTAACACTTGTAGAGGACATCTCATTTGGACTGGCACAATTACATAGTTTTTTTTAAAAAAATATACTGTATGTGCTCTCTAACATTCTACATCTTCTCCAGTATTTTCCCTGGCTGAGTTTTCAAATTATCTAACAATTCACTGCATTCATTTGAATTTCAAAATTCATTTGTGGAGAAATATATATATACCTTGGCTATCATCAGAAATGAAGGGGATATTTGAAGAAACATCATGATACCTATTGACATATAATAAAGATTTTTATATTTTACTCTTAATTATTTTTTATATTTGATAAACAAAGAAAGGGTATTCTAAAAATTTTCAGTTTGATCCATATCATAACTGCTTTTAATTGCAGATGTCAAAGGTAATGAAAGTGAATCTTATTGAAGAAGTGGCATTTCTGCTGATACTGGAAGTAAGGGAGCTAGGTATGCAACAATTGGGATGAGTGAAAAACAATTTTTTTCACAAATTACTGTCAAATTTTAATGATATTTGCATCTAAAACATTGCATACAGATATAATGATGATTAGCAATAATCAGAGAGTGCTAGAGAGATATCAAGTAGTGACTATTTTATACTCTTGTCATTTTTAAAGTATTGCCTCCAAAATTTGATACACTCAGATAAAATTAAAAGCCAGAAATAGTATTCTCAAAGGAAGACTACACCAAGTACTTATAAAACACAAAAATGTCATCACTTAAAACATATATATAAGAAGCATGAAGCTGTATTAATGTATATAGGAACATATACAAATACAAATATTCCAATATATATGATATATATTCACATACATATATAGATTCCAAAATATACATTTGATACACACATACACATATACATATATGTATATACATATATATAGGAATATATAAGAAATATACAGCAGTGTGTTATATTCATATATATGTATATATTCATATATATGGATGTAACAAATATATGCTTACACACACACACATATATATGTGTATACACACACACACACACACACATATATATATATATTATATATATATAACAAGAATTATTGTAAAGGAAGGTCAAGATTCTGAAAGAGAACAAAGAGAGTATGTATGAAATAATCTTATGTAGTTTTCTATAATATTATATAAGGTATACTTGATTATGAAGTTTAAAAATCATAATTAATAACTGTCTTAGGGCTTTGATGGTGTGAACAGACACCATGACCAAGGCAACTCTTATAAAGACAACATTTAATTGGGGCTGGCTTACTTGTTCAGAGGTTCAGTCATTATCTTCAATGTGGGAGTATGGCGTCATCCAGGCAGGCATTGTGCAGAAGGAACTAAGAGTTTTATCTCTTGTTCCTAAGACAGCTAGGAGAGATGACTGGCTTCCAGGCAAGTAGAACAAGCAAGTGTATTAAAGCCCATGCCCACAGTGACTCTCCAACAAGGCCACACCTACTCCAACAAGGCCACAGCTCCTAATAGTGCTTCTCCGTGGGCTGAGCATATACAAACCACCACAATAACATACAAAAATGAGAGAGGATTCTAAATCATTTTACATGACTGTATTCAAGAAGGTCATCCAGACAGATGATGTCCAGCTTTTCTAGTGTATGATGAAATATGAATTCTATGAAGAACAGTTTAAATCAGAATCAATGACATAAGAATTTTATGTTCTTCACAGGCAACTTTCTTGGGTTGCCAAATAACTTTATTTATTTCTACAAAAATCAATGTTAAATATTTTACTTAAAACACATTTTCCAAATTTGTATTTATTTTTGACACAATTGTTATTTATTTTCTCAGATGAGTAGCTATTTATATAAACATCATTATATCATTGTTAAAGTAATAGATATTTTGGGTTCTTTTTCTTTCTGAGACAGAATCTCACTGTGTATCTTTGGCTGTCCTGGAGCTCACTATGTAGTCTAATCTTGCATGTGTGTCAAAATAGTCCATCTACCTGTTCATCCAAAATCATGGGATTAAAGCATGTGTACCATTTTGATGGATTAAGTCATTTAATACTCACAAATTACATATTTCCACACTGTTCAAGTTGCCCATTTTACGAATAAAAGTGACACTGTTTGCAATTCTATGAAAATATATATAATTAAACGTTTTATGAAAATGTTATAACTAAGAGTGTTTCAAGAGAATAAAATTTTAAACTAGACAACGCTCTCAGTGTTTAAGAGCATGTGAGCTCTTGTAGAAGACCAGACTTTAGTGCCCAGCACCCACATTGAATGTTACTTCCATTCCAAGGGTTCCAATATTCTCTTCATGTGTCTTGAGTCACATGCACTCATGTGTATATCTCCACTCTAAAATATAATCAGAAGTAAAATGCATCCTTTGTAATAGAAGATTTTATTAAAGTTAAATGACTGTGGTTCCACATGACCACCCAAAAGTTAGCAGAATTAGGAAGACATCAATCAGCATGGTCAACTGGATTGGGATAAAACCCAGAAGTCCTCAACCGTACTTGAAAATACATATGAAACTGATGGAACCAAGAAACAAAACAAAATAAAACAAAAAGACACTATACAATGTACAGCTATGACTGTCACTCTTGACATTTTTTTACTGATACATTTTAAAGATTTTCTTAGTTGGATGTTCATCAAGTGTTTGAATTGATTCCCAATTGTAGTTGTATGACTAAAGCTCTTATTTAGTTCGTTGGAATAATGTTCCAACTATGAAGTAGACAGTGTCCTCAGGCAGAGTGGTGTCTATAATGTCTTGAAAGAAAGAAAATGGAGCAGGAAATATAAGAAAACTGCTACAGCAAACTGGCTGTGGCAGTTCTGCCATACCTGAATTATGTGAAGACATGCTGCTAAACAGATCTGAAAGCTAAGAAAATGTTCTTTCAATTTGGGCAGAAAGGAAAGAGGAAAGGTTGAGAGGTAGTTCAATATCTAGATTAATCTTTGTATTAAATACTCTAACTTGTGTCATGATTTGTGAGTTCACTATTTGTCCTATGGTATGAGTGGCCTCCCTATCTATGTATCCATGTATCTATGTATCCATGTATCTATGAACTGTCATTATCATCTATCTCTCTCACCTTTCTCTTATGGTGTGTGTTTGTGTGTGTGTGTGTGTGTGTTGTGTGTGTGTGTGTGTGTCTTTTTAAAACAGTGTGTATCTGGCAAGGGCTGACTTGAACTTGGATTGGAATCCTTTCAATATGTCGTCACCTATTACCAAGTTCTAGGATTATTGTATATGCTACCACACCTAATCTGAATTACATTCTTATATAATGGTTATATTAATAGTTTTATTGTGTCATAACAGGGATATGATATACAGATTTGATGATATTTGTTTAATATTTTGATATTTAAAAGACATTTAGTCTTGTACAAATATGTAGCTTTAAAAATTGAAAATATATTAATTAAATAGTTTAAGGGTTAAAAAGATCTTACAGACATTGAAATAAATTCAATGATATCAAAAATGTAATTAAATGTTTGTGCACATTTTTTAATCTCTTAATATTAATAAAATTATTTATTTTATATAAAACATGTTTTTCAATCCAACTTTCTACTGTCCACCACTTAAGAAAAGTAAGATATTATTAATTAATATATTGTTAGATACTAAATAAAATATATGTTTTATGTAATGTCCGTTTTTTTTTTTTTGGAAGAGTTCTTTGGAAACCTATGACCTGTTAATTTGTTTTAGTTGTTTCTACAGTTATTGTAATGATAATTAAATATAGTCATCATGTTCAATACTAAATATGTATTGTTGAGATTATTTTAAGATAATACAAATTAAATTACATATTTTTATTTAATATAGTTTTATATTCAGCTGTTAGCAGGTCTGTTTTGGAGATATAAATATATACATATATGTATCTGGTGCTTATTTATGTTTCAGTGTTATGACACTTAAATGACAATAGCAGGATCTGAATTTTCCAGATGAAAAAGAAATTTAACAACAGTTCAAGACTCCCTCTTGTTTGAATATTGTTGTTTTGATTTTCCTAATATGAGTAATATTATTTTCATTTAGTCTTTATTTAATCTCTGCTTTTAAAAAGCCCATGCATAGGTCTTTAATAAGATTGCTACTGTAAACTCTCCTTACCAAGAGAGGACAGACTATCTGTGGAATACTTGGCAGGGACTGTGAAGAATATTCATTGAAATTATTGTCTCAGTTACTCAAAGCTGTCTGAAACTGACCAAATCTTATGTAATAAGGGTACTACAAATTCTTCTGTGAAAGTATTGTGAAAATATCTTCATAAAAATGTGTAATGGTGGTCCTAAGAATATTGAACAAAAGAATATATGCATGTACAAATTGTTCAAGTTAGAAGTGAACACCTCATTAGGAAAATAACACTTTAAAAGTGTTCACATTCTGAATTTTTTTTGTCTGTACCATCAGAGATTCACTACAAAGGAACATGCTGAAAAATACCAAGATGTACTTTTATAGCTGCTTTTACCGACGAATGATATACATTAGGTCAAGTTTAAATAATGGAATCACACTTATATTCATCTTCATGTTTCTCGGCCTTCCACACCCGTATCTCCCTCAGTGCCTGCTAAACAAAGCAGTTTTAGAATATAGAGGATCATTCACAAATTGCGGCAGGTATTCAACCTGCAAATTTCAGAGCTGTCAAGGTTGAGTGTTTCAATCATTTTTGACATCTCCTGGCATTTCCTTTCATATTCCAACTTCTATAAATAATATCCTTTCTTGGGTACAATTTTAGGTTCTTGGGCTTCTTTTTTTCTCTACAATATAAAGCAAAGTTGTATTTTATCTCGTAGCATGTCCTTGGTCCTTTTACTGTCAGTTTTGAAAAAAAAAATAGAATTGTGAACTGCAGTGTTGAATAGAAATATGTTAATAGTTGATGCAATAAAAATATGCTATTTAGCCCTTGCAAAAGGTGTTTCCTTTGATAATTTTAGAGTGACTTAAGAACTTTATTATAGTGTCTATAACAACATATCATGTATATTTTTAAACAAAGGCCTTATAAAAATTATCGAATCATTTTCACACTTAAATAAATATTCAAGTATAGCATTAAAAGGATTGCATTACTAACATTTTGAAAGATACTTATTTTCATACAAATTTCTTACATTTGAGATTTGAAACTGTCATGATTTACTTTTATACCCTAAGAAAAACGTTCTTTCCATTGTTTTCACTATAAAACTATTATGATAGAAGGATTTTAAGGGAAACTTAAAGAGTTATTTTTAAATTGTGTTACATGATCTAACTATGTTATATATTCTGCTTGTTGTTCTAAATAAAATTTAAATGAGCAATTTGAAATAAGATCAAGAATGCCATCCTTAATATTCTTTGACATAGGAAACTTTTGACATCATTGAGAAGTCCTAAGCTAAAAAGTTGAAATCTTTTCTTCTAAGAATCTCTAAAGGCTGAGAGGCAGAAGAAGACAAATGAGCAAAGTTACTTGTAGTATAGTCTTATTTTGAAAGGCCCATTTTTATGCTAAGATCTCTGAAACTCCAAAATTTGTTAAAGGACTTGTATCAGTTATGGTCCAGAAAATAATGGAGGAAATCTACTCCCGAGTTGCAATCATTTTTATAACAACGCATAATGCATTATTTTACATTACTAAGTATGTTTCTGCTAATATTTTGTTACACTGTTTTTCTTTGCACTGTTCCTCCATTTTAAAGTGAAATCATGATCTGTTCAATTCTCTATATTTTTATTGATATTTAATTGTTTTCAGTTGTTATTGAGATGCCACATATTTTCTTCTAGTTTCATAAGAGTGTATCTTAAATTTTATGTTGAGTTGTTTTTGTGTATGTATGGTGATCACTCTATTCTTATAAGAAACTTAATACTGTGCATTGAATAGCTAGGGTGTTGTTTGATTTTTTTTCACTATTGAAAAGACTTCTCTAGTAGCATTTCTTGACTGAAAATTGCTTGTAATTTATAAGATGAAATATCATTTGTTAAAAGTTTCTTTAACAAATAATATTAATGTTAGGTAAGTTTTTATGTTTTTAACATAAAACAACATAAAAAATATCGCAAAATAAATAAAAAACTATATCGATCATAATTAATCAAACCCTAGTCCTCTACAACATGGTGAACTTCTATAAGGTTGAACTTCTATAAGGTTGAAATAGACTACAGGTAAAGAGGCTACAGAGCTCGACATAAATTTATTCAGATTATAATCTTATACAATATCACGATCCTTCAGAATCATCAAATATAAACTGAAACATATTTCTATTATCATTGAAACATGTTAATTACTGCATTTCTTCTATTCTGTTTGACTTGCTTAAAGCATTCCATGTTCATAGTGGAGTATGCCTTCCTTCATCTATTTGTTACTTTATCTTTTTATTGTAATTGTTCAAACTATCTTTATAATTGTTTTAAAAATAACACTGATATTAAAAATAAGTTTTAATAACTGTTTTTAGATTGCAGAGTTTGTTCTCTCATTTTTCTTGTGCTTTTATTTGGAATGAACCAAAAGGCAAAGAGTTCCTCTACTTCTCCACCCTGCTACATTTTTAACCTGATAATAACAAAAAGTTTGAATTATATGAAAAAATAACAATCTATAGATCTTCATATTCACCCATAACAGCTATTAATGTATGTAAAAAAGATAATTAAGAAGCACCTCAATGAGTCTTCTGGTACTAAAATATGTATGTATGAATTGCACAAAGAAATAGTATAGAGATGAGAAGATTGTTTTTAAGGCTCATGAATTCCATGAAAGTTACTATGGCCAGAAGGTTCCCAAAGCTATGATTCACAAATACCCACTTTTAAGGTTACAAATGGAAATGGTGAATGATGAGGAGAGAAACTGTCTCCAGTGGAGATGACTGTAATCTCTGCTAGGAGTTCCAGGAATGTAGTTGCCATGAATCAAGGTCCAGCTGCAGTCGAATTTAAAGTGATGCAACTTGCCTGGAGTCAGTCCTACTGCGGGTGCCACACCTCACCCAAGATCCTGAACCCAATAGTTCCCAAACGACCGGACATGTGTGGAATTGTTTCTCTGATGTCTTGTGTTCACTGAGATGAAGGGATATTTTTTTCACTTCTCCTCAGGAAAGGTCATGTAATAGAAAATGTCACATAAAATAAAGCAAAAGAGTTTCTCAATTATTGTTTATTTTATTGTTTAAAGTTGTAGTGGAGTAATAAAGACAGTTTTTAAATCATATGTGGTTAGGAGAATAATATAGGGTCTCCAATCATAGCCAGTAGGGGGCGACCATGCACAGGGCAAAATACTACTTGCTACATCCCCTGAGTATAAAGGGAGAGGACAATTGGAGAGACATTTCTGTCGATCTGTACAAAGTGGAAGCAAAATCAAAAACCTATAATTTAAAAGTATGCCAATATGTATCCTACATTTATTCTCCAATTTCTTTATATATGAAAAACAGTTTCAAAAGACCAACTTAAATTTTAACTATAGTAAGTTTAATTTGCATAAATATGGCACAAACAAAGGCAACTATTCATTAAAGTATGTACTATAGTTATGGAGATGTGTTTTCTATATGTGACCCCATTCAATAAAGCTAGTTGTGACACCAACTGGATGTTGTAGTGAGTTTCCTATAGTTTATTACTGTATTATAATTAATTAACCTATTCACTTGAGCTTTAGATTATTTTAAATATGAATATGTATAGAATACAAGTCATTTTTTTTTTGTTTTGTTTTTGTTTGGTTTAGTTTGGTTTGGTTTTTTGAGACAGGGTTTCTCTTGTAGTCCTGGCTGTCCTGGAACTCACTCTGTAGACCAGGCTGGCCTTGAACTCAGAAATCTGCCTGCCTCTGCCTCCCAAGTGCTGGGATTAAAGGCGTCTGCCACCACTGCCCAGGAATATAAGTCTTATTGATGCTTCTTTCTTGTGTTTTGTTTGTTTTCTTGTCTTTCCAATATTATTTATTTATCACCAATATTTTTGTGTGTGCTCATTAATCACATTGTAGATGTAATTTATTTATTTCTGATGTTAAACTTGTATGGAGAGGACATGGGAAAAGTTGTAGGGAGGACAATTGAAATGATGTAATTATATTACAAAATTATATTAGAAAAATATTCAAAAATTAAACTAATCTACGTGGAAAGAATCTCTCTCTAACTTGAAGTTTCAGGCAACTGATGGATAATGGTGTGATCAAGTTTTCCAAGATCAAATCTATACAAACACACAGAGAACAAGGAAAGAGAGAGACAGAGAAGAGACAGAGGAAGCAAAGGAGAGGAGGAGAGGAAGGAGGAGGAAGAGGAAGAAAGAGAAGAAAGAGGAAGAGGAGAAGGAGAAGAGAAGAAGGAGGAAAATGAACTTTGCAAACATAGAAAAATTTAATGTTTCACTGTTTGAAAATGCTCCTGATACCATAATCTTCATACACTGAATGAGTCAGGGTTTATAAACCAAATCAAAGACTCAAACCCAATCAAGCCCCAGGGAACAAGTAAATTAGTTGATTTTCTGCTCTTCTTTCTTTTTTACTTTCTTTCCTTCTTTCTTTTCTTATTAATCATTTTATTTTTTTACATTTCAAATGATATCCCCCTTCCAGTTTATCCCTTAACAAGGCATAAAAGAAATCCCCCTCTCCTCCCTCTTCTTTGTCTCTACGAAGGTGTCCTTCATTTTCTCACCCACTCCTGCCTCATCGCTTTAACATCCACTCATGCTGGGCCATCAAACCTCGACAGGACCAATTGACTCCCTTCTCGTTGATGTCAGATAAGGTCATCCTCTGGTACACATGCATCAGGAGCCTGGAGACTTCTGTGTATACTCTTTGGTTTAGTCTCTGGGAGCTCTGGGGTGCCTGGTTAGGGTTAGTTGATATTGTCCTTCTTATGGAGTTGCAATCCCCTTCAGTTTTTCTTTCTACTCATTTAACCATAGACCATTTTTCTCATAAACTGGAAATGTTTTGGTCCTTGGAAGAAGCTCTTTGAGTTGCTCCCATGTATTATTAATAGTCTATTGATTTCTTATTAATTTTAGTTTATTAATTTGTTCCCTTGTCAGTCCTCATTTAGGATAATCATTGTCTGATTTCTTACTTAATGTATCAGTTTCCTATTATTGACAGAAATACAAGAAAACTTATGTAAATTATCATTACAGCATGTTTTCAATGTGTTAATATTTTTGAAAATTTCTAACAAGCTAAAATTTATAATGTTGCAAATACATCACTTCTGTCTCCATTTTAATTGTGCTAAAAGTTTCTATGAGAAAGAGAACAGCTCTTGAAGCAGGCCCACCCAAAACATTGAACTAGATTCTCATACAATGGCCTGAAAGACAGCAGTCATATTGACTGACATGTTTTCTAGTAGATATTTTAATTTTAAAATAAATAGGAGGCCGGTAGGAATTCTGCCTTTCTTGAATGGACTTACTATCCTGCAACAAATAAAGAATCAGGTATACCATCACTATTCTTTGAAAAATGAATTGTACAGAGGCAAAATATAAAGGATATTTTTAGATCTTGGAGTTTTTTCAAAGCAATGAATCAGCTCATTCAAAATCATCAGGGCATTGGATAATATTTAGATAGGCTGAAAAAAATAAGTGGATTAAATTCATCTTTATTATGTGTCAAGGCACCAGGCACTTGGGTATTAATGAGTTGCTAATTCTTAGACAGTCCCACGTTCTTCCTAATCGTCGGCTTTGTTTTCATCTGTTCTGCTTATCGCAAGTGTGGCTAACTTCACATTTGCTTCACTGATGGAATTCACTCAGAGTGCTCTGACCTTTTAGTCAATTTGGAATGCTTTTTGCTGCTTTGCCACAGTCGGGAACAATTGATCAGTGGCTGTGCAGGGCTCCTCCGTGGGAAAGCTGCTCATGGAGCTGGGGCAAGACAGTTCATAAACAGCAGAATGTACATTTTATTGGTTTAATATTGCAGGTGGTTGTATCACGTTCATAAAAGGGCTTTTACTTTCTTTAATTTCCATGTAGAATCTGGCAAGTGGACTGATAATTAATCATATTTGTTCTTGTGCTTTTTAAAAGCTTAAATGCTGTGCTGTGGAAAGCTGCTGAGCAGAAGACACAGTGGGGTTTCCTGAGGGTTTTATTAGGCAGGCCTTACACTGGCTTAAAAAATGATTTAATTTTCAATGTGCACATAGCACAGATATTACCACTGCTGAAGAAACTATGCAGTAAGAAATATCAATTTACTTTTTTATCCCAAGATCCAATCTCTTTAAATAGGTGTAGTGTCTGTGGGCCTATTCACAGGGGAGACAGGAAGTGGGACGATACAACAAGCAGGTGCAGCAAGTGGATTCATCTTTCCTGAATATTTGAAATCATGAAATTCAAGTAGCATTTACTGTTCCCTTTTATTCCTACAGCTGTGAGTTGTAATAGAAAGTGCACTTCTCCAGGACTCAAGAGTCTTGAATTCTATATATCTTCAGTGTCTAAAGAGAGCCAAAATTAAGCTCTTAGAGACTAAACTGGTGTAAATGAGGTAGTGATAAACAAAATGACTCAGCTAGTCAAAGCCAAAGGACAGAAACTTTTGAGTACTTTGAGGATAGCAAGGAGTCCATCCTAACTATTCTTAGGACTTAAAATAATCTTACTTTAAAAGGGTCTCTAATTTGGGAGTAATTATTAGCAAAGTTCACAATATGAATCAGGCTTATGGTAATGTAGCCTCTTTTTTATGAATCTTCCTTAACTCTCTATTTGTTTTATGGGGTGAGTTTTTAATCATAATTTTTAATCAAAACATTTTCTAAGTATCACTGTCCCTTTTTTAGTTCTCTGCACAGTGTAACCTGAGATGTATGATATAAGATATAAAGGAGATTTCCTCAGAAGGGCTTTATCAACATCGATGTTGTGATACTGAGAAACTACTAAGATTAATGATATTTACTTAGGGACTGTTTGCTTTTAAAAATGTTCATTGAAACATCTTACTCTGAGCCTAAAAATTGTCTGAGATATTGACTATGATTTATATAAAGGAGAAGTTAAGCTCAATTAAGACTGAGTGACTTTATGAAGTTCACAATGACAATCATTGGTGGAACATGAATTAAAATGTTAAAATGTCTTAGTCCTTTGAATCAACTTGAGTTTAGCCCTTTCAGCAATGTCCAGAGCACAATGTAGCTTTTCCATCCATGGTTAGCATATTGAGAGTATAATCTTTACAGAAATAATATTAAAATGTGGTAAGACCTTAGCAGGCTGTGTCAATCACAAAAGAGTAGGTTGGGATCCTTCTCAGGAAAGCAGAAGTGATGTTTTCAAACATCAAACACAGAATATCATACTTAGAATACTACAGTATCATCTTTTTAGATGATATTATTTTGCATAAGAATAGATAGTCCTTTCAAATTGCCTTGTTTCTATTTTGGTCTTGAAATATAATTTGGTTTTAGAATTAAGTAATATCTTACTGCATATGCTCACCTATTAAATGATATTTTGCCCCCTTGAAAGATGTAAAGATCATGTCTGTTATAAATATCTCTGTACAAGTTTTTCCATATATCTATATGTTAAGGCGTTTACTTCAGAAGAGTTCTCTAAAGATCAGTGATCATCTGCAAACTAGAGAGACTGAGAACACAGTAGTTGCTCAATCCATGGAGCAGACATCCTCTGCAATAGTCATCTGTCTATTTCTGGACCTAGAAGACTGCTGATGGGATCCAGTCTTAGTCTACTTTCAAAACCCAATGACCATGCTCTCCTGTAGTGAAGGATGATAGCATGAATAACAGTGACACAGCAGCTGCAGAAGAATAATACGTAAAATGACCAGCAAGCAGTAAAGACACAGGCAAACAACATTGAATTTTCATCAGGGCTCTTTATATCTATGCTACCTGTAGGATGATTTTACCAATACTTGGGAGATATTTTCTCCTCAGTGCATGTATTATGGAATGCTCCAAGGAAACTTGCCTTTCTGATGATTTCAAATTATTTCTTCACATTGATGGTCACTTTCGACAGATTTCTACCTAGTTTAGTAAGTAAGTATCAAGGGGCATATTTGTTGATCGTGTGAGAAAAAAGCACCCAGTATTTGGTTATCCAATATGAAATAGTCCAGAAAACATACAAGTAATGCTATACAGACTTAGCAGATTTTATATATATATATATATATTACTATTTACATTTACATATACATATACATATATACATATATATATTTATATATACATATACATACACATACACATACATATATATATATATATAAATGCACTTGCACATGTGCGTTTGTGTGCATCTTAGAGTTGTATTGCTGTGAAAAGATTCTATAACTCTTGTGTTTTATAAAAAGAAAAAGAAATCAGGAATAGGTTTTGGTGGATGGTGTAGGGCAAGTGTACCTTGGTGGGCCCATGCTGATAAAAATGATACTGGTGAAACAACTGAGACTTCTATATCCAAATCCACTGCCTGCAGGAAGATATCCAATGGGGCTGGTTTGGGCTTCTTGAACCTGAAAGCCCACCCCAGAGACATACTTCCCCCAACAATATAATATCTACCTAACAAAGCCACACCTCCTAATCTTCTAAGCAGTGTTACATCCAGATGACTAAGCACTCAAACATATGAGTCAATAATGGCTCTTCTTATTCAAACCACCACACTGTGTGTATAAATATATACTACATATGCGTACAGCAAGAACAAATGAAAAAGAGGCCATGATCTTCAAAGAGAACAAAAACTAGATAATGGGAGGGTGTAGATGGAGGGAAAGGAACAGGAAACAGATATAATTTATTACAATTTCACAAATAAAAGAAATAATAATTTTAAATTGCATAGAGTTCTGGAATAAACCACAAATGTGTCAGTCACTGAATCTGCTGAAGTTTTAAAACATAGGTCTGTGGTTTCTCTTGCTTCATACAATTTTGTGATACTTTAGTATAGACAGCATGTTAGATTTCCATAAGTGTACAGTCGTATCTCATTGCTTTACTGTTATTCTCGTTGGTGTAGGACGTGGGAGAGGTTCCATATGCTTCTTGAAACTTTTATATTTTTTTTTTCTTGAGATGCTCTCTAGAAATTTTAGTCATTCCCAATTGAGTTGTCTTCTTTTGTGAGTTTTATTACAGATAACAGTCTTTCATTGAATATGGTCTTTTCAAATATTTTCTACCAGTCTGTGGCTTGCTCTTTACAGTCTTTCCAAACCAGTTATTTTTAGTGAGATATAACTGAGAAATCACTTGTTCTCTTAGTCCATGTACATTTGATGTTAGAACGTGCTTGTCACATGCCTAGCGTCATGTTTTTTGTGCTATGCTAGCATCTTCTATTTGATTCTGTATATATTTTACTTTACATTAGCCTGATGAATAGAGGGGTGATTTTTAGTGTAGCATCTTGATATTTATTTGGGATGACATTTAGAATGTTTCCGAGTAAAACCAAAAGAATCAATTGTTTCAGTTACTTTCATTGAAAAAGTACTTAATGATAAATGAAAACTCAAATTTACTCTATCTCAATTTATTTTCTAAGAAGAAAAATAATAAAACAAAATTTTTAAAAATGGGAAGAAAATTCCTGTCTTAAGTCAAAACTAAAACATAATAAACTTCATTGGTATGTTGAATGTTATATTGTATATAAGTGTGAACAAAATGATACACACAGAGTTTACTATTTTATTATTATTATTATTATTATTATTATCATCATTATTATTTTTATTATTGTTACTAATTCACTAAAGTTTTTTGGGTCATATCCTCATTGTTTCTTTTACTGAAAAGATGTACTGTTTGCTTCCTTTCTCTTGCTTCTCCAAAATATGTCAACCTTAGTTATTATTGTGTTGTCTTTGCCATAAAAGAAATGTATAATTAATGCTCCTGATGCAACATTTTTGGAAATGGAACCAGCAACATGATTTTAAAAAAATGGATTTATTATTGAGCTCAGCTCATCTTACCATCAATGCATTGGATCATAGGAACCACAGAATACAAACATGAAAATACTAGATTTGTAAGACCTAGACTGGTTAACGTATCTGTAGTTGAAAGACTGAACTTTGAAGATTTTCATGGAGAAGAGAGAAAAAAAATGACAGCTTGAATAGGCAAGGTCCTAATGGAAGTTATTAAAATCAAGCAATTTATAACTATTTTTTGTTAGGGTTCTTTATTTAGGTTTCATTGACATCTCTAACTTCAAGGCTGTTTTTCTTAATACTGCGAAATTCTAATTGTAGTTTTAAAAATATATCATGACCTTGACTACTTTCAATTAACAAGATTTTCTTGGTTTTGAATTCACAGTACAAGTTGAACATCTGGTAATGTGGTTCATATGTCCTCCAACTTTGCACCGCAGAGATGGAGAGAAAATGTTCTTTGTATATTGATATTAATTGTCATCTGTTTCTTTTATTTTGCTTCAGTATGCGCTAGGTGATTTGGCATGCTTGAATCGGCTGCATCTTTCAAGGTAGATAGTTCTCCCAACTCTCTAAATATTAACACTAAATTAAGCAATTCTTTCAAAAACTAAATATGAACTGTATAAGCAGAAAAAAGTTATGGGTAATGAAACTTTAAATAAATTGTATGAAAATGCAATCCAATAAGAATAACGCTAAAATAAGAATATTAATTTAGTAGCCACAGTAAATTGGAGGATCAGAGATGTAATTTTGAGGAAATAATAATAAAATGCAAATATGCATATTTTATTAATTTCGTTGATTTGCGAATGCTATTCTAAATTTTCATTAGTTTCTTAACCCAGTATGCTTGGGCAATTGCTGTATCACAATATGCCATTTACAATAAGCCGTCATAAATGGCATATGTGGACATTTTTATCATACAGTACTTGCACTGGATGCTAATATTGTGAGCTTTTCATAAAAGCATTGGAATTTTGCTCAATTGAGAGCAATACTTGGTTTGAATTTCACCATGGTTGATTATGTATGTTTGTAGTTTAGAATTTGCTAAACATAATAAATCAAGTTTGGTTTTGGTTTAGTTTTGTTTTTCAGTATACGTATTTGATAAACTTTTAGCAACTTGTAAATATCTAGTTTGCACCTGAATTTTTAAAATAGAAATAAAATTCTACATACTTCTGATACTATTTGTTATTTTCTAAATTGACATATATCACAATATTAGTGAAGTGACTGATACACCCAAATACACTTGTCATCTCTTCTTGGCTTTTTGGCTAAAATCAAGTGTAGTATTTATATACACTTGTACTTATACATGCACATATATCTATTGTTTCATATCATCATCATCATTGCCATTGTTATTATTTATTTATTTTATTTATTTGTTTGCTTTAGATTTTTTTGGAAATATATACTACATATGCGTACAGCAAGAACAAATGAAAAAGAGGCCATGATCTTCAAAGAGAACAAAAACTAGATAATGGGAGGGTGTAGATGGAGGGAAAGGAACAGGAAACAGATATAATTATATTACAATTTCACAAATAAAAGAAATAATAATTTTAAATTGCATAGAGTTCTGGAATAAACCACAAATGTGTCAGTCACTGAATCTGCTGAAGTTTTAAAACATAGGTCTGTGGTTTCTCTTGCTTCATACAATTTTGTGATACTTTAGTATAGACAGCATGTTAGATTTCCATAAGTGTACAGTCGTATCTCATTGCTTTACTGTTATTCTCGTTGGTGTAGGACGTGGGAAGGTTCCATATGCTTCTTGAAACTTTTATATTTTTTTTTTCTTGAGATGCTCTCTAGAAATTTTAGTCATTCCCAATTGAGTTGTCTTCTTTTGTGAGTTTTATTACAGATAACAGTCTTTCATTGAATATGGTCTTTTCAAATATTTCTACCAGTCTGTGGCTTGCTCTTTACAGTCTTTCCAAACCAGTTATTTTTAGTGAGATATAACTGAGAAATCACTTGTTCTCTTAGTCCATGTACATTTGATGTTAGAACGTGCTTGTCACATGCCTAGCGTCATGTTTTTTGTGCTATGCTAGCATCTTCTATTTGATTCTGTATATATTTTACTTTACATTAGCCTGATGAATAGAGGGGTGATTTTTAGTGTAGCATCTTGATATTTATGGCATGACATTTAGAATGTTTCCGAGTAAAACCAAAAGAATCAATTGTTTCAGTTACTTTCATTGAAAAAGTACTTAATGATAAATGAAAACTCAAATTTACTCTATCTCAATTTATTTTCTAAGAAGAAAAATAATAAAACAAAATTTTTAAAAATGGGAAGAAAATTCCTGTCTTAAGTCAAAACTAAAACATAATAAACTTCATTGGTATGTTGAATGTTATATTGTATATAAGTGTGAACAAAATGATACACACAGAGTTTACTATTTATTATTATTATTATTATTATTATTATCATCATTATTATTTTTATTATTGTTACTAATTCACTAAAGTTTTTTGGGTCATATCCTCATTGTTTCTTTTACTAAAAAGATGTACTGTTTGCTTCCTTTCTCTTGCTTCTCCAAAATATGTCAACCTTAGTTATTATTGTGTTGTCTTTGCCATAAAAGAAATGTATAATTAATGCTCCTGATGCAACATTTTTGGAAATGGAACCAGCAACATGATTTTTAAAAAAATGGATTTATTATTGAGCTCAGCTCATCTTACCATCAATGCATTGGATCATAGGAACCACAGAATACAAACATGAAAATACTAGATTTGTAAGACCTAGACTGGTTAACGTATCTGTAGTTGAAAGACTGAACTTTGAAGATTTTCATGGAGAAGAGAGAAAAAAAATGACAGCTTGAATAGGCAAGGTCCTAATGGAAGTTATTAAAATCAAGCAATTTATAACTATTTTTTGTTAGGGTTCTTTATTTAGGTTTCATTGACATCTCTAACTTCAAGGCTGTTTTTCTTAATACTGCGAAATTCTAATTATAGTTTTAAAAATATATCATGACCTTGACTACTTTCAATTAACAAGATTTTCTTTGGTTTTGAATTCACAGTACAAGTTGAACATCTGGTAATGTGGTTCATATGTCCACCAACTTTGCACCGCAGAGATGGAGAGAAAATGTTCTTTGTATATTGATATTAATTGTCATCTGTTTCTTTTATTTTGCTTCAGTATGCGCTAGGTGATTTGGCATGCTTGAATCGGCTGCATCTTTCAAGGTAGATAGTTCTCCCAACTCTCTAAATATTAACACTAAATTAAGCAATTCTTTCAAAAACTAAATATGAACTGTATAAGCAGAAAAAAGTTATGGGTAATGAAACTTTAAATAAATTGTATGAAAATGCAATCCAATAAGAATAACGCTAAAATAAGAATATTAATTTAGTAGCCACAGTAAATTGGAGGATCGGAGATGTAATTTTGAGGAAATAATAATAAAATGCAAATATGCATATTTTATTAATTTCGTTGATTTGCGAATGCTATTCTAAATTTTCATTAGTTTCTTAACCCAGTATGCTTGGGCAATTGCTGTATCACATATATGCCATTTACAATAAGCCGTCATAAATGGCATATGTGGACATTTTTATCATACAGTACTTGCACTGGATGCTAATATTGTGAGCTTTTCATAAAAGCATTGGAATTTTGCTCAATTGAGAGCAATACTATGGTTTGAATTTCACCATGGTTGATTATGTATGTTTGTAGTTTAGAATTTGCTAAACATAATAAATCAAGTTTGGTTTTGGTTTAGTTTTGTTTTTCAGTATACGTATTTGATAAACTTTTAGCAACTTGTAAATATCTAGTTTGGCACCTGAATTTTTAAAATAGAAATAAAATTCTACATACTTCTGATACTATTTGTTATTTTCTAAATTGACATATATCACAATATGTAGTGAAGTGACTGATACACCCAAATACACTTGTCATCTCTTCTTGGCTTTTTGGCTAAGATCAAGTGTAGTATTTATATACACTTGTACTTATACATGCACATATATCTATTGTTTCATATCATCATCATCATTGCCATTGTTATTATTTATTTATTTATTTATTTATTTGTTTGCTTTAGATTTTTTTGGAGACATGGCTGTTCTGGACTCATTTTGTAGTCCAAGCTAGCCTTTAACAGAGATCTGCCTGTCTATACCACCCAAGTGTTGGGATTAAAGACATGTGTCATCATCACATAGTTTGTTTCTTAGTATTTGTATCACCTAGTAAATTTACAAAAAGCAATTTATCACTTGTGGGTATACGGGGCTGCAGCAGTGGAGGCTGCCTGGAGACTTCCATGTGTCAGGTCCCACATCCAGGAGAAAGTCTAAGGTTCCAGAGGCTGGAAGCTTCTGCGACGACAGGCCCCAATGATACGAGGAAGTCCTTGGTTCCAAAAGGGTTTATTTTCATGGCAGATGGTGGATGGATCTGGATGTACGCGCCCCCCAAACTCAGGGCAGATCTGAGTTAAGTAGGGAGGGAGAAAGGGGAGGGTCTGGGGAAGAATGCTTAATTGGCTCTGCCTTCTGACCTTCATTAGTATGTAAATCTCTAGGGCCTGAGGCCTGTAGTCACACCCTCTACCTGTGCACTTTGGGAGGGGCTGTAAGGCCTATGTGACTGAACAATGTAGGTCCATGGAGATTAGACAGCTTGTGAGGACCCTGGGTTCTGGGGACGTGGCCGAACACCTGCTGTTTCTCCCGTGGAGTCTCAGAGTTCTAGGACCATGCCCAGCCAAGAACCAGGATACCCTTAAGAAGTCCCACAATCACTGATTAGAATAAATTTATGATGCATAGAATAAATATATTTCTTGAGTGCTTTCTAATGCTAGATCTGATTTTAAACCTCCAGCTTGTGTCAATGACCAAACAAACTACAATTCCAATGATGTCTGATTTCACATGTAAGCTAGCAAAACTAGACACCAAGCCAATGGCATGATAACTCATTATTTCATGTACTTGACAGTATCCACATACAAAGTCTAAAAGGACAGGATGAGACAATGGGAGAAATATCTGAAGAGTCATCAGAGGTAAATATCATGTGAGAATTCCTCACATTAGTTGTGAAATCAATTGAAATAATCTTACAAATTCTTAACTAGACACTTTCTAAAACTGTAAGAGAATCTATTGCATAGATGCAGCTCTATTTTTATCTCTTTGGTTCTCTACAAAGCCAATGGAAATGAGTCACGTTTTTTTTTTTAATTAATCTGAGCATCTGCTCTTTATTATGCAGTTCCAAATCCTTTTGAATTTGTACTCAACATTAATCTGAATCTGAAAGTCATTATGTATGAGTGGGTAATACAACCTTAACATCCTTGAGTTTACCAGTAGGAGGCACTCACTGAAAAGGGACTGGATTCCCACAGCAACCTCTGGTCCTTGGGGTTACTGAGAAGATCCAGTGGAATACTGCCAAATCTCTCCTAATTAACCATTCTCATTTAGAATTGAGCTGCTATGCAACCGCTAAACTTACAGCAGTAAGGAACCGTAATGTTACTTGAAAATACTGAAGAAAAGTCCTTCCATCCTTCTTTTCTTTCTAAGCCAAGAAGATACTTTAAATCCCATGTATCTTTAAAGCAAACATTAAGGATTTAACATTTGAACACAGTGCACAAAAATGATTGGTTGCATGAAGTTGCAAAGAGTCATGGGGTTGCAAAGCAGACAATCTTTGAAAAACTAGGAAGAATATGAACAAAAACTAAAGTCCAGAAAACTATTACATGATTTTTATTGGTTCCCTATGAAGATAATGGGAAATTTTTTCTTTTTTTAATTTAATTTTATACTTTTATATATTTACTTACACCCTTATCACTCCTCCCTCCCTGTGACTCTCTCCCACAATTCTTCCCCCAGATCCCTCCCCTTCTCCTCTTAGCGGGTTGGGATCTGCCTGGATATTTCACCCCACTTCAAGTCTCCGCTTTGAGTGAGTGGGAGATACTTGGGTGTCCCCCTAAATTATCACTTCAAGCTTCTATGCCTCTTCTCCCACTGAGTTCAGACAAGGCAGCTCAGCTAGCAGAATATATCACACATATAGATGACAGCTTTTGGGATAGCCCCCATTCTAGTTGTTCAGGACTTCACATCATGGTCAAGCTGCACATCTGCTATATATGAGCAGGAAGGCCTAGGACCAGCCCATGTATGTTCTTTGGTTGGTGGTTCAGAGTCTGAGAGCCCTAAGATTACAGGTTAGTTAACTCTGTTGGTCTTCCTGTGTTTTCAGGGTCCTCAATCCTTTCTCCTATTCTTCCATCCCTAAGCTCTATCCACTGTTTGTTTGTTGGTGTCTGTGAGTCAACTACTGGGTAGAAGCTCTCAGAGGACAATACACTCTTGATTGCATGCATAACAAAGTATCATGAATAGAGTTAGGAATTGGTGTTTGCCCATGGATGAGTCTTAAGTTGGGCTGGTTATTGGTTGGCCATTTCCTTAGTTTCTGTTCCCTCCCCCTTGCCTATATTACTAGGGAAAAGGATTATTTTGGATTGAACCCCCCATTTTCTTCCTACTCCCAGTTCTTTCCTTTTTTTTCTTTTTTTTTGGGGGGGGGGTTGAGACAGGGTTTCTCTGTGTAGCTCTGGCTGTCCTGGAACTCACGCTGTAGACCAGGCTGACCTCGAACTCAGAAATCCACCTGCCTCTGCCTCCCAAGTGCTGGGATTAAAGGTGTGCGCCACCACTGCCCGGCCAGTTCTCTCATCTTAATGACTATTTTATTTATTTTATTTCCCCTTCTAAGTGTGATTCAAATTTCCACACTTGAGCCTTCCTCCTTATTTTGTTTCTTTGAGTCTGTGGAGTATAGCATGGTACCTAATTTTATGGCTAATATCCATGATAGATGGAGAGGATAGATTCTAGAGGTCAGAGGCACTAGAACTTGACCCACAGTGTCAACTAAGCAGAATTTATAGGGTTTCACGAAGACTGAAGCAGGTAGTTCTTTATGAACTCTTTTGCACATTAAGTATTTTCTTGTATTTGCTGTACACTCATGTTCCAGAAGACGCTTCTGATATTTTGAAAATTCATGATGGCTATTTTGGGGAATACTAGAAAGCACAATTTTAGTTGCATAGCATATATAGTTCATGTTAAAAACACAACTCTGTATTTTCCAGATGAAAAATAATGTAGTAAATGATATTCCAGTAGTTTATTTCTAATAGTTGGCATCTGGTACTCAAAGTCAAGATTGACTGTAAAACTTACATTTTTATGTATGAATTTCACAAACGTATACGACTTTCTGTGCAATTAATGTAGGTTTGTGAACAGAATCATTAACAATCATAGTGTTTTCATGCACTGCAGACAAATAAACCATAAATCTATTTAGGATGGAAGGAAAATACAGGTATTGTTTTGGACTAGGTGCTAAACCTAAATATACCTGAGTAGCTATATTTTTCTCATTCTTTTTTTCTAATAGCTTCTGTGTGCTAATCTAAAATAAAGAGTGGAAAATGAATCCCTTGAACACATTTCTTCAGGCACACAGCATGCAGGAATTCCTCTGAGGTTTTCTGAGCACAGTAAACAGATTTCCCCACATCCACTTGCCTCACAAACAGCTATTTTTAATCATTGTTGGAGTCCTAAGGCACTGGGGGAATAATTTAATTCTAATTGTTTTGTTTTCAGCTCTGACGGGTGCAGATTTAAAAGCAGAATGGTATTTTATGCCTGTGTTCATGAATCCATTTTAAAAGGATTAGGAAATATAAGATTCCATGAAATATAAGGAAAAATAATTCTGGAATCTTAACATGTTGATATGCTGAACAAGTTTAAAAGCCTAATTCGATAAATGATGAAATAGGGAGATATTATACCTGACTACACATCTGTAACCTTAAGATATGGGACACACACACACACAAACACATATACACACACTTTTAATAGCACACTGACACTCATATGAGGAAGAAAGAAACATGATAGCTTTATGGAACATTTATCATTCTTACTGCATGCAAGGTTAAGGCCCCAGTTTTCTTACAATGGTTCTAGTTGAAGAGCATAGGAATAAATGTATCTCTCTGTTCCTTCAGCCTCAGAGTTATGCATTACACTGCAAGAGATTTCCAGCAAAAGACACTCTTCATACAGGAAAAGATGAAATATATAGGGTATAGCATCATGGCCTTTTCTATTGTAGGTTTCCTTAATCTATGCGCAGTGTGCAGGGTGATACTTTATATAATATATAAACCATAATTCCTTATGTTTTCACAGGTCCCTCTGGTCACATTAATATTTGTAGGAACACTCAAGCTGACTTTAGCAAATGCATCAAACTAAAGTCTGGGAGCATTCAGTATGATGGCTAGACTCAGGAATTATTATATACTATTAGAAATGATCCAGGGACATTAAATCCCATTATAGGAACAAAAAGCAGAGGAAACAAGAATCATTTTTCACTAGAAGGGCTGAAGAAAAGCAGGGCCAATTGTTTCCATCTTTGTTAAGCTGGCTGTTTGTTTCTGGGCTTCCCCAGTGAGGAGTGTTTTCCATAAATCCCAAGAGGTAATGGGAAATCTTTGCACATAGTGCTGTGTAAGGTTGCCAAGGGAAATCTCCACCTTTCTACTCCCCTAAGGAAAAAGTCACCATTCTTTGGTTTGTTAGGGAGTTCTCAATACTATGTGCATGGTCACTAATGTGTAATCTCTTGAGATGTGTATTACTTTCCATTTGATTAATAAGAAATAGATGTGTAAATGCCATAGCTATTGTTATCACAGGAGTTAGGAGCTAATTCTACTTTAATTATGTGAAATCCTTGGCTTATGTAAAGGTATTAATAAGGCCAGAGAAAAGATAAGTGATAAAAACTGATCTTTTAACCAAACAGTTTTATCTGATATCAAAAACTTTTATTCCACTACTTGACGGAACTGATAGAGATAAAATTAACCATTTTAGATGAACTGTAAACATGTTAGCCAGACACATTTGAGAATGCTGAATATCAGATTAAAGGTACTGGTCAACCTAATATAGCAAACAGAAACTAATGTATTTGACAAGGTAAAACTATAGATTTCTTTACGATTAGTCATTGATGATGAATTCCTATGTTAAGAAGAATGTTGGGAGGGCTCCTTGGTGTAATTAATGTGTAGTGAACACATGAGTTTCTTGTGAAAGTATTTTAAATTAAGAAACTGTTGTTACCTTAAAGAAACTTAAATTCTATATACATTTTGCAATACAGTGATGTGTTAGATTATAGAAGATAATGTGAACACAATATATTCTCCATAATATTAATTGCTCAAAATAAAACAATCTCCTAGTATATAATAATTTAATATTGTTTAATATAACAAATTGTTAAAACTCAAAAGAGAAGTATATAATAATCTACTTTTAGTCCCACAGATTTCCTTTTTGTTGTGTTTATGTTAAGCATATGAATGCAATGCCCTAAACTTGTATTATCTTTTACAAATATATGAACCCCAAAAGGTTATTCCCTCAAGTTAATCAATTTCAGAGTCATTACAAATGAAAGTATGTTAGATTAATTGACACAAAAATATTCACTTTACAACACTGTTTTTATTCCAATCTATCATCCCATTTTCTCTTCAATATATAACGAATTTTGTTGGGAGCCATAATGGGACAAGCTAATAATTAGCAGGTGATCATCCTGAAATGCTTGCCTCTGCCTCGGATTATAATCTGGGACAAATTTGCCCCAATCAGCAAGGCTGTGGTGGATATATTTAGGAAAAATCCCTGCTATTAATATGCTTTTCCTATTATTATTATTATTATTAAACATATGTAACAATCACTAAGCAATAGCACACCCCTTTGGAGCAGATTTCTCCAGACCCACAAAGATGTACTGTCTCGTAGTGGTGCTATATAGACAAATAGATGACTTCTTGAGTCTTAATGGTGATCCTATAAGAATTCCTAAAATTATATCAATGATTATTTAACTCTTTTATAATGGGCTGGTATTAAGTCCCTTTCTGACAATCAATACTGCTATGAGAACTCTGCCAATCTCCCAAGTGTCATCTGTTAACAGCCCTTAGATAGTAACAAGACTCAGAACACATTCCAAGGTGGTTGAAAAACAATTAACCAAAAGTCACTAAAAGGGAACTCACGATTTATTATAGGCGCTAGGGCAGAAGAGAAACTATTGCCTGGGTTTATCTATATAAAACTTCACTAATCTCTTAGTTATAGTTTTAAACCTTTGATGAACCTGTGGAACTAGACAGGTGATGGATGTTTAATCAGATAATTACTCCTAATGGATATGCATGTAAACATTTTCTGTTGTAAACTTCTATTTCAATTTATGATTTGAATTTTGGTGTGAACTTCTGATAAACTTTGTAACATGTGATCATGTACTCTGAATGATGTATATGACAAAGGGACTTTCGTTAGCAGCTCGCTTTTTCTTCCCTCTCTCCTATCTCTCTCTTCTCTCTCTGCTCTTCTTCTCTCTCTCTCTCTCTCTCTCTCTCTCTCTCTCTCTCTCTTTCTGTTCTCTCTTTCTCTCTTCTCTCTCTTTGCTCTCTCCTCTCCTTTCTTCTCTTCCCTGCTTAGAATCTCTCCACTTAGAATTTTTTCCTTTGTTAGAATTTTTTCCCTTTCCCCACTTAGGACCTTTCTACTTTTTCTCTTAGATTTCATAGGAATTTTTTTACACTAAGTAATAAACTATGATAACTTCTTTAAGTGTTTTTTCTTCCTGGGATCTCAAACTAACAGACCTAAGTTAGAGCCTGGCAGTGCCTGCAGAGAGAGAGTACAAAGGCCATTTGCCTAATCTTCTGCTGTCCCTGGCTGAGGTGTTAAGTGCCAAAAGTGGCAGTTTCTAGACCTTAGGTCTTACCCCTGCCTACACTCTTCTCATCCCCCTGGGCTGCCTCAAGAAGAGCCTACCAGAAGAGAAGAAAAAGATCACCTTCTCCTCCCACCAAGCCGGGGCTGGCTCCAGGCACAATTTGACATTAAATTAATATGAAATTAAGAATTGTCCACATTCTTGAAATATAAACTATAGTAAATATTATCAAATCTTAAATTGTATAGGGGTATTTCTCAGTGGTGTTAAATAGATTGTTTTATCCATACTCACTTAAAAATATGGACGTTCATATTTTGCATACTTTTGAAAATTTGAATTTTATTTCACAACAATAGTTTCTAAATCTTTTTACATGATCTTTTATACAGATACTATACCAACATTTTTCATTTCAAATTTATCTAGATTCTTTTTTGTATCAGTCTGTTATATTTATCACCTGCTACATGTGGAACATTAATTGTGCCCTCACTCTTCTCTCTCCCCTTAGTCAACTTGGTGCTTATCATTTCATATGAAATCATCTTAATGTGCAAGTGGTTTGGCCCAATATACTTGCATACTGCTGCTCTGTGACATTTCTATAATCTATAAAATGGATTTAAAATTTCTTATAGATAATATACTTACATGTGTCTTCAGGAACAGGTAAATGAAGTTTCATTTCATATATTCCTTCACATAATTTTAAAGCCTTTATGGAAGTCATGCATTTGAATATAAATTGCTTGAGCTATAGCATACTTTTCTTTGGACTATTATTTTATGTATATCTTCCCATCTTACCTATCTACCCACAATCTGTCTATCTGTCTATGTCACATATCTATCTGATATATCTTTTCTTTAAAACAGCTGTCTTTACCCAGGTCAGTGGCTGTCAGGCTGTTCAGTTTGTTTTGTGGAGATGTTCCAGCAGTTTCTAAACCTGCCGTTCATCCTTATATTTCTTGCCTGGATTTCTACAATCACACAGGCAACTTGTATGAAGGAAATTAAGCAGGTATGGAATTCCTTACTCCAACATATAGCAAATGGAGTTAAGCCAAGACTTACTGAAATAAAGAATGAGGCAGTTTTAAATTCTGGTGTCCAATAAGAAACAAAATCGAAAGATGGTGCTTAGAAGATTGAAGAGTGTGCTTAGCTATTTGAGTACACTACCTGAATCTTGTCATTCAGGCTCTTAACCTTCTCTACCTACTGGTAGAGAAGAGAACTATAGTCCAGGGAGGTGCCTCCCTGCTCTAGGAATTAGATATTTCTAGTTATAAAAGTACTCAGAGGTTCACATACATTTTTATATTAAAAGATGAAAAATAATTTTATTAGTATATTTATCTAAAAGATAATTATTCTAATAGAATGATGTCAGAAACCTATAGTCAAACTGAAATACAAACTAAAATAAACAAAAACGCTTGTAGAATTTCAATGATGCAGTCTTCATTAGAGTATCCAGATTGAAAAATAAGTGTAGAATCCTTTTTCACAATGATGAACATCTTTTTTTCTTTCTCATCAATTTTTTTATTTTGTGTTTTTAAACATAGAAAGTCAAAATAAGATTAAATATTTTAAAATCAAAAATATTTCAACTCTAATGTTCACATATCTTTTTTTTGAAAAATCTCACAGAGAAGCAGCACAATAACTAGCAAGTAATTCTATTACAACTAAATATTAACTGCAAATGTTTTTATACTAGGGGAGAGCATATAACCATACACAAATACCAAATGTTCTCGAAGATAGAGCAATATAGAAGCCACATTCTAAATTCTGTGGTCTGAAAAACAAGTGGTTTAAATCAAAAGTAATATATATGTGTTGTTGTGTGTGTGTATATATATATATATTATATATATATATATATATATTTATTTTGTGTGATGTGTGTGTGTGTGTGTGTGTGTATGTATGTTATGTATATATATATATATATATATATATAATATATATATATATATGTAAATGTATATATGGAAGAAAGAAATGAGTTAGAGGACACTCGATAAGTTCTAGGGAGCCAATGGTATATGTATATGGTAACATATATACTGTAGAAATATATGCAAATCATAGAATAATTAATAACATTATTTTAAAAGAATTAGGTTATTGGTGAGAGAACACATCAACACAGAAAGTTTTAAAACTCCATGAAGGAAAGCATGCAAATAAATAAACAGAGGTGCTTTAAGAAACCAAGTACATCTGATACTCAGGATGATAACAGCCCATTCCTTTCAGGAAACTGTATTGGAAAGTGAAAAATTCTTAGCTGTCTTGTGTTAGGAAGTTTCAAGAATTCTGCCTACCTCTGTAACAGCTATGCCAGTGCTGAACAAATGGCATTCATTTATAATGAAACCTTGCTGATTTCTCACCCCCTTGAAATTCTACAAGGCTAAATAAAGTGGTAAAGACCTTTGCCAATAGACTAGCACTAGACTAGAAGACAGGGTATATATTACTGAAATATAACAGCCAAAGGACATATCTTTTGTAAGTATAAAGAACCTTTAGCGTTCTGCATGTTTTTGGAGTTGAAAATACATCATAACATTGCAGAGGTTTGCCAGACAAGAACAATATAATTACTTGTATGAATTCACTATTTGCAACTGAGATCATTTTCTTCATCATTACAGGAAAACATCATAATTCAATACAGAGGTTAGTCAATTGAAATATAGAAAAGTTTATTAATGTCTGTTAGTCATGATGCCAGCATTCACATTAGGAGTCCTCTCGTTTGTCCATAACTTTGGTGCTGATATCAGATGCATTGACTCCTGGGATCCCTATATGTACACAATGCATGCTTAGAATAATGTAACCTGGAATACGCTGGTGAATAAAATCTTCATATGATCATATCTCATGACCATTCCTAATAATTTTTTGGCTCTATTTCCACATACATTCATTAACCAGACTGTTTTGGAGCCTATCTTAGTTACTATCATGTTTAAAGGCATCATCCCTTGTCAAGAAGTTCATTTTCCACATATAGTTATTTAAAATTATTATTTTTGTACCTAAAACACTGAGGAAATATTGTTTTCAAAGAAAGTAATTATTGCTGCACTCCATCTGCTGAGCCAGCATTTAGTCAACCTGCCAGCTGACCCAATGCTTCAGAGTTAGACAGTAGCAACAGCTTGGTAGAGTCAATACACAAACTTTGGAAGAATAGTGAATTGTTTTTGATTTAGCAGTGACATTTGCGGCAAATGATTTTATGCAATGATAGGCAGATGGTTGTTTCTATTTACTAAACATGTGAAACATTTTTTTTCCCCTTAAATCCTCTTCCTTGTAGGATTTTTCTTGTTCTGTATTCTGAAATCTTATTTCTAAAAATAGCAATCATTACAAGTATGATAGGTATTGTTTTGCTCTATGTTGCCTGTGTCAATGTGGATAAGACAGATGGCAATAGTTAACATAGTGCATAGGCTCTCCCTTTTATCTCCTCTAACTAATTCCTTTTGGATACAAAGTTTGAATTTATTTATTTCAGCAGCAATGAGAATTTTCATCCTATGTTACAAGAAAATGTTCTAGGACAAAATTCTATTCCAGAAATAACTTTGTGGAGTCTGAAAGGCTTCAAAAGCAAACAATTTGATCAACTTCTAACACAGAACATTCACATTATTTTAATTCCAATAAAGACGATATTGATGCATGTTGTCACTCCAACTTGAAAGAGTCAGCAAGTATCACAAAACAAAAACTCCATGGAAATAATCCTCAATTACTGGATTTCAAATTTGAATTTTGGGGATTATTATGACATTTCTTCTGAGTAAAATCAGTACCAATAGTTATCTTTCCTGTAATAATTTCTTATTCTGGAAATATTTCTTACTTTTTGTCATTAAGGAATAAGTCTTCAAATTCTTACAAATACTACTTGCATTCATTTCAATGTTGATTGTAAACTTATACATAGTATACTTATTATTTTATGGTAATTGGACATTTTCAGTGTAGAATTTGATAATGGGCCTTCTGTGTTTCCAGAACAAGCACTTATTACTGAACCCCACTCCTAGAATTAACCAGTAGTCCTTCAATTTATGGATTACAAAACATGTGGGCATAAATATGAACATTAAATGTGCTGAAAATGTTTTCACAAAGATAGACACCTGTGACCTTGAATGGAATAAATTAGTTTAAAATATTCCAAGTAATAGATACATAAAGATCCTTTATGTCAATGAAGCAAGTTTTCTTTTATTTAAAAATTCATGTTGCAGTATAAGATACCAGGACAGATGCTACGCAAATTGGATGAGAGCCAGCAAGACTACTACTAATAGATGCAGCACTAACATTAACAGGGTGCTTAACAAAATCACTTTATGCCTGTGTAACATTTTTCTATAATTCAAACAAATAACGAAAGTTCTCTGTGACCAGATTATCTGAAAGGTTTCTGGAAACCTTTTAATAATAAGCTAAAAACATTACCTCCAAATTCTTCTATGTAGATGGGAAATTAATGTACCCGTTCTCCTCCATTCCAGTGCAGTTTAGGTTTTCTAAGCTATGCAGGCAGATGCTTGGCAGGAAAGCATTCCTTCTATATTAAAAGAGCACCTGGCCATGCATATCATCATGCCAGAGGCAACGATTGAGCCCTAAAAGAGTTCTCAGTCCTTGCAGATGTAGGCAGAGGAATTATAATTGCAACCATATCTCAGGCCATTTGTGGCTTTCTCTTTCTTTTTGTGCTGGAATGAATAAAGGGAGGAAGGAATGACCATGCCATTATCTCCTAGACAATATGTCATGACAATCTGCCCTATTTTTCTTTTAAAGGTGTTTCCTCTGTATAAAGAGGAACAAATTGAGAAGCTAGCTGGAAGATTCTGTGGAAAGATAATGACCTTTTTTGGTTTTGCCTCTATCTTATCATACCTTGCTCCCTATGCAAACCAGGGGGGACAGGTCAAATGCACATTTAGTATGATTTGGATTAAATTGGCAATACCTGCACCTTCATAGGAACTATTTGCTTGAGGGGAAAGATGAGGGCAGGTATAATTTTTAGTGTATAAGATAGAACGTGTGGTCAAGAATCTGTAAGTAGCTGGAAAGGAAGGAATTATTGCTTCAAGCAATCATCTGCAGGTGCCTGTGCAGACAATTTGACTATTGTAGTCATTGGCAAGCATCATGCCTGGCTAATAACACATTAGCACTTCAGCATTACCCTGGTCAGAAAGATGTGCCATCATGTGTTTTCTAATTTCACAGTGACTGAGAATTTTACTACTGAGTTACACAACAACTGAGTGGGTTCTGACTACCATCAGAAACTGGACTCATTTTGTTAAGACATGTGGTAGAAAGCAATGATGTGTACAAAAATAAAAGGAATGCTTTACACCCTAGGTTCATCTTGTAAATCTAACAGCACTGAAAACACCAATATGCCTCACTAGTCATATGCAATTTTAAAGTAGGTGCTTTGATTTTCTTCTTTACATATAACGTTATCATCACAACAAAAACTAAAGCAATGGTATAATTTTTCTTGATGACAAAAGATACAGGTATGTAATACATAAAGTTTTGGCATTAGGTAATATGTTACATGCCAATTAATATATATTGTTAAACTTAATTATTGGGTGTTAGAATGATCATATTATAACTATAAATATTCCTGGAAATTAGAGGTAGAAGAGTGGACCAAGTTTGCCAAAGTGCTCATTAGAACTCTTCTGTGCATTTATTAGGTTCTAGTTCATGTTACATGCCTTTTTTTTCTTTCGACTTCCTTCATTCTTTCCTCCCTCCCTCCCTCCCCTCCCTCCCTCCCTCCCTCCCTCCCTCCCTCCTCCTTCCTTCCTTCCTTCCATTCTCCTTCCTCCTTCCTCTACTTTTTCATCTACTTTCCATCCTATTTTCCTTCTTTCTTTCTCTTCTTTCTCTCTCATTCTTTTCTTTCTCTTTTGTCTTTCTCTCTTTCATCTTTTCTTTCTTTTCTTTTTCTTTTCTCTTTCTTTCTTTCTTTCTTTCTTCTTTCCTTTCTTTTGTTCTACTGCACCCGCTCTATTTACTCCTCCTACTTCCTCCTTGTGTTAACAGTAAAACAGCTTTCTATCTGCTGAACAGAATGAGTGGCTCCCGTATTGGTCAGAGTTGTCAATTAGAGAAATTAAATGTCCATATTTTAGCATTTCCCTAAACTGTCTGTCCCCTATATTCAATAGCAGTAAAACAATATTGTCAAAATCTACCTTTCCAGAATTTGTCATACATAGAGTTATAAATTTGAATGATTTCTGCCTAATACCTGAATATGCATTATATAATATATGTATATATTATATAATATATGCATATATCATATTATATATTACATGATATATGTGTATATTATATGATATATGTGTATATAATATTATATATATATATATGATTTATATAAAAGCATTTAAGTATTTAAATGGCCACAGATTAAGGAAGATCAGGTAAGTGGTAGTTGGACTGTGTTCATGGAGCATACTTCTTAGTACTGTTTTGTAATACAATCTATTTAAAATCACAATTTATATTTAAAACATGATAAAGAAATGAAAACTGTGTCCTTTTCAATATAAAACACTCTGGAACATAATAGACGCTGCAAGCACTATGTTTAATTACACGAAGAGGAAAGCTGAGGCAGGGCCTTAACAGCAAGGACAGAGCTCTCTCAGGAAGAGAGCTTGTTCCATAAATTTCTGACCACAGGCTTTATTTAGATGTTCTGATTATTTTTAGATATATCCTTATTCCTGCATCTTTTGCTGCCTTAAAATAAGTTATCCATAAATTCTTAGATCATTATCCTCTTTGAGGAACCTTGCTTTTCTCGCCGAGATTTTTTTAAATGGTATGCTCAGTCAGGTGAGGGCAGCAAAGAGTCAAGAACAAGGAACCTGACACAGGCTTGTCAGGTGTGGGTGACTCAGAGAAAGGGAGTATCTTCCTCATCTCTGAAAGGGACTTTACTTACATGAATATTTTGTATAGATGATAAAGATTTAGGCAGAATAAGGTGAATGTTGACATACAGCCAGAAGTAATCAGGAAAATTTTCATAATCAGAAATTCCAAGTATCAAAAAACATAGGAAATACAGAAGACACTTTTAGCAAGAGAATCAGACAGGGAGCACACCTTGAAGTACTAGTTTATTTAATCCACGGTCCTTCAAAATTTGTCAATACCAGTAGAGAGGTATATCTAACATAGCAAAGCTCAATGCAATCAAAGACAAGCAAACACACGTTAAGCATTTCCCCTATCATCCTGGATCTCATTGTGATCTCCCTTGCCACCACAGTGTTGCTTTGAGAGTCTGAGACAAGTAGCTCTAGACAGAAGAGTTGGCTATCCTGGCCTCAACATATACATTGTTCATCTTCTCTCTTGTGGAAAGGCAAAACTCAAATTAAGGTAACAGTCTCTGCTGGTAATCATCTAAATTAGAGGCTTCCATTGAGCAGACTGCTGAAGGACTGACCTGAATTTAATGAAGTTGCCTGGGTTGTTAATCAGATAATTGCTTTGTATTCTTAGATGACAATGATTTTCCAAGTCCTGGGGGTGAAAGAAAGAAAGTATAATAGAAAATAGAAGCTTTTGTGTATTCAGCACACATCAAAAATAGTACATGAATTAAGTTATATTTACTTTTGAGAGTTATTTTAACCCTAAGATAACACTAAAGAATAATGTGTGTTCATTAGGAAAGCACTGCTACTCTTGATTGTTTAATGTTCCAAGATTCATATATTTAAGAACCAATAGCATATCTGATTGTAACCAAACATCTTACAAACTTTTGTCTTACATTCCTGTGCTCCTTTCTGAACTGAGGTTTTGTGAGACTCTCAAGGTCCATCCACTTTCTTTCCCTCTTGTTTAATTCTGCATGTATAAGCAACAAATTGGCTCTATCCTTGTTTGGCAGAAGCAGACACTCAAGTCATGCACATCAAACATGATTCTGCCGCAAATCTAAATTATCCTAAAACTGTACACCATTTCCCCTCTTGATGTAAATGACCCAAGCCTAGCTATATTCCTAATTAAATTCAGGGCCGGGCTCTTTGATTTCTGGGATATGATAATTTATTTGGTGCATCCATTCAACTGAGTTATAGCTGCTCAGCAAGAAGTTATATTTTAGTTCTTGATGTGAGGTGGATGGGACAAGAATCTCACCTGAACCAGGTTGGCAGGTCCAAATGAAGCATAGTAGTGGAAGCAGGGCAAATTCTCTTTTTGAGTCTGGACACTAAAATCTTTGTTCTTATTTAGGGTACTGATTCTAGAAATTCTAGAAATTGCTGCTGAAGACCAAGATTTACACTCCAAGCCACTGGACCTCAGATTTTGTACTTAAGATTGTTATTTCTTCAGCTTTATTTAATTTTGTTCTCCATTTCACAAAATGCAGACTATATGGAATATCATGACCTTAATAATCTTGAGTTAATTTCCTATAGAATATTTTTCTTAATTATTTGTTAATCTAACATTCATATAATATATAAATAATATATATTATATATTATATATTACATGATACAAATGTAAATATAATTTTTATAAATATAAAATATATATTGTATATATTTTATATCATCTATTTTTCATTTATATATCAATATCATCATTATTTCATTCATCTACCTATCATTTATCTATAATTTATTTGTATCTCTGGCTCTTCCAAAGATTATAATCTATTTATTCATTAATTTTATGTATTCTTTTCTTCTGAAAAATCACTAAAACATATGAGAATATGGAAAAGTATTTTGGTGAAAATATTTTATTTAAAGTCTATGTATTTTAGAAGGTATTTTGAGGCTATATTTCTTATATTTTAATTTCAAGTGAGGAGTTTTTAATGAGTTATGATTTTCAAGTGGGTGTACACCTGAGGATATATGTTAAGTGTATAAATTAGATGTATGCTTAGCTATTGTCCATCAATTTTTAGTTAGTAAAATTTGTTTATATGTCTGAGGTGCCTCTTTTAGTATGTTTTTATTTGTTATTGTTAAAATTACCTTTCTTTCTTATTTTCTTCTACTATTTTCTCCATTCCTTTATTAATTTCTGACCATATTGTAATCATTAGAAACTAGACCAGCTTTATCGTGAGCCGTAGAAATTCAGACAAATGAGTGATGCATGAGTCTGTGATGAAGTCTATATAAACCACATTCATTTGAAAGAATTTAGTCATAAATTCATACTGCTTGCTTAACATCTCTGAATTACTGTTGATTATGTAATATTTCTGTGGATTTTATGTTCACTAAGTGTACCTCCTATTTTTCTTTTCCATTAGAAGCCCTTTAGACACACAGTTTACCACCTACTACTTGGGAAATTGCTATTCTGCCAGGGGCTTGTTTCCCCTGCCTAGAAAACACAGGCGTGGGAAAAGGCTAAAATGAAAACCACATGCATGCAATCCTTTCCCTCTTCTTTGCTACAAATAAAGAATTGTGATGCCTATCCTTGGTACATTTGAATATTTTCCAAAATAACTGGAGAATAGGAGTAGAAATTTTACATACATAAATACATACATATATACATACATACATAGAGCATTTGACTCACAAAGTTCACTTGGTATTAAACTATATGCAATCAAAAAATATTTTATTAAAATAATGTTGATAGTACCTAGTACCTATACTAACTGGAAAGGAGATAAAGTTTAGAAAATATAATAAAGATATAAAAATCCATAGTTTATAAAAATTTTAATAATTTTAAACTAAAATTACATAGTCAATATTTTGTTCTTTAAAGATATTTTCATGAGTGTATTTATTTACAAAAGATTAATTTCAAACTTCTATACATATTTTCTATAACATATATTATTGAAGCTAATGGCAAATATGTAAATAATTTTAAATATCTGATCTTTTTTTTTTTTTTTTTTTTTTTTTTCCCACTGAAGGACAACGGGATCGAACACGGAACAGTCAGAGCGCCCTAGCGACAGAGCGCGAGCACTACAGTGATGTGCCACCGCAGGCCGGTGGTAATATCTGATCTTCAAATAACATAAATTAGAAATTTTAGTGTCTTGACTTAGAACAGACAAAAGATCTTTTTTCATTTTTTTCCAAATGTATTTAAGTACTTTTAATGATGCAACTGTGGATTAATAATTACTAATGGCATGTCTGCAAGCAAGAATACAAACAGATTCATTTTACCACACAGCACTAAACTCAAGTCCAAGGGATTGAAAGACCTCATCACAAAATCAGCTACACTAAACCAAATAGAAGAGAAACCAGGGATTAGCTTTGAATACATTGGCACAGAAAACAAGTTTCTAAACAGAACACAGAAAAGATACTAAGATCAACAATTAATATATGGGAGCTTATGAAACTCAGAAGCTTCTGTAAGATAATGGATACCATCAAAAGGACAAAATGGCATTCTAAAAAAAGTGTAAAGATTTTCAACAAATCTGCATCTGACATAAGGGTGGTATCCAAAGTATATAAAGAACCCAAGAAACAAGACATCAACAAACCAAATAATCCAATTAAAACTGGGTATAGATCTAAGCAGAGAATTATCAATAGAGGAATCTCAAAGAGCTGAGAAACAAAAAGAAATGTTCAAAATCCTTAGCCATAAGTGAAATGTAAATCAAACTATTTTGGATTCCACCTTACACTTGTCACAATAGCTAAGATCAAAATCACAATTGGCAGCTTATGCTGTCAAGGATGTAGATCGAGGAGAACACTCATTGAAGGGTTGTGGGAGTGAAAACTTCTGCAAACACTATGGAAATCAGTACTGCAGTTCCTTAGAAAACTGAGAATTGACATACCTCAAGATCCGTGTTGTTTTGAATATTGATTGCCCATGGGAAGTGACACTATTAGGAAGTGTGGCCTTGTTGGAGTAGGTGTAACCTTGTTGGAGGAAGTGTGTCAAGGTTGGGGTAGACTTTGAGGTCCTATGCTCAAGCTCTGCCCAGTGTGAATGATAGTCTCATGGATCCTCTAGATACATTCAGATCTTAATATAGAAATCTTGGGTCTTCCAGCAACATGTCTGCCTACACGCTGCCATGCTTTTCTGAGTGATGACAATAGATTAAACTTTTGAAACAGTAAGTCAGCACCAATTAAATGTTTTCCTTTATAAGAGCTCTGGTGGTCACAGTGCGTCTTCACAGCACTAAAACCCTAATTAAGGCACCACTCTTTGGCATGTACCAAAGATGTTTCATCCTACCATAAAGACACTTGCTCTACTATGTTCATAATGACTTTATTCATAATAGCCAGAAAGTGGAACCAACCTAGATACCCCTCAACTGAAGACTGGATAAAGAAAATGTGATATATTTATACAATGTAGTATTACTCACCTGTTAAAGATGACATCATAAATATTGCAAGCAAATGGAACAAGAAAAAAAATCATCCTGAGTGAGGTAACCCAGTCTCAAAAAGACAAACATGGTATATGCTTACTTATAACTGAATATTAGCTGTTAAGAAAATTATAGTCATGTGACAACATACAGATCCAGAAAAGCTAAGCAGCAAGAAAGCTCTAAGTGGGAACACATGAATCTCCCTGAGAAAGGGGAATAGACATATTGTGAGTGAATAGGCAGCAGGTGGAGACAGGAAGAGGGATGATCAGGCTGAAGTATACGAAAAAGAAAAGTACAGAGTAAGATGTTTGGAATTGGAGTCATTTACGGGGTGATGTGGAAACCTAATGGAGTAGAAACTCCCAGAGCTCTATAAAGTGACCCTATGAGGAGTCTTGGTAATGCCAAATATGGATCCTTAACTGGCCGTCTTCTGTAACTGGATACCTTCCAATGATAGAACTGAGATTCCATCTCAACAACAAAACCTTCTACCTACAATCTATCCTGCCTGAAGAATGTGTGCAGGCAATTTGTGGTGTTATGTTTCCTGAATTCATGTTTGTGTTATGTCTCTAAATTAGATAGTGTGGTCTGGGAGTCTGGAAGTAGATGTATACTTTGTTGCAATTGACACAGCTGTGGGAACGTTTTCTAATGTTGTGTCTTATACTTGCTAATGTTCCACCCATGTATTATGTAAGTCCCAGTTCATAATAATGTATACAAACTTCCCATCATATAGAACACTATGTAGTTTAATTCAAATATTTAAATATGAGGTATATTTGATTTAATTAGCATAAAACTAATTATTCAACAGTATTTTATATAGTTTATGTATGTTCTGTGTAGTCAAATCATTACTAACTGTGCACAAGTTGGAAACCAGTTATTAGTTTTTTATTTTTACTTTGTAGTTTTTTTAAGTTTTGTTATTTAAAACATTTTAATTTAAATATATTTTTATATTCTTCCTATACCTCAATTCCTTTCAGATACTCTCCCCATACCCTCCCAACAAACCTTTAATTCTTTCTTTAAAAACACACACAAAAAAAATACAACCACCCCCAAAACAAGGAAATAAAATAAAGCCACAATCAAAACAAATAAAACAAAATAAAAACACTAAATTGTAGCCAAAGAAAAGCACACAAACACACACCCTATGGAGCCCATTTTTGTGTTGGTCAAGTACTGTTGAATAGAAAACAATTATTCACAAACTGTAGAGGATACATGTACACAGGCGTCTCTGTGCATCCATTTTCTTAGAAGATGTAGTTTGATATAGTTCTTTAACTGTCTCACTAAATGATCCCTAATGTCAGCTCAATGGACAGCAATTCATTATTTGATCATCAATATCCTTGAACAAGTGTTCAAAGCTACTTTGACAATATTTAGTGATGATCAATGGACTTCATTGAACTCTTGTAATAAGCTGGGCTCTAGAAGAGTGGAGAATAATAGATCTTGTCACTGTCAGTTACTGTCCAATATTATCAAAAGGGAATTAGGAAAATCTTCTACCTTGGGAATCCATGGTTTTCCTGTGCTTTGTTTAAAAAGTGACAACTACATTTTAGAATGTAGCAAGAAAACAAAACCAAACAAAACCAAACCAACCAAACAAACAAACAAAGAAAAAACTTTCCGGTGTTCATCATTATTAGCACATCTGTTGAAAAATGTATCCCAGGAGTCCACAGTATTTAGAAAATCTGCAGCACAGTACCGTATGACTGGAGACAATGTATTAATTAACTACAACAACACAAACACTAAATGAAGTGTAATGTTGAACTAATCTGTCTAATCTTCCTCTTTCACAGAGCTTTTAATCCAAAATCTTCTGGTAGAGCTTGGAAACGGAGGGATTAAATTAACTTTATTTATAATAAATAATATTGAATCAGCTTGGAACCCTGCTCCACCTATTTCATCCCAGTAGGTTTCTTCCTGGATACAGCAGGCTGAAGTGAGTTACACAAGGTCCCAGAATACAATTGTCCAACTCTTAGCTTGCTCTTTGGTCCTGAGAGCCCTGTGAGACCTCAAGAGCATCCTGCTTCTTTGTGGAAACCTGCAGAAACTCCAAGAACAACAAGCTTGAACACTGCACCTCCAGTCCCTTGCTAGTAGGGTCTGTCTGACACAGAGCTAACAGAGTAAGGTACCCTGATGTCCACTGACTGGCCAAAGGTTCCCCACCTCCACCTTCCCTAAAAGTCCTGTTCCCATCAGGATCATTTATCCAAGCAATACCACAGAAAACCAGATGCCTAAAGTACAGCATAAGAACAGTATCAACAAGACAAAGGGAAGAATGACATGACCAGAGCCCAGCTATCCTGCTATACCAATCCCTGGATATCCTAATGAAAATGAAGCTCAAGAAAATGATATTAAATGCAAAGTGATAAAGATTTTTGAGGACTTTAAAGAAATATAGGAAAATACAATCAAACAGGTAAAGAATATGGACAAAACTGTCCAAAACCTGAAAAGAAAAATAGAAGCAATTAAGAAAACACAAACTAGGCCGGGCGGTGGTGGCGCATGCCTTTAATCCCAGCACTTGGGAGGCAGAGACAGGCGGATTTCTGAGTTTGAGGCCAGCCTGGTCTACAGAGTGAGTTCCAGGACAGCCAGGGCTACACAGAGAAACCCTGTCTCGAAAAAAAAAAAAAAAAAAAAAAAAAAAAAAAAAAAAAAGAAAACACAAACTAATGTAATACTGGAAATGGAAAACCTAGGAAGAGAACTGGAACTATAATTTTAAGCATTACCAATAATACAGGAAATGGAAGAGAGAATCTTGGGCTTAGAAGATATGACAGAAAAAAATCAATATATCAGCTAAAGGAAATAAAAAATCTGAAAAGTTTATGACATAAAATATCTAGAAAATTTGGGGCACTATAGAAATGACCAAACCTAAGAATAATGAGAAATAAAGAAGGAGAGGATTCCCAGCTCAAAGGCTCAGAAAACATCTTCAACAAAATCATAGAAGAATGAGCGTGGTGGGCTGTGAGAGGCAGTGGGGAAAGTGAAGGCTATAAATGTTCAAGAGGCTTACACAACACCAAACATACTGGAATAGAAAATTCTTCCACCACACAATAAGCAAAACAGTAAATATAGCAAACAAACAAACACACAAAATATTAAAAGCTGAAAGGGGAAAAGGCCAAGTAACAGACAAAACCAGGCCTATTAGAATTATATCTGATTTCTCCACTGAAACTTTAAAAGTAAGAAAAGACTCAGCAGATTTCTTGCAGACCCTAAGAAACAAGAGAAGTCAGCACAGACTATTACATCCTGAAAATTTTTCAATCACTATACATGGAGAAAGCAAAATATTTCATGACAAAACCAAATGGAAAGAATGCCTTTACATTTTAATTTTAAATTTAAATTAATTGGATAATTAATTTGTCATAACAAAAGTAAACAAACTAGAATACACACACACACACACACAAACACACAACCACATGCAAATGGGGGAAGAAAAAGAAAAAGGGAGACACAGAGAGTCAGGGACAGAAATATTTTTTCTAGTATAAATCAGAGGATATTACCAATTTCATGATCAGGGAGTATATGAAAAAGAATAAGAGATTCCACAGTTGAAGCACATCAGTGGCACTTGAAAGTTAAAGGAAAGCCCCTAAGTTCCATGCCCTTGGATAATTACAGTAATGTGGGCTGTACACAGTAGCCTGTTTCAAGTACAATATATCAAAAATAATAGATGCCAATTTCCGTAGTGGATTATGAGAAAATGACTTTAGTATTAACATAATGTTATCCCTGAACACTGCTTGCTCTTTCCCTGGAAGTTTGGGGCTTTGTGTTGTAGGGGTAAAAACGCTGGTTTCCAACCAATAAGCAGTGAGGACTAGACCTGTCAGTCAAAGAGCTTATGAGGACATAGACTCTTCCATGTCCCCATAGGTAAGATTGAACTACAACCTCCTTGTTACTCTGAGGTTGCAGTATGTGGCCATCACAGCTACCTGTCAGGGACAACAGAATGAGAGTTCCCCTGAATCAGTTTTCCTGAGCCACAGCACTGGTGTGGAAATGAATAGTGTTGTTTCAAGCCATTGAGTTTTGAAATTTTTAGTTACTGGCAGTAAAAGGTCAGCTCAGCAGGTCCAACTTTCTCAAATCTGGCAGATTCCCAAGACAGGCTTGTTTTCAGAACTGGTCTTTGGAGAGTCTGGTGTAGGAAACTGTTTCTGCATGACTGAGATACTGAACTAGACCAGCATGAGTCTGATCATAATAGGTCAAGTTTACAATGTGGTTGATTTTGAACATGAACTCTATATTGTTCTTGGTGACTCAATGTAACTGATTCAATAATGTTTTATTTTCATATTCTGCCCTGACTTAAGTAGAAACTTAGAACATAGAAAACATCAACTATATTTGCACTGTGTGTATATCCATGGTGTGTGTGTGTGTGTGTGTGTGTGTGTGTGTGTGTGTGTGTATAGTTGATGATGACACTGAAAAGTATGTGCCTGCTTTTTCCAGGATATTTTTTTTTTTTGGTATTAATTTGATTATTTCACTGCAACTGTGAGTGAAGCAGCAGCCCTCAATTTTTGAAACACACACACACACTTATGAAAAATTTTATTCTTGTTGCAACAATATACTTGACGATGCCTCTTTAAGAGGGGTTTATTGATCATTACTCTTTGAGAAAATATTTCACCATGGGAAAAAGAAAAGACAACCAAGATCATCTAGAGATGGCAGAAGAAGTATGTCATGTGTATTCATCCATGGACTGAGGAAAATGAGTGCTTCTATTGCCTTGTCATTTTCATTTAGATTGGAACCCCAAATACTAAGAATGGAGCTGCCCAAACTTAGTGTTGCATATCTCTCCTCAGTTAAATCTCTCAGACATATCCAGACATGTAATCTCTGATGGTTTTAAATCTCTTCAGGTCTACCATGAAGACTTGTAATGAAACATATAATTAGGCTGAGATGTAGCCTTAAGGGGACAAAATGTTGCATAGCAAAGGAAGGATTTCCATGGTCGGGGTCTTTCACTTTTTAAAAAGTGATTTTTCTAGAGAATATGATATGCACAGACTAAATACTAGTGAATGCTGCAATTCCCACAGGAGCACTTAAGTGACAGCTTCTCCCTCTTGAAGATTTGGAAGATTCCAGAAGTAAGTATGTCAAGGCTCACACTGGTTAATTGCTTTCATCTTTATGTTGGTTGGTTGGTTGGTTAATTAGCTATTTGTGTGTGTGTGTGTGTGTGTGTGTGTGTTGTGGTTGGCTCAGCTGGAGGTCAGAGAGGGGATAAGGTTTTCTCTTTCTACCATATGGTTCTCAGGGATCTTACTTATGTTCTCCAGGTTGGCAGGAAGGCCGTTTACATCCTCAGCCTTTCCCAGGCCACTATTATAAACAATGAATTCGATAAATTCTTATGTAAATGGATGGAACTAGAAAATATCATCCTGAGTGAAGTAACCCAATCACAAAAGAACATACATGACATTCACTCACTGATTATTGGATTTTAGCCCAGAAGCTTGAAATACCCAAGATTCAACTCACAGACCACATAAAGCTCATGAAGAATGATGACCAAGTGTGGGGGGCGGGCTTCAGTCCTTCTTAGGAGAAGTAACAAATTACTGAAGGGAGCAAATATGGAGACAAAGTGCAGGACAGAAACTGAAGGAGGGGCCGTTTGCAGACCATTCCACCAGGGTATCCATCCCATGTGCAGTCACCAAAGGTAGACGTTGATGTGGATGTCAGGATGTACATGCTGACAGGAGCCTGATATAGCTGTCTCCTTAGAGGTCTGCAAGAGTCTGACATATTCGGAGGCAGATGCTCACAGCTAACCATTAAACTGATCATGGGGTTCCCAATAAAGAAGATAGAGTGAAGACTGAAGGAGTTGAGAGGATTCGTGACACCATGAGGAAAGCAACAATATCAACCAACTAGAGCCCCCAGGGTCTAAACCACCAGCCTGGGAGCGCTTAGGAGGGACCCATGGCTCCAGCTATATATGCAAGGGAGCTATTTATAAGTGGGAGAAGAGATCCTTGGTCCCATGAAGGCTGAACGTGGGGGGGGTGGTAATCGAGGGTGGGGAGGTGAGGTACGTGGGAGGGGGGTGTGGGTACACCATCATAGAGGCAAGAGGAGTGGGGAAGGGATACGGAGTTCCTGGGAGGGAAGGGGAAAAGGGGGTAAGGGGAGAACATCTGAAATGTAAATAAAATTTCCAATAAAAAAAAAAAAAAACAGTGGTGAACTAGTCAGATTAAAGAAAAGCCAACCTGCAGTTAGTGAATACCCACATTAAGGAGACTAGCATAAGAAAAGGGCATACTTAGAGGTTTGAAATTATTTTATCATGGAGACATTAAATAGGTGTGGCTATTTTAAGACCAAGTTAATATTAGGGTTTGGTAGAACCCATAGATGGCATACCTACTTCTTTGAAAACCTTTTTCAGTACTATATTATGTCTTTGAATTCTATTAAGATCTTGCAATTGCCTTCCTACCAGGCATGGCTGACACAAGCAAACTGACCTTTTAAGCATTTGTTAGCAAATGCTTATTTTCTAGCACGTTTAATGCAACATTAGATATTGTTGAGATTTAATAATTATAAAATATTCCAACATCTTTAAGACCTTTTCACTTGCAATACAAATGCTGTGATTACAAAATAGGATGTCACTACTCTTCATATATTGGTTGAGTTGTTATAGGAGATCATTGTACTGAAAATTGTTAGCACTCCTTATCTATTCGAATTTCTATGTTCTATTGATTATGGCATTATACTCTTATAATTTGTTAAAGGTAACTATTGTTAACTTATCTTCTACATATAAAATAACATGTAAAACAGTTAACATTTGTTATCTATGAAATCAGATTTAATTACAGTTCTCTACATTTATTAGAATAAAAAGTGAGACATCTCAAAAAACTATGTTCAAATATTTTCTCTTACCTTCTTCTATTATGACTGGGCTGTTTGGCAATTTGCTTATTGATTTTATGGCATGTGGATTTGAAATGTTTAAATAAACTCAATGAAATTAATAACCAAGCTTAAAGAACTCTAAGTGAAATGTAGAAATATTGTAGGGAAATGTGTTTCTATTTTAATATTTTGAAATGTATATTCTTCCAAGAAAACTAATGAACAAATTGTTTGGTATATTTTAATTTTGTTTAAATTGCTTAATACTCATTAAAATGTCTTGAAGTTTAAAATGCAATTTTACATTATCTACTTTGTTATATTTTACTTATTTTTTATTTATGAATACATCTTTGTATCTGTGTCTTATATCACATAAGTGCAGGTGTTTGTCAAGGCCAAATGGATCATTTGGTTACCTGGAATTGTAACTATTACGAGAGTAAAAATCTTCATGGGCACAGGGAATTGAGAACAGAATCTCTGCATGAGTAAGAAACACACTTAACTATTATCTCTCTAGGCCACTTTCTCACCTTTAGACACTTAGGAAAAAGCATAAAATCATATTCACATTCTATAAATTCTACGTTTGTTCTCATATCATTATTTATTGATAAAGGATGTTACTAAATCTTATACTTACTAAGTTTAAAAAACATAAACAATTATGACAAATAATTGATGTAATTAATTGGACTACACAAACACACACACACAGACACAGACAACCTGATACAAGATAACTAAACAAGGATAGTAACAGTCTAGTTTTGAAACTTAACATTTGATAAGCTATTTTTATCTTAGGTAAAGTATCAGATTTAACCCCATAATTATATGTGTAGTGTTGAATTGTAAAAATTCCAAGTAAAAACTTAACAAATCCTTCAGGGAAAAAAATAAACCATGTTTGAGGTAAAAATATATACATTGTCCCCATATATTTTTACTGTGTATATAAGTATACATGCATAGATAAATATACAATAAACATTCATACAAATTGTCTTCCTTTCTTTTCCTGGTGCTATGATAAAATGATCTAACATAAACAACTACTGGAAGGTTTTATGTTAGTTCCAGGTACAGATACTTAGCTATCTATCATGGAGGGGAAGTCAGTGCAGTATAGGCTTGCAGAAGCTGGTTACATTACCTATATAGAAAGAAGAAGAATAACAAATGCATGCTCACTTCTCCCAATTTTCAGGCTTTGACATTGCATCCAGGGCATGGTTCTGGCAACAATTAATATAGATCTTCCTACATTGATGGAAATAAAAAAGGAAGACTCCATAGACATTCCCTGAGGCCTATGTCCCAGTGTGATTCTAGAATCTAAATAAAATGGATTTTATCAATAACAGCATCACACAATATTTTGTAGTATTAGAATCTTAAAAGAGTGATTGTCAGAATTACGTGACACCATTGCAGCTTTGAGAGTCTGTGAGAAAACTTCTAACTTAGTTAATATTCCAATATCACTCCAGCTCCTCCTACAGAATCATTTCTATGAGCTATTAGCTTGCTTATCGTTACCATTTTATGGGTCTGGCAGTCTCTAAGATGCTTCTTGTTTTGTCACTACATGCTACATCATTAATAAAGACAGAAAACAATTTATTTCACCACTTTCAAAAGCATAGTTTTACACTTGCTGAAACAAGATTACCAGAAACAAATGTGACAGCAGGGTTCACTATGCATAGATTATTTATGAACCTTCTTTGGGATTATATGGCCACGAGTAGAAACTTGTGTTTCTGGAAGAGTGTAGTTACCATAGTGATTAAGGTACTCAGCTGTGGGCTATGAGATAGGAAAACACAGGTAAGTCATTTGTAGCAAAAACAAATGCATGTCTCTCCTGACAGGTCCCATGATTGGAGTTAGAATTGCAAATATGTTATATTGATTTTTTTTTCTTCTAAAATTGTATACTAAGTTTATAAAGAAAATATATATGAAATATATTGATTAATAAGGCATACACATAAAAATTTTAATAATTGCTTTCCAGATTTGAGAAATATGGTCTCTAATATATTCAAGAGTAAGTTAAATTCTAAATAATTTATTTTATCACATATTCAGTCTCAAGCTGACATAGAATCTATGTTGAATCTCTCTAAATGAAATCGTCTTATATTTCATATTCAGGCTATGTCACATTGACACAATCTTAACTTGCCCCAAATTCTCATTAGGTAAAATAAAACAATTGTTCACTAACAATTTCCTGGAAAAAAGACATAGTATCAAAATTTAAACAGGTGTAGGAGCCAGTTATTTTTCCAACTAATTTGTACAGTGATAAATAATGGAGTTGTTAAGTAAATGTCCCAATTATGATATCTAATCTGTGATCTGACAAAATTCTCTTAAAGGATGAGATTATTAGATTTAGGATTGATGTGAAGGAGTGATGGGAAGAGCAAGGTAGCATGCCGCTCTTTTCTTACTATGATTTTAATGTACAATATGAAAATATACCTTGGAGCATATTTATCTCCTGATAAAAATTTAATACACTACTCATGAACACATGTAACTACATTAAAACAAGATTTTTCCAAGATGATGTTTACTTATGTATATTTAATATATGTAATACTTAATAATACTATGGAAAGTGTTGATTGTTTGGCCAATAATCTCCAAACTACACATTTCATGAATAATTTTATTCAGTTATAATCCATAAATTATCCATTTCCAGTGGGTAATAACAACATTGACATGTAGTTTAGTGTGTATTTTTATAGATTTGTGGAATTTATATAACCAGAGTGCTAAAACAGTAGATGAGTAGATGTTAGTTGCCCAGAAACTTAAAATAAACATCACATATAGAGTATAAGAAACAAAAGATTCATATAAATATACAGCCTTACATCCTATGTTTACTAGTATGACAGAAAGCGCCATGGTGGCAGACTTAAGGGAGTAGCCATAAGTGTTGGCCAGAGGTTTAGAGGAGCCAGCTATATGAAGAGACTTAATCTCCACATAGGGCGACCCATGGTTTCAGCTGCAAATGTAGCAGAAAATTGCCTTATCTGGCATCAATGGGAGAGGCTCTTGATCCTGTGGTGGCTCCATGACCCAGCATAGGGGAATGCTAGGGCACTGAAGTGTGGGAGTATGTGGGTGTATAGGGGAGCACCCTCATAGAGGCAGGGGTTGGGGGAAGGCATAGGGTCTTTGGGATGGGGAACTGGGAAGAAGGATATCATTTGAAATGTAAATATAGAAAATAACCAATACAAAAATGAAAAAAAAAAAGAGAGTTGGGTCTCTCAATGACACTCGTTACTAAAAACAATCACCATATTAAGAGACTTTTAAAGGTAATAAACCATTTGCTGAATTGCTTCAAATTTATTTACAATTTTAATTTTTCTTGTGTATGATGCTTTTATGCATGTACAAATGTTTATTAGGTGCATATCTCATGCCTCAGGAAGCCAGTGGAGGAACTCCTGTTTTCCAGAATTGAAATTAAGGCTGGATGTCAAGAGTGTAAGGGGGCTATGAAGCTGAGATCTATGGATAACTCTTGGTAACTGCCCTGAAATGTTGAGACACTCCTTGGTATTTTATAACCAAATTCTTGAAAGACAAATGAGGTATACACATGAAGGAAGTCAGATGCTTTTGACAAATAAACTTAGGTGTTCATTGGCATATGTACTTGTGAGTAGTTAGCCTTATTAAGATTCTCCAACTTTGGCCTGTGCATTGCTAGCAGAGGCTAGAAGACAGAATTAAGATTCTCTGGGACTGGAGTTCCAGATGTTTGTGAACCACTGCTTGGGATTAGGAATCAAGCTTAGGTCCTCTGGAAGAAAAGCAATGTTCTTCACCACTTAGATATCTCCCTAATCCTCATTTTGATTTTTAACAATAATATACAATGTACTCTAGCTGTTGATTCAAGTGATACAGTATACACAATCGAAGAGTTGCGCTTACATGAATATCCTGAATTATACATTTAAAATTTTTATTTTATTAGATCGTAGTCAGGTTTGAGAACATATACATGGATACTACCAAAAATGCTGAATGGATTAGATATCTATAAGGCAAATGATGGGTGGAGAGAGATGACTACCAAAGATTGTCCTCTGAACTGCACCCCTAATGCTATATATATTAATGTAATTAAAATTGATTGAAATGTCCCTTTATATTCTGCACATTCCTTTCTAAATCATTCAATTGAGAAAGAGCATATTTTGCTATTGTTGTTGCTGTCACCCAATATACTCTCTTTTTGGAACATTGCAAAATCTATTGTTTCATTATTTGCATAATCTATTTTTTAAAATAAATCAAACAAATTCTTTAATTTCTCCATTAAAAGATATGTGTTCTGATACAGCTTGTCTTTATCTTATTTTATACATTTTATACATAAAATACATCTTATTTTATTCTAAACTGTGATCTCTTAGCAAAATTGGGATACCTGGGAAGATAGGATAATATGTAACTTCTTATGGAATTATATTTACTGAATTTTTACACCACAGATAACCCCAATAGGTTTGCAGTATATCTTATAATTAATGAATATTTACTTAAAAAATTGTGTAAATTCTTCATGAATAATCTTTATTCATTTAAAAATTCTAATTATCTTCCTGGTGCTTATAATCCTAAGATTTTCATTTTTAAAATAGTTCTTTATTGTTTTTGAGATTGTAATATAATTACATTCTCTCCTCTGTTGTCTCCAACAAATACTCCTATGAATCCTTCTAGTTCTTTTTAAATCCATGGCCTCTACTTATTCCTAAATACAAACTGCTCAGTTTATACAGTGTTACTGGTATGTGTGTTTTCCACACTTGACCATTTGTCTTGGCTAACCAGTTTGTGTGCTCTCCCCAGATGAAAACAATTTTCCCCTCTCTAAACATTCTTCAGTTGCCTGTAGTTCATTGGGTGCTGTTGAGGTCTCATGGGCTCCACTTTGTGTACTTTGTCCTATCTATTATAGTTGCCCCTATTTGTCTTGTGCTTAGTCAACCAGATAGGTGAGACATTATGTCTATACTTTTTGATATACTAGAAGGCACTATCTTATAGAAAACTCCTTGATCTTCTGGCTCTTATAATGTTCCTTCTGCAATATTCTTGAAGCTTCAGTGATGGGAGAGTTTTGTTGATGTATCTGCTAGGCTGGGTTTCACAACTGAGTGTTTTAATTGGTGGTGGTATTCACAGTAAGGTGCAGGGGTACAATAAATACCTAGTTAATAACATACATCCCTCTAATTTGGCTTAGGATCCACTCAATAAGATTGAAACCAAGTCTGGTAGGTACTGAAAACCCAGCTAACTACAAAGTGGTAAGATTGTAACGAGTATTGGAGAAGAAACCTCAGTCATTACTTTACTAATAGAGCTGTTGTTTCCTCTGTGGTCTCCAACTGATGCACAGTTCGATTGGTGAGGGGTAATTTTATTTTATTTTTTAAAATTTACCTTTAACATATAAGTTATGCTATTTTAAGAAAAATAGAGATAAAAGTATAATAAAAACCACAAATCAATAAGCCTCAAATTCAAATGTTAATAATGATGTAATATCTTTAAAACTTTCATAAATTATTTATTTCAAACTCCTATTTATTTATTCTCTTAGCTCGCTAAATATATATTCTAGCTTTGCCTATTCCTCAGACATTTTCTACAATTATAAAATAGTACATTAATGATTAATGTATGGTGTTTGGTTTGGAAAAAAAAATGCTTTGTTTAAAGAATTATGGATCCTATATATTTCAAGTGGGACCCAGTAAAAGTAGAAGATAAAATGATGCTGTTAACCCTCAGAGGACTTTCAGGCCATGTGGTTTCATATACACTGAGAATTTCAATGCCTCTATTGTGTAATTTATTGTCTAAATTTTTAATTATTTATTTAAGTGTTTTCTGCCTATTAAGGAATCTCAGCTGGTCAATAACAGGAACTTTCATTTGATATTGAATTAAAATGATTTTTCTTATCAATATAATGCACAGGAAGATACTATATACTGATTGATATTTAGACCTATGAATTAGAATGTTCTCTTTTGGAAGATATTGAATTATTTTTACAAAGATGAGTTTTTAGTAAAAAAAAAAAAAAAACACACTATACAATTAAAAGTTTTATTTAAACATCTTTACAATTGACAAATATAGAATATTGTCCTTTTAATCAGAACAATTATATATATATATATATATATGCAGGAGGAAAATGTTGGCTTGGCCTTTTCTTGTTTTTATTGCTTCATGTTCCTATAACAATGGTTATATAACTGCTTTCTGCAACTGTCTCTAAACACAAATGTAGATTATTTTATAAAGAAAGTTTCTGGTTAATTGAATAAACTTTATGTGTATAATATTCCACCATATTTTTTATTAAAGTTATACTAGAATGCAGTTGTCACAAAGGTAAATACCCCCTGTTTCCTAATGTGTTTTCAACGCCCAGAATTTTGCTAGGCAAGTAGCAGCCATGCACTGTGTTTATTTGGAATTATTCAATGTATCAAGACTGTAGACTAGTAAGTACTGATTGTCTATATTATTCTACTGGTGACAAAATCTTAAACAGTGTAGGTGTACCAAGATTTATTCTACAGATTCTCAAAAAGAATTTTCTTTTTTGATTTGTTGTTTTTATCCATCACCCAAGAAATCTGCATTGTTATAAACATTACATGCAGATACATTTTACTAGATTATAATACGTCACAGAATTAAATTACTTACCAATTATTTTATTTCATAACTCCTGCCAAAATACCTTCTCCAGGAGTGTAAAATAGCAAATTCTCCCAGTGATATATGTAATTTCCTTGCATCTACTCAACTATAGGATTTTTTTTGTTTATTTTCAAGTGTGTCAAGTAATTTTAATAATCATGGGACTTTTGTATTTGCCTAAATAGGCATAGCCTAAGTTTCTTTCATCCTTTACCCAAATTTTTGATACATATTTATTATCTTCCCTAAAATTTGTATTTTTTCATTTTCATTAAAATTTCTCACTATTGCCATATAAATTTCTGTCTTGTTTATTCTGTTATAATTCTATACTCTTCAATCAATTGTCACATAGCATTTAAAAATAATTTAGAGCTTCATAATATGCACATTATTTAGCAGCTATTTATTTGTAAAGTATATTTTGAAATATTATCACTGAGTAGTGGTTTCCTAATTCAAATGGCAGTCAAGTGTGATGGTACTATCTCATAAGACTTACACTTATAAACATCCAATTGGGACTGGGCAGTCAGTTGTGATAGTAGCAGGTCATTAAAGGTTGTAACCAGCTTACTCTTAGAAACACTATTAGAGGCTGGGGCGATGAGACAGTTTTCATGAAGATACAGAGCTTGCTATATGAGAGTGAAGGCTTGAACACAGATATTTAGACCCTTGAGAAAACCAGATGTGCCAGTTTGTGCTTGTAAGGTCTATGTGCTGGGGAGAGAGACAGGAAGATCCCTGGGGTATGGACCAGGGCTCACAGGTCAACCAGTCTATCAGAAATAGTGAACTTGTGGCTCTGTAGACTAGCTTGTTCCAAACATAAGCTGAAGAAGTTCTAAACGTAATAATTTCAACCTCTATTCTGTAGAGATGTCCATATGTGTTAGTGTACCTACACCCATGTGTGCACAAATGTACAAATTTTTTAAAGTCTTTATTTTGTTGTGTAAGTTTAGGTATTGATAACTGAAGCTTAATTTCAACATTTCCTATGTAATTATATATAAATTATATTCACATAGCTTGACAATCATATCTATGGTGATATTTATCTGTCATATATCACAAAAAGCATTTGTATTTTATTTTAATCCAGACATTTTAAACCTATCGAAAATAAAAAATAAAAAAAAATTTCTAGTTGATTTTAAATTTTGATTGATGAAGTTCTAAAATAATGGAACAAAAGAGAAATCATAAAATATTGTAAGTCATTATTGCATATTTATTCCAGTATTTGCTCTAGAAATCACTGTTCCTTTTGAATATTACCAATATAATTTTCGAAAAAATTTTTTTAAAAATTTATTTACATTCTAACTATTGTCCCCACCCTCTCCTACAAGTCTTCATCCCATTCCTCCCCCACACCAGTTCTCTCCCTTCCCTGGGACCTAAGGTCTCTCCAGCTTAAATGCATCTTCTTTCACTGAAACCAAAACAGGCAGTCCTCTGGTAAGTATGCTCAGGGCTGTGGGAGTCAGACCGCCTTGTGGATGGTACCTTGTTAGTGACTCAGTCTGCATTAGCTAAAACTGCTGGTCTTCCTAGAAAAAAAAATCTTTAATGGTAAGAAATGCTAATAAAGTTCTCTATAGTCTCATAGTTCAGGGAGGGTTTTTTTGTTTGTTTGTTTTGTTTTTGTTTTTTAAGTTTCTCTGTGAATAGCCAAGCATATTATTGAGATAATTTTTATATCCCTTCGTATTCATCATAATTTTGATGACTTTTCTAGATATTTATCCAAAACAAAAGTAAAATACTAATAACAATGGTGACAGGAACCTTGAATTGATTTTTTCCTACACCCTACCTGTTACTCCTGTGTCTGTTTCGATGGAGGAGAAATAGATAAGCTTTGGGTCCTATGTCTACAGTCTTACAGTTATTGGAGCGGTGAATATCTGAACAAGTTATTGGAGTGTAGGCTGTAAAATTAGAATTTTACTGAAATTTGGACGATTATTCGCAGTAGAATTACAGTTAGGGTCCCTTTTTTATTCCCCCCTCCAGATACTATGAAGGCACGAGCATTATCTTCCCCAATTAGAAACTATCCGAAGTGCAGGGAGTAGTCCCCAGGGCTGTGTTGGTGTACAGCCTGAGGCAAATATGAGTTGCCTGGCTTTTCGTGTCAATGTTGGTTAGTAGCTAGGTACTTTAAATTAATCCCCAGCCAAAAGACAAGGAAAAATTATAGAAGCATCTCACTAGGTGTAAGACAAGGATGTGGTCAAAGCTTTTTTAAACATGTCTCACAGGAGTCTTCTCTTGGAAACAGGAAAAGAGAAGTGGTCCAGTAGCCTCTACAGTCAGGTGTTCAAAATAAAAGCATCAACTATTTAAATGAACTACTGTATTTCTGATACATGAAAAACTCTCATTTGCATTCTCATTTTTGATTTAAAAAGTATTAATGAGAACAGCATTTCAAACATTATGTATCCCAGGTTAACTCAGCTTTGCGGCTAAATGGGTCTCTGGTACATTGTTTTGAAGGGTGAAAAGAAGCCATACTGGCATAAGAAACCTGTTTGTCTTACCAAGAGGAAATAGACATGTTTCTTTTTTGGTGTTTTCTTCCTTAAGTTGATTTTAATATATTACATCATTTGTGAGTTTAATTACTTTTTCCATGACATTGTGTTGAAAAGTATTTTGAAAGAGATCATAATACCATTTTATTTTTAATTTAATTTAATAAAATTATTGTTTTTATTTTTGAAATGTTGATTGAATTCAAAAGGTTGACTATCATAAGCAAATAGTCATACACTGAGCCTAATCTCCAAGTCATTTAAAAAATGTTTACTTTTCAAATATTATTAAATTAGAATTCTGTAGCAAATGTAAGCTTACATAGAACACTGTATCAATTCTGAAATGAAAGATTAAAAAATTTGAAACTAAATTTATACAGTTATGGATAATATATAATGTTTAAAATGAAGGATCATTCAAAATATATATATGAAAATATATCAATATAGAATGTTACAGTTAAATTGTTGAAATTACTAAATATAACTATTAGATTATATTAATACATTAAATTATTTGATCTAACTAATTCATTTATTAAGGGGAATTTTTCATAGTCCATATTATACGCTTGTTATCATGAATATTAAAATATTAGTATTATTATAAAACAGATTTTTAAATATTTCTTGGATTTCTGTTTCAAGTGCTTTTAAAACAAAATGTCCTTATCAATAGATATGCAAATGACACATTTTGACATCAATCATTCTCACATCTGGAGAGAATCAATTTCTTAGAAATCATTTAGAATGAAATGTGCTTCTTATAATCAGTGGAAGTAAAGGTCAATAAACATTATTAAAGAGTAGTTAACGTATGTTTTTGTGAGAAGTATGGAGGCATAGATAGGGAGGGTTTGGGAGTTGACCATTTAAACGTTCAGAACTGATTTCTGCCTGTCAGTCGTCTGAATCTCATGTGAAAAGCTGTGAATACCTGAACAAGTCTGTTCCTCTCTCAGCATATCATCTGGAATAAGTGAGAGTCCAGAAGGCCTCACACTCCCTTAGGGACCATTGGCATGTAAGGATTGTTGGTGGAGGGGTGTCCTGTTCTCCACTGATGCAAGCAGAGATAAGTTATCCTTGTTCCAATAAGTAACCTCCCATATGTTGGTCTATGCCGGGGCTGATATTAATTAGAGAACAGTGTCATTTCAACTAAAATTGTTTGAATTTTCCATCAAGTTAGAAATAATTAATTTTAATGGTTTCCTCAGTAAAGATGTTTGAATTTGGATTGCTTAATGACTTATTTCTTCAAATGTGATAGAATAATAAGGGTATGTTTATCATATTTATTAGTACTATACTGAATTTCATGGTAGTTTAATTTTCAATATCTGTAACCTGAAGAAGGACATAAGTACCAAGGTAATGAAGCCCTGATGCTTTATGATTGGCTACACTATACTGGGTCAAATTTCTCTAAAATATATGTTTCCTTGAGCATTCAAATCACACAGTTTCTTAATACTCCAGTCTGTTTTTCAATCTAATGGAATGTCATAAACATAAACTTAGCATGTTTTCCGGTTACTTTTATTTTATATAGAGAATGAATAGTTTTGTATGTTCTGTTATAATATGTATCAATGTCAAACATTTTCAAAATTTCATGCATGAGAGAACATGCATGCTCAACTTTCAATTTTTACTTCTCATTTCAGTCACGATTAGTTCCCTCCAATTATTGAACTGCAGAAATATAGGAGAAAAGGTAGATAAGCAAATAATATTTTGACGTTTTTGAGAAAGTGTTTGTAGAGAAGCATTCCAGACACTTGTGATCTTAAGAATAGATTCTGTGAGCCGGGCAGAGTTGGCGCACGCCTTTAATCCCAGCACTTGGGAGGCAGAGGGAGGCAGATTTCTGAGTTGGAGACCAGCTTGGTCTACAGAGTGAGTTCCAGAACAGCTCGGGCTACACAGAGAAACCCTGTCTCGAAAAAAAAACAAAAAGCAAAACAAAAAAGAATAGATACCATGAAGGTAAATTCTTGAAGAGATAAAGTTGGGAGGGGTAGTAACTTGCTGTCTAAAGGATTTTTAGTGTAATAGAAAGGGTATAGAGAGGACAAATATGATCTAAATGCATTGTATACACGTAATAAATTACCAAAATGTATTGAAACAGGCAAAAAATATAGTCATCCAAAAATCCTTGGTTGAATGAACATAAGCATTTCTACACAAGTGAAAACTGATTATTTATATAACTCAATTATAGCTGTGATTTTATCAAGTATGCAAATGGAATCTGTAAAAGTCTCCTAATTAATTTTTGTGGAAAACTTTCCTTAGAATCTAAGTTCTAGCAAAGAATCTTATGTCTGTTTATGAAGGTGATTCTGAAATCAAATGTAAAATCTAATTTTTCAATAACATGGCCTTAGATGATATTTTGTTGGCCTTTAGCAGTAAGATATCAGCATAATGAGGCTGCAGGAAATGCTGGGCATGTGTGGAACAATCTGTTTCTCAAACACTGTTAGCTATGTCTGTTTCAATAGATGGTCTTGTGTGAAGTCAAATATTTTGCATTCAAGTTATGTTCCAGACAGTTGGGGGATGCAGTCTCCACAGTAATCTCACATTGTATGGAGGGAGGTCATCTGTGTCTCACGTGGCAGTACCAGTGATAATTATTGATGGCTGAGTAAAGAGCCTGATAACATAAAACCTTTAACTTCATGCCCTCTGGATACCGTACTCTCCTTGTCCTCCAGTGGATTGACTCAGATTTTCACAGTTTAATCACCTGCTGTAAATGTAAGCTGACTCTATGTTGACACGTGCTATACATTATGCATCTACTTGCATATATATATATATATATATATATATATATATATATATATATGTGTGTGTGTTAATATGTGTGTGTGTATGTATGTATATGTCTATATATATTAGTATATTGTTAAGATTAATAAAATTCATTAATGTCACATTTTCATTTTCTTTATAGAGAAAAACTAAAATTATAGGAAACACTTTATTGCCAAATCTCTAATAAAACATATTTTAGTAGTAGTAGTAATACAGTGAAATTTATGTTTCTATTATAGGTAAAAATAATTAGAACTATAATTTTTAAATGTCTATTTTCAATTGGTTTGTGTGGCCAGTTTTGCAAATTACATTCCTAATATTGATTTCTTCATTTGTTTTTAATGTATAAAAGAAACCATGAACTGCCTCTAAGCTGAAAAATAGACATTTTGATTGTCACTAGAGTATGCTTTTGGCATGTGTTAAATTTATTATAAAGTTTTCAAATGATTTCCCTCTGCATATAATAAATTTTAAAAAGCAATTTAGAAATTACTCATGGAAAAGTAAATTGAGTAGCAATCCCACAAGCTAAAATTATGTCCTTGAGAAATCATTTAAAATAAAGCAGAATTTATTAAGTGAACAAAATAAATCCCTCTATTTAAGAAACACAGAGGTTCTAACAATACAAATAACAAATTGCTACTGGCCTCACATGATAGGTTTATAGCTGAGCTTAATTTCTTTAATATTTGACCACTAAGAAATGGTAGACTAGAGAAAAGAATATATTTAATCAGTAAGTTACCAAACTGAAGTGGGGAAATAACGTGTGATATTTCTAATAAAGTACTTGAGTTAAAAGTGATGGAGTTGAAAGAAACATCTTGGACTCATACATGTCATTTGTAGTACACAATTATATTTCACCACTCCCTTTCTCTTGAATTTTTAGTCTAGAAGTTTTTCAAAACCATAATACTAGGAGATTAAATAGGGAGGGGAAGGAGATTGTAGTAGAAAATATGAGGAGAATCAGGAAAGACTAAGGTGCATTGAGGAGCCCAATACTGAAGAAGCTTTCTAATATATACCCATACGTGATGGCAATATAAATGAAATGGTCCAATAATGGGGGTAACAGAATCCAAACTGGCCATCTGTTTTCATCAAATGAAGATTCCTGTGCCACTTCTGGGTTATAATTGAGTTATTAGCCAAACGGTTCAATGAGAATTCCCAAAAAAACTAGGCTGCTGACACGACAGTATGTTGCTCTCCACAATGTGAAAGCAAGACCCCAAGCATGAAGATAACACCTACATAACTCATTGGAAATGACAGTGTCAAGCTTAGTCGTTAAGTGGAGCATTCACCACTACCTTTCAGTTTCTTTCGAACTGGAAGCTACTTTCCTCCCAAAAGAGAAACATAAATAACAGACCAACTACAGACCCTTTGATCTAGAATAATGTACTGTCTGCAAAATATGATAGGGTAGTGGTGGGATAAAACTTGTATGAATAACCAACCAATAACTAATTTGATCTGAAGCCCACTCCATGAGATAAAACATACACCTGTCACTGCTTGAGCATCCAAGAATCAACATAGGATAAACCAGGAACCTAGGATTAAAACCACATACTACTAGTCTTAAAAAACAAAGAAACAAAAAAGAGTGATAAAATGACTCTTGATGACAATCTTTAATTTTTATTGGTTACTTTATTTATTTGCATTTCAAATGTTATCCTCAATTCCAGTTAAATCCCCTATGCTCACCACCATCGTCCCTGCTTCTATGAGGGTGCCCCCACCACTGCTCCTACATCAGCACCCCAAAGTTTCTTTCATAAATGCTGCTAATAGTTTGATACAGCAATTTCACTCAAGGATGAATTATATATAATTTTAGATAATTGTAAAATCATGATTTCTTGATTGGTGATCAAAAAACTTTGGCTTTTTTTTTTTTTTTTTGTCTTTCATTTTCTTTTTATATTGGCCTCCCTCCCCTCTAGTAAGCGGCCCATCCCCTTATTTGCAGTCTTAATTCATAATACATGTATTGCACTAAGTTCTCATAAATTCCATCATCCTTAGTCTCTTTATATATCACCGGGTTCTGTGTTCATTCCATGTTGTATAGTATACATGAAGATTTGGATCTAGAAAACACAGATAAGAGAGGATGAACGGAGTTTTTCTTTCTAGTTCTAGGTTACCTCACTCAGTATAATCTATTTTTCTAACTCCACTCATTTATATGTAAATTTTATTATTTCACATTTTTTATACCTGAATAATATTCAACTGTGCATATGAATTACATTTTCTATATGCACTGATATTTTGTAGAACCTTCAGGTTATTTTCATTTTCTGGCTCCTGTGAATGGGGTGAATAGAGAACATTAATGAGCAAGCACATTTGCAATAGCTTGTCAGGTCCTTAGTGAAGAGTATAGTTGAGTCATATGATGAATTATGTTTTAGGTTTTATTTGAGAATTCTTCATATCGATTTACAGACTGACTACACCAATTTCAATTCTGACTAATAGGGAAGGAAGTTTCTCTTACTCCATAACCTTGGCATCATGTGTTAACAACTGGTTTACTAATTGTGGCCTCCATCACTCAAGTAAGATAAAATCTCACACTAGATTTTATTCCCCACCCCCATCCACCCTCCAACTGTTCCACATACCATACCACCTACCCACCTTTTGTCTCCACTAGGATGTCCCTACCCTCACCTCACGAGATTCTAAACTCTCTGAGGCCTCCAGTCTCTTGAGGGTTAGGTGCATCTTCTCTGACTGAACCCAGACCCAGCAGTCCTCTGCTGTATGTATGTTGGGGGCCTCATATCAGCTAGTGTATGCTGCATGGTTGGTGGTCAAGTGTTTGTGAGATCTTAGGGTCCAGGTTAATTGAGACTACTGATCTTCCCACAGGGTTGCCTGCATCCTCAGCTTCTTCTAGCCTTTCCCTAATTCAACTGCAGCTTCTATCCATTGGTTGGGTGTAAATATCTGCATCTGACTCTTTCAGCTGCTTGTTAGGTCTTTAGGGTATAGTCACAATAGGTCCTTTTTTTCAAGTGTTCCATAGCCTCAGTAATAGTGTCAGGCCTTGGGACTTCCCCTTGAGCTGAATTCCACTGACTCAAAGGGAGGGATCTCTAGATGAAATGCTGGACAGTAAGGAGAAGAACTTATAGAATCTACCTCCAGCAGGAAGAAAGGGCATCAGGTGAGGGAGGTATTTGCCATCCACAATCAAAACTCTAACCAATAATTGTTTCTGTCTGAAAGAACTACAGGAATGGAAATGGAGAAGAGCCTGAGGAAAAAAGGTCCAGTGTCTTGTTTGTTTTTATCTCTACATTAGGTTCTTGGTTTCATAATGCCTTGGTTGTCAATTATTGCTCTTAATTCGTTGACATAAAATTCTTGTCAGAATTTTATTTTGTCCTACAACTATATCTTACAGAGTAATCTCTCTTCTTGCAGTGTTAATATTTCAGTTTTAAATTGATATCTAGGTTATACTTTGATCCATTTTCTGAACAAGATGATAAATGCAGATCTACTTTTATTTTTCTGCCTGTGGAATCTAGTTTACACAGCACCGGTTTTGAGCACTGTTTCTTGTTTCTGTTTTCAGTGTATAACTCTTGCAATTAAAGGCAAATTGAGAAAATAAAATCATACACCATTATACAACACATCAAAGTCAATAAAGGATCTAGGAATAAAGTAAAGAAATTCTACAATGAAAACATCAAGTCTCTGAAGAAAGATTGAAGAGGGCACTAGAAAATGGTAACACATACTGTGTACACTGATTGGGAGCACAGTGCTTTGGAAACAGATGTCCTCCAAAGGCAATTTGCAGATTTAATGCAATCCCAGTCATAATACTCTCACCATTTTTCACAGAGAAAACAGTACATCCTAAAATTTCTAGAGAACCAGAAGAGAGACCTGATAGTCAACACAATTTTAATCAAAAAGCCTATGGACAAATGGCTGTTCAAGATGCAATATAGAACTAAAGTAATAAAAAAGATTTTGGCGCAAAAACATACATGTAGAAAAATGGGAGAAAACAGAAGTCTCAAACATGAGTGGTAATCTAACAGAGGCCATACACCCAAAGAAAAGTGACTCTACTTGCCTGAGGCAACTATCAACTGTAGTTTCTCAGCTATTAAAGTCTCTTCGTGCATCTATACTCAGAGCTTTAACTGCTGTGTAAAGATCTTCTGAAGGTAACATCATCTTCTCTTATTCTGTATATGTTAACCAGATCCAAAGAGATCTCCAGTTCACTAAAAGTCAGTAAAAACCACAAGATGATAGTCTATGCCCACTACAGCTTTGTCAAAGCTTCAGCATTCTTCAGGTCCCTGTGAGAATGAGTTCTGCCAGCTAGAAAGAGTCACTTCCCTTGGCATATACCTATGATTACATATCAAAGTCAATAGATAATGTCAAGCCTCCTCAGGTCCTGGTAACTTGTACCTCTGATGAATATCAAAGCCCCCACAGAAGCCTCCTGGCCATTCTCACCTCCCTAGTTTGTTCTCCTCCTCTACTATGCGACTTCCAAGGCTGTCATATTACAGCTCACTCCCCTAGGTGGAGATTCTGCCCTCTTATAAGGTCCTCATCAACCTTGCCCATCAGGTCTTCTCAACTCCCCTTACACTCTCCTGCATCTCTCTCTGCTATTCTCTTCTCTAACTTCTCTATTCGTCTTCTGTTACTTTCTGTTCCTGAAAGACAGCACTGCAGTACAGTACAGAAAAGGAAAATGAGTGTACTTCTTTTTATTTCTTTTTATTCTACATTATTTGTTCATATGTTACTTTCAAACAAATTTTCATTTACCCTTTATACTTTTATTTTTTTTCTACCTTTCCCTGATCAATTTGTTTGCCTTCATTAACTTCATAGTTTCTTAAACTGAATACTCTTAAACTGTTTTTTAACATTATTTTATTAGATATTTTCTTTATTTACATTTCAAATGTTATCCCCTTTCCTGGATTCCCCTCCGAAAAGCCCTTAACCCATCTCCCCTTCTCCTGCTTCTATGAGGGTGTTCCAACACCCACCCACCCACTCCTACCTCCCCGCCCTGGTATTCCCCTACACTGGGGCATCGAGCCTTCACAGGAACAAAGGCCTTTCATCCCATCAATGTCCGACAAGGCCATCCTTTGCTACATATGCAGCAGGAGCCATGGTTCACTCCATGTATACTCTTTGGTTGGTTGTTTAGTCCCTGGGAGCTCTGGGGGGTGGGTCTGGTTGATATTGTTGTTCCTCCTATGGGGCTGAAAACCTCTTCAGGTTCTTCACTCCTTTCTCTAACTCCTCCATTGGATACCCTGTCCAATGGTTGGTTGTGAGTACCCACCTCTGAATTTGTCAGGTTCTGGCAGAGCTTCTCAGGAGATAGCTCTATCAGACTCCTGTCAGCAAGCACTTCTTGGCACCCACAATAGTGTCTGGATTTGGTAACTGTATATAGGATGGATGCCCAGGAGGGGCAGTCACTGGATGGACTTTTCATCAGGCTCTGCTCCACACTTTGACTCTGTATCTCCTCCATGGGTATTTTGCTCCCCTTCTAAAAAGGACCGAAGTATCCAAGCTTTAGTCTTCCTTTTTTCTTGAGCTTCATGTGGTCTGTGAATTGTATCTTGGGTATTCTGAGCTTCTGGGTTAATATCCACTCATCAGTGAGTGCATACCATGTGTTTTCTTTTATAAATGGATTACCTCACTCAGAATATTTTCTACTTCCATCCATTTGCCTAAGAATTTCATGAAGTCACTGTTTTAATAGCTGAGTAGTACTCCACTGTGTAAATATACCATATTTTCTGTATCCATTCCTCTTTGAAATATATCTGAGATCTTTCCAGATTCTGGCTATTATAAATAAGGCTACTATGAACATAGTGGAGCATGTATCCTTGTTATATGTTGGAGTAACTTTTGGGTATATAACTCTGTAATTATATCAAATTTATTATCCAAAGGCTCAATTTTTCCTTGTAACTACTAAGGTATAAAAGGTTGCACAGCTATTACTTTGTAGCAAGTTTTAGTTTGAGATTGTTATTTTCTGAACATGGAATCAAATTTCTATAGTTTCGCAAAAAATACTCCCATATGTATTTGCATATTTTAGGTGAATCGTATCAGGAAACTCTTGATTTGTTTCAATATAAGAATTAGTGTTTTTTATTCATTTGCAATATCATATATATGAGGTATTTACACAGTCGTCTATATTCAGGTTTATTCCAGGACACACTAAATGATTCATTAAAATTATAAAATTAAAATTAACTTGGTCATTATATTTTATTTGATCATTATATCATCAGCTGCCTTGGGTTAAACCTTGATAATTTTATTGCATTTTAACATAATGACTTTTTAATAGACTACTGAATTGCAGACCTGATTTAATATATTTTATTCTACATATAGCCTTCAATATTAATATTGTAGTTGATGAAGTCTACAATCAAAAGCATATCCCCTCATTTGTACACTTCTGTGTTAGAATAGAGTTTAGAATACACCGCAAGTACCTGTTATTATACAACCGAATAAAGACTAAAATTGAAAATTGACCTCGTAAAATTAAAATCATGTCAAATCTTTCAAATCCACAACTATGAATACTAAACCTTGACCTTATAAACAACATGTAAGCTACCCTTTCAAAAAATGCCCATCAAAACTCTTTGGTAGCCTATTGATTTTGAGATAGAGAAGATAATTTCACATAGCCCAGAAATCTATTTCTAAACACAGTATTATATAAAGTGTTATATATACAGCTTATCTGGCCTGCTTTTTGAACTAGCTGTAGAACATTTATAATTCAAACTGTAACACAGTATGAACTTGATTACCGTGAATCACTTGCTTTAATGTCCAGACATTTTCTACACTGCAATAGAATATTTCTATCAAAGCACTTAGTTCACTGAACTGCAATCACTGTTATTCTTCTGGTACTCTTAGAAGAAGAACAATATATTATTTATCTTCATTTCTATGGTCTATAACTAAGTATATTCTATAGAGGAATGGTCAATATATGTTTTCTTTTTCTTTTTTTGTAATGAAGAATATTGAACATCAAATAATTAAAGCTTCCATACCTTAGTTTCTTTCATTATTATTTCTAATTCTCTGGTCCATCACAATCCAATATAATAAAATGTCTTCTATCTTATACATTAATAACTCCTTTTTGTACTCATTTTATTGTGTCTTTGTCACATTAAATATTCAATTAGTTTTATTATATAGATGTTATGTAGATGTTTAATTTTCCTATCAACAGTAAGACAAATAGCAAATTCTATATATCCACATCCATCATATATGCTATAAGATTATCAAAGAATATTTTACTCCAGATTAAGAATACTATATTATACTATATTATATCTTATCTTTACCCTTTTTATTGCTTTGATCTAAAATGCCATGATATATCTATGGTACTATTTTATTTTATTTTACTTTATTTTATTGTTGGATTTCATTTTTAGGAATAATCTTGATCTGTGCCTTCACTTCCATTCTATGCATGTCTTCAGAAAAATTGTTTTTGTCTAAATATTTAATAGCTGTAACTGTTTTTAATATTTCTTCATTTTTTTCTCAATTATCCATCTTCTATTTGAGGGATGTTTGGAAAGTAATTTGAAGCATGCCTGGAAAGTAATAGGAAGGAAAATAAATATCTTGCCTAAAATCTGAATTAGAGTATAGTCTTATGTTTTCCAACAAAACTGTTGGAAATAGTAGGATTAAAATCTAGGATAATGTAAATTTATTCATCTAAGAATATATATGTATGTTTGTATGGGTTATGTACATTTTTCTATATATAAATATATATGCTCTCTATATAGAGATGTAGTTATATATATATTTATATAGAACTACATATATGTATGTATATATGTGTAATAGAGAGGAGAAAGAGTGAAAGAGAGAGAAAGAAGAAGACACAGAGACCCAGACATAGAGACAGAAAACAGAAGGAAGAGTTTTCTAAGCAATATGAAATGAATGATTGATGAAGCTCTAGAACCACTGATGCCTCTGCAGTGTCTAGTCAGGAGACCTTTCATTGTTAAGTGAATTCAACCCTTCCATGTCCTCTTTCCTCTGATTTTAATAATAAACTCATTGTCCTGTGCTCCCAAATTTAAAACATTATATTGTCTATAAACTATTTTGTATTTTAGTTAGTTTAGTTATATGTTGTTCAAAATACACACAGTAATTCATGAACTATCTACTTGAATCTTCATAAAATCATCCATTATTACTCACTTAATCATCACCATTCTGTCTGTCACCATGGATATATGATTAACAGTAATTTTCAACTCAGTGCTTTCATTTTATTTTGAATGTAGACATAACTTGGACATATTGCTTTATTGGACACTACAGAAACATATAGCTAGATGTGTTAGTGTGTGTGCATGTATAAGTGTGTCTGTGTGCGTGTAGTTTTGTGTGTACTAAAAGCACTGTAAGATGAAATTTCATTAATGTTCATAGGTTAATATGGTAATAATATTGAGTGTTTCTGTTTAGTTTATCTTCGATTGGATTTAAGGCTTTTTAAAAATAGAAAATAATTAATTTTGAATTAAGAATAAATAATAACATGAATATGTTTATTTGATGAGTTATTTTTCCATTTCTTTTATCATTTACTAACATTTTAAAATACATATCTTTTAGTATATCAATACTGCATAGATGACAGATAACTCCAAGGATTTACTCCATTCGTACACATATCCATGTGCTTAGCACTATAAATGATCCAAATATTTATAGATGTCATTATTTTCACCTTGTCTTGGGACTACATATATTAAATAAAGAAATCAGTCATCAATTATTTTTATATATTTAATATCAAATGGTTTTATGATGAGATGTATTGAAGGGTACAGGATCTATTACAAAGCTCTTAGTAATGATGCATGAAAGCTTACATGCTTTGCAGAGCATTTCAAATATCTGAAAATTCCTGCCATATCCTAATATGAAAGTTGAATATGAAAGTTCATATTAAAAAATCCTTTAGTAAAAGTCATTACATAAAGACACAATTACAAATATTACCTAAAAATACAGCATTTTTCTGAAATGGATAAATACATCATTTATTTTAGGAGCTACAAACATCTGGTAGGGACAACAATCTGTCCCATGTATTTTTTATTTATAAAATAATTTAGTTCTAGGTTATTAATTTTAAATATTAAATCAATTATATTATGTCTAAATTTTACACCCTATTCTAAATAATGCATCTTCTTTTTTGTCCTTTTCTTCCAGCAACTGTAAAATGGAACTCAGTTTTCTTTAGATAATTTAGCATTTAGTTGAAAACTGCAATGTATAATGTCCAGGAAAAGTTCAGTAAATGTTTTGATTATTTACCCATTACTACCAGGAATAGTTAATATTATGATTTTCATTCATGCATTAATTTAAAATGAATGAAATATTAATATAATAATGCATCTGACTGTAATTGAAATAATAACATGGAAGAAAATTCAATAGGTATATTCTATTCCTTTCATTATACAGAAATATCTATAGTTGTTATACAGTATAAAATTATGCTGACTATTCAAAATTTAGTAAAACATGATACAAAATTTCTATTAGAGAAAAATGTGTGTGGTCAAATATGTTACAATAAAAACAAATAAGACAAATTAAATTAAAATTTATTAAATTCTGATGCCTTATAATTTCTGCTTGTCACTCTGATTAATATTATGAATTTGTCCAACAAAAAGTCAAGCATATATACTCCACGTATATATATTTATATATGTGTTGCCATTCATATATAATATATAAAATATATATCATTGTGTAATAATTATATGAAATGGAAAATTGATTAGATTTTGGTAATTTAGGTAGGAAATATAATCAACTTTTTACAGATGAACACAAATCTTATCATAATACCCTACTACTTGGTACAAATAATATAAGCATGAGAAAATGAAGCGAGAGAGAGTGGGAGAAAGAAAGAGAGAAAGATAGATAGAAGAAAGAGAGAGATAGAGAGGGAACAGAGAAACTTGGATAGAGGAAAAAACAGAGACAGAGGAAAGATGTTTCTGCTTGGAAATTTTTCTTATATGATATCTTAAATATCTTTCAAAATTTGAGGTTATGAATACTGGCTTCCAGAAATGTAGGACAGAAAAAAAAGGCATTTTAAACAGTTAAACTTTCTACTCTTCTTGTCTTCTTCCAATATTGCCATCTTTCAGTTGCTAAGAGAAAATCCAAGCAAATTTACACTTCTTCAATTTCTAAATCTTCACCGAATGCTTTTTTGTCTAACAACTGACATCCTTCCTGAAGTATGAACAAATGGACATGTATATGATACATGATATCAGTAAAAAGTATAGATGGGCCAAAGAGGCCTTGATGGTCATTCTCTGATGTTGTACATAGAAACCCCCTTCAGTTCACTAGCTTGAAAATTTGTCCACTTTCTTCTTCCTCTGTGAATTTAATGTCACAAGAAAGAGACAATAACCAGTGTTCTTTTCCCATTTCTTTCTGTATAAAACATTTTTTTTTTACTGAATTATATCTTTCTTGGGGATTTGTTAACTTCACCATACAAGAGGAAGAGAGAAAACTACCATCCTCCAATCAGTATATTAATAAGAGAAGTGATGGTGGCTGTTACCAGTTCTGGCTCTAGGTTATCATTACATGAATTAAGAGTGCAGGAAAGAATGCCACTAAATGTTGTTGCCTCTGGTCTAAGAAAGATAATATGTCTTATAAAAGTACTCTAAGCTTGCAGGAGTGTCCTCTATAAATCATGATTTACCTCATTGTACTGTAATATAATAGAGCCAACTTCTTATGAACAATGGGACTTATGACAATAATAGGACTTTTATGGGTGTGAGAATCCATTGTCACAATTTATTATGAAAAAGACCTTGTTTAAGAGCCTAGAAGCTGTAACTGAGAAGAATATTCTTTAAAAAATAATTTATATGTTAAATTATGTAACATGGAAAGAAAAAAGAAGGAAAACCAGCTCAGCAAAGATGTCTTCAGGAAATCTCATTTCATATTGCTCACATAGAAACAGATTTAAACAGCATAAAGCCAGAGCTTGATTTTTTTTTTCAAACAAGAGAGTGGCATGTTGTAGGTCAGAAAACCATATCAGTTGGTTCTGAGCTAAATACTCTATATAGTGAGTCATCATTATTTAGTACCTATAATCCTTAGAGAACACATGCACTGCAAAGTGAAGGTTACTGTGCATTTCAGAATTAGAGTCTGGCACAGAGCAGTTTGGATGACTCTGGGGTTCTATAAAGGATACTGAAATCTTGTCATCTTAACATTGCATTGAATCAAAATGGTATAAAAGCATAAAGGAGGAGGAGGGATGGGATAGGGGTTCTAGGGAGGGTAAATGGGGAAAGCAGATGACATCTGTATTGTAAATAAATAAAATATCCCAATTAAAAAAAAAGAAATTACCTTAAGTCTTCTCTCCTACTGAGAGGACAAAATAGAAACCTTCTTTGATGTAATGTTATGTAACTAGCCTGTTTCTGGTGGTTAATACCTAGGCATTGTTCCTAGGAGGTCAGGATTGATCTCTAATGCTCATGACAGTAACTATAACAATACTATTTTCTTAGTAGAACTTTCTCTGGACAACTTGAACCTGTTTCCAGTCTTTTTTGCATCTGTATGTGGGTTTGATTGACTGTTAATTGCATAATACTGTGTAACAGGAAGAGCCAAATTCATATTATCATATTGGAAAATTTCAAGGTTAGAGAAAAATGCAAAGTTTAGTGAACTCTCAGGGAAAAATAGTAGATTCCAGGGGCAAGAAAGATATACAGTATAGTATGTTTTTAAAAATCACTCATACTTATTAAAGTTACTAGCCTTTGGGACATTAATACAAAAAAGATATAAGATGTGTGTTTTATTGCAATGCACATCCCTTCTTCACAAAATTTCCACTTTAAGTGATGATTATCAATGAAGAAAGCTACAAGAATTTAAAATCATGTAGGAGACACATTAACAGACATGAAGCCAGAAATTAAATTACTCAGATATTCTTGAAATAGTCAAAGGAAAAACTCGAAGAGTCAAGGTAACAAGTATAAAAAGTTCTCCCGATTTTAACTGTCAAGTAATCTTTCCTTTTAAATAGACGATGATCCAAGGATTAAGAATGGTGATTTTAAAACAATGATTTGCATTGTATATTATATGTTAATTAACAAGGAGAAAATATGTAAGAATGATAACTATTCTGAAAGAATGAATCAAGTTGAACCATTTGAGTAAAACTCCCACACTGAATAGGGTAAAATGAAGTTCAAGTTCCCAAGACTAGCTAGATGAATGGCATCCTGTTTGCCAGGTTGACATGAATGTTAGCAAGTCACCACGCCAGAGTTGGCAAATGAGAACAGGGTAAGTGTACCAGAAAAAGATGTCCTAGGAAAGTTCTTATTCCAGAATCATGATTAGTGAAATGTAACTGTAACTTGGTACATTGATTATGTTTTTTGTGATTTTTGTGCTTAATGTTCTATAGCTATCTGCCACATATAGTCAGAGTTCAGCTTCTTGATATGTTCTGCATCGCTGATCAATCAGTAGATGCTGGTTAAAATAAACTTCCCAGTACTTTCTCCTTCAGTTCTCCTCAGCTCTCCCTCCTGTTTACATACTGAGCCCCTCCCACCCAGTCCTCTCTCCTAAAAAGTGCCTAATTTCTTAGCTATTTCTCCTTCTCTTCAAGAATAATAAGTACTCTCTTAAGCCCTCCTTGTTACTTGGCTTCTGTGAGTCTGCTTTTCCTTTAAATTTAGGGCTAATATCCACTTTTTATTACCATTCTTGCTGTATCGGTCTGAATACCTCACTCAGAATAATTTTTTGTACTTACATACTTTTGCCTGCAGATTTCATGTGTTTTTATTTTTAATAGCTGAGTAAACATCCCTTGTGTAAATGTACCACATTTTCTTTATCTCTTCTTTGGTTGAGGGACATCTAAGTTGTTTCCAGTTTTTGGCTACTATGAATAAAATTGGTTGGTATGAACATAGTTGAGCAAGTATCCTTCTGGTATGGTGGAACTTCTTTTGGGTATATGCCCAGGAGTGTTATAGCTCGGTCTTGAGGTATATCTATTTGACTTTTCTGAGAAATCACCAAATTGATTTCTAAAATGGTTGTACAAGTTTGCATACCCATCAGCAATGGAAGAGTGTTCCCCTGCTTGCATACCCATCAGCAATGGAGAAGTGTTCCCCTGCTTCACATCCTTGATATTATGAGCTGTGTCTTGATATTAGTTCAGGGAGCTACTCTGAGGTAGCTTAGAAGATAATAATGTTGCAGAGAGTATAAACCATAGAGGTTTGTTTAGAAGTTTCAGAGGAACCAAAGACTCTACTCATACATTTGTGTAGAGAATCTGTGGTCTGATTACTGGGGTGTGAATAATAAGAAACTAGTCCTATGACAGGGAAACCTTTCCTTTGGTGAAATAATGAACGTTGGTCAACTGGATCTGAAAGTTAGTGTTGATTATGTGGAGAACACCACTTTCCTCAATGTTACTGTGGTGCTTCTGCCTTCTGATAAAGCAAAGGCTGGATTGGGGTAAGCCCCTCATTTAATCTGGGAACTAGAACTCTGATGGATTGCATATGCTTGGGCTAGGGAGTGGTGCTATTAGGAGTGTGGCCTTGTTGGAGTAGGTGTGTCATTGTGGGCATAGACATTAATAATGTAGTCCTAGCTTCATGGACATGTGTCTTCTTTAGAAGCCTACAGATGTAGATCTCTCAGCAACTCCTGTACCATGCATCCCTGATGCTGACATGCTTCCTCCTTGAAGATACTGGACTGAATTCCCGAACCTATAAGCAAGTCTCAATTAAATGTTATCTTTATAAGAGTTGTCCTTAGTCATGGTGCCTGTTCACAGCAGTAAAGTCCTAACTAAGACAGAAGATGGTACAAAGGACTGGGGTATTGCTTTGATAGCCAAATCATACTTTTGTTTGGAAGAATGTGGATTTGGGGACTTGGATTTGGAAAGCAGTGGAATGCTTTATTGGGACTTAATTGGCTATCCTAGTAAGAATATGAAATATTTTGTTGCTAAGATTGATTTGAACTGCAGATCTAGCCCAAGAGGGTTCAACAAAGAGGAATTTCATATGTAGCCTAGAGACTGTTTTTGTGGTACTTTAGTGAAGATTGTGGCTGCTTTCTGCTCTTGTCTGAAGATTATACCTATGACTAAGGTAAAGAGATTTATATTAATTACATTGAAAAGGAAGTCTCAGAAGAGCTTGGTATAAATTATATCCTGTGCTTACTAAATTTCACCCTCATAAAGGGCATTTTAATGAAAGGAGCAAGCTGAGAAAGAAAAAATACAAAATATATGGTTTAAGTATTAAAGGTGATCAGGAAGTAGAATAGAGCTCAATCCTATATTCTAGGATATAACAGATTAAAGGACTTTGGAGTAAGATTCTACCCAGTAAATTTAGATTGAGACATGGTAAGCACACACCTTTATCTCAGGAGATAAAGCCAAACAGATGTGTGAGTTCAAGGCCCAGCCTGGGACAGAATATGTTCTAGATAAAGATAAACTTAAGTGCAGGAATAGTAATACTTTTAATCCCAGGGGACAGGAATGCAGATCTCTGAATTCAAGGGAAATCTACAGAGCAAGATTCAGGACAGCCATGCATAGGCAGTGAAGGAGTTGGGAAACATAAAGCTAGAAATAATGTATTAGAACAAGGGGGTCATGTTTCAGCTCCTGCAAGCTGCATAACTTGGTAGCTTCAGCCATGTGATTCTGGATTTAGATGAAAAATAGATGGGCCAACTGCGACAATTGATGCTGGTTAGCTGGAGCTAAGAAATTAACTATAATTAAGAAGAGACCAGCATCACTGAGGTTAATTCTGCTGGGAAGTGTTTACTGAGACCTAAAGAAGTTGTTTTCCAGAGATAGCCAAGGTTGTACCTCATGCTACACTTGTACGTGGTAAAGAACACACTTTATTTTTATAAACTATTGATGGCAACTAGACTGAATTCATGGCTGCTTGGTTATTGTGAATTGAGCATTTGTTATGTAAAAATAAGATGGCTGGTCAATATTTGATTCTTTTGTAACATCTGCATCAAAATATTTAATAAAACAGTTCACTATATAGTCACTTCTAAAAAAAACTATCTAAACTGAAACACCAAAATGCTGAAATCATTTAGATATTGTCTTAGGAGTTTTTGACTATGAATAGATATCATGCCCAAGGCAACTCTTTAATAGATCACATTTAACTGGGACTGGCTTCCAATTTCAGAGTTTCGGTCCATTATCATAATGGTGGGAAGTATGGCAACATACTGGCAGACATGGTGCTGAAGGAGCTTAGAGTTTTACATCTTGATCCCAAGGCAGTCAGGAGAGGACTATCTTCCATAAGCAGCCAGGAGGAAGAGGATGTTTTCCACAAAGGGCAAAGCTTGAACATTAAGCTTAAATCCTAAATCTACAGTGTCACTTCCCATGGGCCAAGCATATTCAAACCACCACGGATATATATCCTATATTGCTAATAAAGTAGTCTGCAGTGAGAAAATTATCACCATAGTATTTATATTTTCATTGTTTAATGTAATATATCTGTCTGAAATATCTCACAGTGAAGTTTAGTGATGTATAAAAATATCAAAATGCTTTTATTCCATATCATATGATGTAGGGATCCAACTCTTTATGAACGTCACACAAATTTTTAGTCAGTAAAAGATTTTATTCAGTTAAGAAAGATAAATAAAACTCAGAGTACATGAACCCATTATTTTGTGTAGTTAGCAACTGAGATGTAAGAAAACCTTCACTACCTTTTTATAATTAAGTTTTTCAGGTAAGTTTACTGAAAAAAGCTATTTCATGGAAAAATAAAGTACTAGAAAAACAGAAATGGCTTATAGCCTGAGCTAAATGATATCCAGATTGAGAACATAAGCTAAGTGGTTCTGGACTTGTCTCATATAAGTAAGATGGTAGTGAAGAAACCAACAAAATACAATACAAAAAGAAACTAAACAATAAATGCTTCAAATATTAAAGTATCAAAATATATGAATAGAAGGTCTTTGTTGGTAGCAATTTTTAAAAGATCATTTTATACATAAAATGATCTTTCTTGGTCATTTTATATATGAGAAAGCATATTTTCATATTTTTCTCCATAATTGGTGGGATTTTTTGCTGGCTGAAGGTTCTTGCTGTCTTTTAATCTTGAAGTTTGTTTTTATTGCAATGTTAGCTTCCTGACAATGATGAAAGGAAAAGCTATTTCAAAATCCAATAGGATTTTGTTGTCACTGGTTCCTATGTGGTAAGAAATACATGATACAGTTTATGTTTTACTTACACCAGAGTCTTTGGCTTCCTTAATTTTACACCATATTTTAATAACATGGCTCAAACATGGTGACATATGTCATCATTTTAACTTAAATAAATAATGAGAACTACTTCATATAACAGAAATTTTGTTGTAATAAATAAAACACTTTGATCTTTAAAATACTTGAAAACATATGTGAGAGAAAAATATCTACCCAATATAAACTTTGTCACATTGATTCAATTAATTTATCATAAACTATTCTATGTAGGTAAATTCAACTGATAATAATGTAATTGCTATTTGACTTAGGTGTATAGTTTTAAATTTGTATGATGTATATTCATTTACAAATTTATAGTTATATTAAAGTCTGTCATATACTAACATTTGTTTTACCCATTGTTAAACTCTTCTGTTCCTCATATCCTTTCACAATAATATTGTTCCTATTCCAAATGGCTTCATTATATTCATGATGTACATATTTGTATATATGTGTTACATATACATAAATAGTCTCATGTATAATCATATGTGTGTATATGTATACATACATTATATATATTTATATTATATATATTTATAATTTAATTTGATTATTTTAACTCCCTTCTCCTTGGAAACGAAAGAGCATCTTTATGATGCGTTTAAGCCATACATATAATTTGAAGAATGTCAGTTTTCTGTTATGAATACCCAATTTCATAGTTTAATTTTTTAACTACTTCAAATTCTTGTGAGTAGGTCTAAGTTTTATTGATTAACATCACTTGGAGGTGAATGTTAGATTTTCTTTGCAAATAATTTTATCTTTGTGAAACAAATAGCATATTTGATTCAAATTTAACAGGTCATATGACTGAATACATATTTTAAAGAGTACTCAAAGGAGCATTTTAGACTTACCTTCCTCTAGGAGTGTATAATATTAACTGTTCACATGTAGTCCATGATTAAGGTAAACAACTAGAGTGTGTTTAAGAGATTGTTTTCCATGAAATGAAAGAAAATAGTTTATACCTGGTAGAAATCCTGTAAATTTAAATTTTTTCCTTGTTTGTTTAGGTAAAAGTAGATATAAGTAGATACTATAACATATACCAAATAACTTATGTCATGCACTGGACAAATTTCTAATGTTAAGCTATGTACCACAGTTGAGTCATAAAAATCAGAAAGCATTATTATATTTTTGACTTGATTGAGTATGGAAGTTAATAAATGGAATCAAATAAATTTTCTCAGTTGTTAAACATGAAGATCTCATATTAGAAAATAAATTTCAAGTTTTATATGCATGTACTCTTTTCCATGATCTTAAATGCAATACAAATCACTTATATTTTTATATAAATATCTTAGATTTCAATCAATAATGTTTAGAAATTCCAAATGAAAGGATAATATGATTGAAATTTTAGAGGAAATATTGACAGAAGTAGCTAAAACTTAGTATTGTAATTAAGGGTAAAATATTTTTAAATTAATATAGTATATTTATTAAAATAGTAATAGGTTGGAAACATAAGAATTAGAGATTGATTAGACTTTTAAAATATAGAGTTTTGTGCAACTCGTTATCTAAAATTAAAATGAGAGTTGAATTAGCCATACATTCTTTATAGCATATGCTACCAAAGTTGAACAGAGAGACAAAATGAAGCAGGCTAAAGATTTTTAAGACAAGTTTACCAGGATATAAGAGATCAGATATGAAGCTAGTGGCCATGTGACCTCTAAGTAGCTTCAACTCTGAAGTTTGTAACTTGACCTGGAACAATGCTGTGTGAAGCAAAAATGAGTGGCAGAATTTAGCCGGTTTTTTTTGTTTACTTAATAGCAAAAGCAAGAATCACATAGCTAATGAAGGAGAGAGGCCTGAAGACTGAAAGAATAAGGCATCATTGAATTGAATTGAATGGATTATGCTTCAGTAGATTCTGGGAAAATGTCAACTAGTGAAACCATTCAAGACTCAGTTAAACTCTTACATACTGCATTGAATGAAGTATATAAAATATAAAACAAAGCAACGCTCTCGTTTTAACTTGGAAAACACAGCTCAAACACTACGGTGAGAGACAAGTCTTCATGCTTACATAGATTCATTTGATTTTTCGTTATAATAACTGCTATGAAGCTACAAAGAAGTAATCAGTAATACAACAATTTCTGAACACCCAAAGTTAATATTATTCATGACCTTATAAAAACATGTCTCTAGATTTACTCATGTGTATGGGATATATGAATGTACAATGTATAATTATACATTCTAGTAGGTGAAATAAAGTATAGCATCTAGGAAGAAAAAACTCTGAATGACCCAGAATGACTTTCAAAAGAGGAAGCATGTCATAAAGACTAACAGAAGCCAGTAGTAATAATAGAAGAAAGATAAATCAAATTTAGAAATCAAAATGCCTCATATGTTAACAAATCATTGAATCCACTTTACAAATATTCAAAATTCACTTTTTAAACTTACATATTGTTTATGTAATAAACACTTGTTCATAAAAATATATGTCAATATATTCCCAACAGTGGTATCTGTCAAGCTTACTAATCTTCATGTGCCACAGATGAAGGAAATTAAATTAAAATGTGTCTGTGACACACGAAAGAAAACAAATTCATCCATCTTTCTTTCTCATTTCTTTTGAATACAATTAAAAGAAATTTACATCTGATTTTATGAATATTTTTTGTGTGAATGATGTTTCTTATTCTCAACCTAAAAATTCTATTTTTTTCTGGAAATATAACTTTTTTCAGCACTTATTTGGATACTCCATAATGGCACTAATTTTTTATGTTGAACCATAGGGAAAAATTAAAATATGAACTAACTTGTATTATCATGTGAGGATGTACATGCATATAACTTACAGAGGTATTTTTGGAGAATCCAGAAACTTTAGATGAATGCTTTGCTGTATTAAATTGACACTCAGGCATGTCCTCTAGGTTTTTACCTCTCCATCTGTCTCTGCCACAGCGTCCATACAATACTGATGATGAGAACCACACAGGAAATTCTTAAACCCTGAACCAAAAACAATTCCTCCATATTTAGAGTTGTTTTTGTTTATTATTTTATCGCAGTGGTGAGAAACAATTATATCTAATACTATAGGACTTCTTTTATTTCCTTATGTTCATGAGAGTCCCTCTGGATGAAAATTTTGTTGCTTAATAGGAATTACCTAATAATCTCCTGGTTTTTACATCAATAATTTTCAATGTTTTTCCTGAGAAAGCATTCAGTGTCTTGTTATCTTTACAGCTTTCTCTGGTAAATAATAACAATGACAACTAAAACCTGATGTATCTTCCACTAATAATCTGTATTTACAAACTGTTAGCAATCCCCTTCCTCCTATTTTGATGTATGAAGCAAAAGGTTATTACCATTGTACTCTACTTCAGGTTTTGTTTGCTTCATAAAAAAAAGATGCCAGTCACTGATGAACATACTGGTAGGCACCTGTGGTTTTCAGGTAAACATTATTAACTCAAAAATGCTTCCACAGTATGCCAACAGACAGGGGAAGTCCTTGACCTATTAACTGCAGCTATGGGATTCCTCAGATAATGTATTCCACCGGTTGCAGCTCCAGGTAAATTCAAGAGACTAATTTGGTTCCTCTTCAGATTGCATTCAATCAATGGCTCAGTCCATTTGGAAAATCAATATCCACAACTATCATCTTTGAAGAAGCACATTATTCAGCAAAACCTAATTATCATAAATACTCCCTCTATTATTATGGCTCTCAACTATTTGTTAAAAACATGAAATAAGATTGTCTTGACATTTTTAGTGAGTGAATCTGTAACAGCAACAGGAAATTAGATTTCTGTACTACAATATGCTGTTACAATTGGTTTTTTTTTTTTTTTTTTTTTGTATTGCGATTCTTTTTTCGAGTCTGGAGATCTGACTGTTCAAAATTAATCTGGAGCTATACTAATCATCACCTCATTCAACTTTGTGAATTCATAAAAAATAATGGCAGAAGTGCTAAAAACCGGCTTCCCATTCTCAAAGCCTGCCTAGAAACAGCTACAAATTAAAAACTAATTTAAAGCCAAACTACACATGCAGCCGTTTATAAGATTAATATACCTGAAAGAGTAAGAATTGCATCCAAAATCTAAACTAGTAAACAGAATTTGTATGAAATAAAAATAATCATTTACTATAGCTATTATAAATATCATTCAAATGTATTTTCCAACTGTGAATACTTCTACAGAGTCCATTAACTATGATATTGCTGACTCCAGAAACCATGCCCAGGGTAGATGTAAGCCCTAGCTTTTATGAAGCACATAGGTGTTATTTTCTGACAACGAATAGTCATCATAATATTAAATGAGATATGTAAATTCTGAATTGGGGAAATTTTCTGTCATTGCACTAGAGACTAGCGATACATGAAACCTTGGATATTTAAAACATACACTGCCTGAATTAATAGTAAGGATATCAAAATGGTTCACAGAAAGCCCAATTTGAAGTTGTTTGAAAAATGTAAAGCAAGAATAACATACATATGCAAAAATATAGCTATGAAATTTATCAATAAACTCAGTAGTTAGAATTAAGTTGATATGGGAGAATACTGGCATATGTGTAATTTCAACTTAATCAAGTTATAAGTAATTGGTAAAAATTGTTTTACATGAATCCCATACTGAGCTACCATGTCAACATCCCTAATCCTTGGATCAGTGTCACACGGTATCATTTCATGATCTGTTATTGTATTTTATAACTACTCAATTTTGTCAATTTTGTTCTCATGAATGGGGTGACAACTTTGCCAAACTATTATTTGAAAATGAAAAATCAACCAAGAAAATGAATTTATCCTACTACCACAGAATATAGACATGGTAGTTTGATATTCTTACATTATACCTATAACTACTATTTATTGTTATTATTTTAATTCATCACCATCATTATTGGTTTTGTTTATGCATGTGGTGTGTTTATGAGGGCATATGTACTATGTGCATATGTGAAATTCATCAGAAGATGCTGTGGAATTAAGTTTCTCTTTTACTTTCCTGTGAATTCCAAAGATCAACATCAGTTCCTCTTGGTTGTAAGGAAGCAATTTTACTCACTGAGCTATCTCCCAGACATTGATGGAATTTAAAAATAAGTTAGAAAGAACAATGTATTACAAACTGCCAATTTGCTTACCAGAAGCTATCCGCAGAACTCTGGCCTGGTCCTAGAGGACAGAGAATTGCAGATTTCTGCGGGGAAGCCTGACAATGGTGGGCTGTCAGACCTCTTTTGTGGCTACGCCAGAGTCAGAGTTAGCAGGTGATATGCTGTAGGCAGCTAGGGGCCAAGGTCATGGCTACAAAGAAGTTGTGCTAGGCTCCAGAATTCAGTTGGTTGAGCCAGGTTTAGGTCCAGTAATGAAAGCTTTGGGAGAGAATATCTTCCCTGCAATGTTAGAGCCTGATAAGACAGGCACTCTCAAACACTCTTTGGTGAAATAACTTGTGCACTTTATTCGTTGTGAATAGAACCTTAGACACATTTGGGGATGGGTTGAGATCTAGAGGCAGATGCTTTCTATTTGTTTGGTTGTGAAGTTAGGGATGCCTCATCTGCATGTGGAAGGACTTCAGGTGTTGTCCCTATGTAACTGATTGTCACAGTCCTTTCACTGGGGTGTCCTGATCAAATCCCAGGGCAGGAACCTGGTTGGGAGTAGATTTAGAAGCCTAGTGTTCTCAATTAAGAGAAGTGCCAGAATTCCTGAATCCTCTCAACCTTAACCAGGTGTTCTGTCTGGCAGCACGTCTATTGTCCCACAACAAATTAAGATTCAAAATGTATACTTTTTATTTAATAAGTAATAATCACATTAAATTCAAAATGTTGGTAATCCAAAGCTGCTGACTTGATACAAACAATGACAAACATATGGGGTTATAGACGTGGCTCAGTAGTTGATAGCATGATTGCTTTTCCAGAGGATACAGGTTCAAATCCCAGCACCCACATAGCAGCTCACAACTGTCTATAACTCCAAGAAAGATATGCTCATACAAACATACATGCAAGGAAAATAACATTGCACCTAAAAAAAATTTAAAGTGTATAGGTGCTGGGGCTAGAGACATGGTTCAATGGTTAAGAGAAGACAGCTATTGTTATGATCCAAATTTGGTTCCCTGCATCCGTGTTGGGTGTCATACAACTCCTTGAAACTCAAGTTTTAGGAGTATCCAATCAATCTGAGGTATGCCAGTACCCAAAACCCACAGACACAGGCATGGACTTTTAGACATTAAAAACCAAAAATGAAAACTATTTGCATGGTAGATACTTGAATGTATAAGGTAAATATTTAGAAGTATAATACTATACACATGTTTGCTAGGACCAACAGCGGTGTGTGTGTGTGTGTGTGTGTGTGTGTGTGTGTGTAAATACGGATTTGCAAAATATATTTACTGAATATTGTTGATATACCACTTGCAAGAAAATAGTAGTTTGATGGGTAGATCCATGACATTGTCACATGTTTTTCCAATGTGAAAGAAAACTATGGTTTGAACTCATTATTGGACAAAGTAGTAAAATATGGGTAAAATTATGGTATTAAAATTTCTGCTACATGTGCCAAAAAAGAACTGCAAACTCCACTTTATGACTTGATGGAGACTCTTGCCTCCTTTGTTTTAGGATGTGCCAACTCTAAAAAATAATTGGAAAACCTCATCTTTATTTACAGGATTACAATCTATGTTGAATTCTGTGTATTAGGAATTTTCCTATTACTGTAAATGCATTCATTTTGTAATATGGGATCCTGTAATATGACATAAAATACATTAGAGAAATTGAGTCCTAAATTATTCTTTGCCAGTATGAGATGTCTTCTGTTCCAATACCCTCGCAAGACAGTGATAATAACTTCATTTCTCTCTGATAAACATTGCCTCTCAAAACTACAATGGTCACTTCAGAAGCAGTAGCAAAGTTAGGCACTACAAGTTATCATTATGATGCATTTCAGCAACCCTCTGTCCTTCCCAATATTGAAACAGAATGTCAAATGCTGGCTGATCTCTAATAGTTAAGCATCTTCTGTGGAGGTGCGCATTAGAGAAAACTCAATTCTCAACAGATGCAGTTGAAAATGTAGGTCATATAAGGAAAGAGATATTAATGTGTAAAGTGATATTGGAAGTGTAAATTACCTCCATGAACCATATGAAACTGGATTTGCACTCCCTGTTGGGAAAGGTGTATGTCTGAAATACTGACAACTCATGGGGGACTTGAGAAGTATAATAACCTGTAGTCAAGTCAATGGGTGACACCCTCATTTTACCAGAAGTGTAAATGACACAGAGTCCTCACATTTGGATTATTCTTCTAGGTAAAGACTCAGAAACAATTGAGATGCCAGTAACTAGAGAAAGGATACAGAATGGAAAATCATACGAGGGAATTATAGATTCCAGTCATGATCCCATGACTGGTTACAGAAATAATTGTCATTAGAAATTAATGACAATTAATTACAAAGTGATAATAATTAAGGAAAATGGTAACATGGCTTGTGTCCTTATATAAAAGACACTGAGAAATTAATATTAAAACTTAGAACTACATATATCAAAGTGAACTTTGAAAAAATGTATTATTAGAAGTGCATTCCAAAAAATAATCACAAGTGAAAATTACAAATATCTGATTTAAGAGTTAGCTTCCTCGGTGCAAGAATAGGCTCAGTCTAACAAAACAGATGAAATGAAAAATGAAAAAAGCCAACAATGAGTTGTAAGGTATTAACTTAGAGGGTTAGAATTTGCATATTGTGTGGAAAACTCCCATGTTGTTCTTGTAATCATTGGCAGAAAGAAGTATGCTGTTTTCTTTAAAATGGTTGGTCAAACCAGAAGGACTTGCAGTGTAATGCTGTGATGGGTTCTAGCCTGTGGAAAAATCACTCACATATTTGAATACACACACACACACACACACACACACACACACAGCACACACTTCCTAGAGCTACAACTTCAGGTGTTAGTGAGTTACTAGATGAAGAACTGCACTCTGGTCCTGTGATAGAGCAGTGAGTGTTCTCAACCACTGATCAGGAGAAGATTCATCATTTATACTTTTATTAGAATTGATACCAAAGGGCTAGAAAGATAAGGCAAAGAGACTAAGGTGTTAGCTGTAACTGTCCATGGAAGACTAGAGGGTGCCTTGGGCATCCATTTTGCAATGGAGAATAATCTAGGATAACAACAAAAACTATCAGGTGTACATTGGCAATTAAAAGAGAAATTAATAAACCTGAATATTTATTGATTTAAAAAAATATCAACTGTCAGTTATGTTTCTGGTACATTGCCATTATTTTTAACTGGAATTATATTCTTCTGAGAAGATACATAAAATAATAAATAAATAAATAAATAAATAAATAAATATAAATAAATTGAAAAATGTGACAAATGATATAAATAAATTCATAATCTGAAAAAGTGATGTCATATGGAAATAATTATGGGTTTGTAACAATCACCTATGTTTTAGGAAGATTTGATGTTTCACTAAAGGATTCTCTTGGTTAGATAAATAAAAACTATGTTGCAGCAAGCCATGTGGAACTATTTAAAAAGAACTACAAGACTTTACACATTGAGTGACATATGAAAGCCCTTAGAATGCTAAATTAATTATGAGAGGTAATAAGGGATTAGAAAGATGCCTCCATGTGCAAGTGCTTGCTGCTTTTGTAAATGACCTGAGTTTAGTTCCCAGTCCCACATTGGGCAGCTCAAAACTGCCTGTTAACAGTGAACTGAACATCATCCTTTAATATTCAAGGTGACCTGGATAAATATGGAATATAAACATAATCCAGGACTCCATACATACGCAAATATTAAAAACATTTTTGGTACATGAATTTATAAGTACTGGGGATATTGTCTAAGACAAGTTGGAGTTCACTGAAATATGCTTAAGTGAAGAAGAAATAGTAACATTCTTCCGATTGGTAAGATAGCTATACTTTAAAGCTATTGTAAATGGAAAATAATTGAAGTAAAGAGATAAGATGAATGAAAATTCCTACCATGCTGTTAACAGAAAGACTGTATTGAAAGTGAAGAGTATATAACGGTTAAAATTTTGCAACTATCCAATGGAAATAACATGATTACTGACATAATAAGATAGAATTTAGAAAATACAAATGTTCAAATTTCAGATAGCATAATAGATTCATTCAAAATGAGACTTCAAAGATAAGAGCTAATTAGATATATAGATTAGAAAGTCCCAGTATATAGATTGTATCTCCCATTCAAGGGCCTCAAAGTATCAGTGCTTACACATCTTTTGAATTGAGTCTTAGGAATATGCAAAAAACGTGTTTAACTTAAAAACACTAATGACATCAGTTATTGATTTTCATAAAGTAACAATAAGTAAATCATATATCAAAGAATTAATGGCATCAGATGAGTCACAAAGTGTATTGAAGAGGAAAGGCTGAATAATCATATAAATTGTGGAAAGGAAATAAATTATGCACTTAGAATCTACTATTTACTTATTAATGTGCAAGTCATTAGTATCTTTCTCAAAATACATAAGATTGCATTGTTATCATGCACAAATAATCACTGGCATGCATTCTGGGAGATTAGAAACAGAAGAATGGGAGACAAAAAGTAAAATGAGTTTATTTCCTTTTATTTCCTTAACCAATAATACTAGAAATTGGACAACAGAAGTAGCAATATGTAAACAGGGAAGTCAAGGGAAACTTGCCTTAATCTGTTTTAAACAGGAGACTGAATTCAACATGAAGAACAGAGATGGAAATAATCTAGAACAGTCTGTGCCAATGAGGCATCATGAAAACTAAATGCTTAAACTGACTTAATGCCATCAGGAATACTTTGGAATATTCACTGTCATCTCTTACTGGATCTCAGAGAATATGTAGAAAAATAAATTCATGGTCATTTCATGTATATTGGTAAGTGTGATACAGAGAAAGCATGGTGGGAGATAAGCTATTATTACTTTTATTTTTTTCAGTAAAATCATGAAATATATTTATCTGAAAATATTGAAAGAAGTGTGAAAGCAGTATTTGGTAAAAGAGTTAAAAGCAAAGAAATCATCTTTTAGAATATTATGCCAATCATATAAAATAAGTGTTCTAAGTTATAAAGCAGAGTAAAATGGTCTTTTTATTTATTACCTTATTTTTATCTGTTGAAGCACTAGGAATTAAACTAAGAACATTGGAAATGATAGGCAAACTGTTCCTCTTTGAGCTAATCTTCAATTAACAGAACAGAAGGAAATGATGTTTAAGAGTTTGGAAAGTCGGAGGATCTGGAAAAAGTTGGATGAGGAAGATGCATGGCAAATGACCAAACACAGCATGGAAATGAACACATAGAAATGCTTCCAAGAGGAAAGTTGTCATATATAATCACATATAATCAACATTACTGTGGTTTCTACAAAATCAGTAATTGATTTTAACTACTGAAATATATTTCCTGATCCATATCTTAACATATGTGAAAAAATGTTTTAGTCAGTTTTTAACCCTTTTCTTAATTTTTATTTCTGTACCAGATGGGAGGACAGTTGTCATTAGGTTCTGAAGGTATTAGGTGAGTTTACATTCAAAAGAGATGTCATTCTGTAAGGTAAAGTTAATAGAGCATTTTAATACACAGCAGACAATTAAGCTTTCCCCAAATGATTACAGAGCCAGTAAGATGGATGATCTGTTTTGGAATAAATGTGCTATTATTGCTTTCACATAATAGCATTTACAGAAAGACAACAGAAAAAAAAAGAGGTTGATATCAATGATAATTTCCAATTCATTATTAATTTCAAAGGAATTAGGGAAAACCTTAATATGATAATCTCTACAATGTAGCATTTGATATTAAAGACACTGGAATTTTCAGAAAGTTTTAAAGCTCTAAAAAGGCATATATATTTGTAGGGAAGCAAAGGGAGGATTTTTCAAATATTCCCCAGTTTATACACACAGCATTCTTACTTACTCTTCTGAAACAATGAACAGTTAATATATTATTATACATGTCTTTTGTGAAAGCCTCTGTAAATGGTCTTTATTTCATTTTTTTCTGCAATTTGTTATTTACATACAACAGTTACCTAAATACAGAGATATCATCTATAAATATAAATGATTATAAAATCTAATGAACTAATAGAATTTTAAGGATTGAAACTAAATCTAAATCACTAGGAACATTTTTTGACAACCAGCAATACTAAGCACTACTTGTTGATATTTTTTCCAAATTTAAGTTATCTAATTCAGCAATAAAGTCATTATTAAAGTCATCATTAGATTTGATATTTTCTTAAACTTCCTATGAAATGCTAAATGAAATTTCTACTACAAGGAAATTCTTTATTGCACGGTCTTATAGTGCATGTCTGTTTGATTCCCCTGTTTCTAATGGGTCTCCCTCTCTCGGATAAAGCCAGCTCATTGTTCAGAAAACACTTTGTCTATTTACTAATACACACACTGAATAATTTTTCTTCTTACATTCGTGCCAGTATCATTTGTTCTTTTGTTTTGAATAGCCATTTGTGAATTTTTTGTTGTGCTTTTTCAAAATATGTGCTATTATATGAATGTAGAGATGACTAACTAGATAAAATTCATGCTATGTAATTATAATGACTTAAGGAGGCCCCCAAACCCACATACAGCCAGGCACACAGAACTCACACTGGTGATTCTAGCATTCTATGAGGATAGAAGGGGAGTAGAGAGGCCAGATACAGGAAAACCTCTAACAGTTCACATGCAAGCTAGTCTGGAATACAAATGAATGAGCCACATTAAGGCCCTGTTTCAAAAAAGGTAGAAAGTCAAAACCTCCATATACATGGTATGACTATTCAGTTTTGCCTTGAAGAAAATAAGCAAGATGCATTTCTTCATATCAGTGGTACTTATTAGGATATGAATTGGCCTCTACGCACATCTGAAAAAGGTATTTCAAATTATGTCCTCTGATATTTACTTTGAACTGCTTTTTCATATGAATTTTGCTTTTTCCCTGATGCCTGTGACTTTCTCGGGCTTTATATACCAATTATTAATTGGTATATGAAACTAATTATTCTTATTTATATTCTGATGTACAAAACAATTTATTCTAACCAAACACTAAAACCTGAGAAGTGGTGATTCATTTTAAGCCATTGTTGATTTATGTTTATATGCATATCTAGACAAATGGATCTATATTGGTGTCTGTATATGGAATATATAATTTCTTAGGTCTTTTTATGCATTATTGATAAAGAAATTATTATTTTTATAGCAGTCAAATCACATCATGTCTGGAGCCTTCCATTAGAAAAAAACATAGTTGTTGACAGAGATTCAAATAGAGGAAATAGAAATAACGAAGCATAATATGACTATATTGCCATAATGCAGATTGTTCCCGAGCACATAATAATGCTTTATTTGTACCATGCTGTAATTGGCACTTCTGCATTCCTTTCTCTGAAAGCCCATTAGAAATACAATTATGCCAAAACATGATGATATATTTCAGCATCATGGAATTGAACCTTTGCCTTTGGCTGTAGTCCCATGAGGTAAACATAGTTCTCTGAGCAAAATATTTAACCAAAAGGAAAAAAAAAATAACCTAGAGAATGAAAGCTCATTTTACTACTGTGGTAGATCCCATATGCTTCTTCCCTTAGGATAAATTTTTAAAAACAAACAAACAGACAAACAAACAAACAGACAAACCAGTCCACCAGCTTTGATACCTCCCTGCAGAAAGTGTTCAGTTACTGATAAGATCAAGTTAGCAGCTGGAGCAGGCCTGAGATACTAAACAGCCTGCTATCTTATCTGCTCCAGATAATTATGTTGCAGGGGAAAGCAAGTAGTAAGCAGTAACAGCAGCTGCTGCTGCTTCTGCTGATGCTTGCACAGCAGAGTCTGTCCTTCCTGCAATCAGTAGGTTGATCCATTATTATTATTATTATTATTATTATTATTATTACTATTACTATTATGACTACTCCTCCCTACTACTACTAGTATCATTTTAGCACAAGAGGTGATTCTGGTGTTAGGTGTTTTGAAATTTTTCACAACACTACCAGATACATCTGTCAAAAACAAGTACCTGTATACTTGACCAAAGTGATTACACACATGGAAAACAGACTTGATGAGAATTCAGTGAAGTTCCTTTCAATAAACAAATGTTGACATCAAATGTTCTAGAATTGTTGGTCTCCCTACGAGAAACTTTGCCGGAAGGATTTTTGTAACTTCGAGAACAGTGAGGAAATAGTTCACTTTATATATTTTAAGAGAAAGACAGAAAATAAAAATATTTAAATCAAAGTAGATTTGTACACAAAGTAAAAAAAAAAAGTTTTATCAAGTTTTGAGATAAGTACCTACATTTATTTTTCCAGACCTTATTAACATTAAAATGTCAAGTTGTGTCAACAAAAACCAACATCACAAACAAAGAATATTATGATGATGGGACCAACTTCACTGTGACAGACAAAACAAGATGAGCTGAGAAAGATTTCATAAAAATAATAACTGCATTCCTGTACATTATTAAATCATTTAAGTCACTGAATCATATGGGTAAACATGTATTTTAAAGCTTGTTCTTTGGGAATACATTGAAATTAATTACTTTTGTGATGGAAAGATGGAAATAATATTGAGATGATAAATTTAAAGGGAACATTTAATTTGCATTAAATGAACTAATATATAGGAAAAGAAAATCGACATTTCAAAACAATATAATTAATTATGATAAAAAGTGTAAAATTTTAAGTGTAGTTTTAGAAAATTCTATTACCGTGTGTATAAATTCTTCCTCAAGATTACCCCTCTTTTCTTTCTTAAATAGAAACAGGCGATTTGCATTAATTTTAATGGTTCAACTGCTTCATTTCTCTCTACATGAAATTGCATGCTTCAGTACCTCATACCTGCTGATGTAATAATTCATATAATCTCAAGAGATGTCAAGAAGTGAATTAAAGGAAACGAAAAAAAGAAAAAGTGAACTAAAATTAATGACAGTCTCCTCCCATTTCCTGATTATCAGAAGAACAAGGTCACCTATTTAAAAGAAGAGGTCTTGGCTTCTCTTTCAAGTGTCCCGTGTGGCAAAGACTGTGAGGATGTTATTACATGTTGCTTTGGCACTGCTTGGCAGCAATTAATGAAACAAAACTAAGCCTGTCTATTAAAGGGAACAGAGCTCACTACAGACTTATTACACTGTAGTAAGTTACTACAGTATATACTAAAACTCTTCATGCTATAATTGAAAATATATTTGTTAGATTCTACCAAAAATAGGACTATTAATATATATGAGACATATCCACTCACATTGAGTGGTGTGTCATTATGTTTTAGTTTTTGTTTAGTGATTTTTATGTATTGCTCCAGCAAATTTCTCTGACAATATTCATAGATGTGTAGAGTGACTTTTTCATGTGGTCTGCAGTTTCACATTTTGAGTTTAAGAAGATTAATCTTGAAATCAAGATGAATCATGAAAACACTTTTATCACCTATGTAGATGATGTCTCAGAATTCAAAAAACTATATCTCCTGGCCCTGTTCTTGGTGACAAACACATTATAAGATGCACATAAAAGGAACGATCATCTCATTGCTGGTAGTTTTAATTTTGTTAGATAATATCAACCAAATATAGTATAGTATAGTATAGTATAGTATAGTATAGTATAGTATAGTATAGTATAGTATAGTATTGATTCTGCAATACCAGCTACATGGCTTCCTATGATACTTGTAAATAAATGCAAATACTATCTGTTTTAATGTGTCATATACAGAATGTAATAGTACTTTACAGCAAGCATATGGTAAAATGTTTGACCCCTAAAATAGCTTTATATTCTTAAAACTGGTCATATGTATTTGTTAGGGACAGAGGACAAAAAGTTCTATTTCATCCAGAGTTATATAACAGATTCAAGTTTAGATTAGGTGACATAAGACTGTATCTCAAATACCAAAACTAGAAAAAACAAACAAAAAACCAAAAATATCAGACACAAAATATGATAAAAGAAAAACTTAATTATTCACACTCTACAGAAAAGCTTAAAATAGATATTATGAGACCAACATCCTGGCCAATCAGCAAAATGTACATGCCATGCTTAAATACTGCTGGAAAGATATATGAAAGATTTCCTTGCCACAGTGTATCTAATACACATAGGAAGCACCAACATATACCAGCTAATTATCAATCTCTAGCTTTGAAGAATTAGTCTGTGAGACCAATATTCTATAGATGGAGAATCTAGTGATCTCCAAAGATACAAAATAAAAAGAAAGTATTTGTGTATATGTGTGTGTGTATGTGTGTTTGCATGTGTGTGTGTCTGTGTGTGTACATATATATACACACACATAACTCACATCCTCTCTTTTCATTTTGTATCTTCATACATCTCTATTATTTAATGATTCTAGAGTTTTAATTATTTTGTAGGTTGGGTAGTTAGTAGATATTATGAAATTTCACACTGGAAAATCTATAAACAAATACATTTTTTGCTTACGTTGTGTTTTTTAAATGTCTTCTTGCCAGCTTTCTCACTAAATGGAATGAATCAGTGTCTGATTAAGAATGATACTTTTCACATTTAATATGAACACAATTTATCTGCCTAAATCACTGAGGTTCATATTTTTAAAAAGTAAATGAGTTCATTATGCATTTTGTGGAATGAAAAAAAATTATCATGATATATAATTGTCAGGGTAACAAAATGGATCTCCTTAGGCAATTAATAATTTATTTCACAATTCAAATATAATTTCAGTTGGCATACTATGTCTAAGATTATTTATATCTTGCTACTTAATCATGACTGGTCCTCCATCAAATTAACTGAAATCTATCATATGTCTTTAGCCATTTCTATGTATTCATTTTCATGACTAGAATTTGTTAATATATTGTTGTGTTGAACATGTCAGAACTGGTACCTAGTAATGAGGTTTTGTTTCAATCTTATATTGGTATATTGTTTGAAATTAGTAAATTGCAGATAATTTCACTTTATTTTATTGACTTTTTAATTTTTATTAACCAATACTACAAATTTATTAAAAATCACTCTGCTTTCCTCTCAGGCACATGGCTATTTTAATCATGTGTTTATAACAGTCACTCTTTTTCCAGTGACTTTAATTATATTTGAAGGTAAGCACTTCTTATGATGGCATGTGCTTGACATTGTCTGTATTGTATGTTTCATTGTTTGCCTCTAGGTTATTGTACATATTTCCAGAATCTTTATGCTTCTCTCTGTATCCTTGTTCCAAATAATAATTTTTATGTCTATGTCTAGTTTATATTTTTGATTTTATCATGTAAAAAGGTTTATAGCCCTTTGTCATGGGCCCATGGCTGTCCATAATTGCTTTAACTATACATTTTCACTGTCTTCTCCCCACTTTGAGAAATTTCTATCATTATAGAACAATGCATTTGTTACATATGCTTGTACTAGTTTAGGACTCAGCCATTTCCCGGTTCTGTGTCTTCCTTCTAAAGACAAAGGCAGTTTGAATTCCTGTAACTTACTAAAATCTCTTGGTAATGAAAACTTGAAAAACTCTGCCCACCTTTTTTCTGACTCGCATGGAAACCTTTAGACATTTCTTGTATAGATACTTTACAAAATACAGTATTAATGATACATTATTAAATTACTTTGAAATCTGACTTCTTTAAACAGTGTCTAATGGGCATGAGGTAAATGAAACAGCCAAGTAAATATGACCAAAGTTAACATATACAACCTTCATTTTCACATTGATATTACTTCCCTTCAGCCATGCCATCCCTCCTATGATATGGACAAACATCAATCCACATTGAGATTTTGAGTTATAATTTTCACCTCTAAAACTGTATGGCAATGATTTATATTGAAGTATTTGTGGTTCATTATGCATTTCTAGATTATTATTATTGTTATTATTATTATTATTATTATTATTGTTGTTTTCATTTTACTTTTTTGACAGGGTCTTATATAGTCTAAATTGACCTTGATATTGTAATGTAGAAAAAGATGACCTTGAATTTCTAAACTTTCTATCTCCCAGTAGCTGGTTCTAGGTTATACAGATTACTACTATCATTGGTTGATGGTCAACCTCATTTCCCTTAAATAAAAATACAGGAGAACATAAATAATCAGGTAGAATCCTTAAAGAGGAAACACAAAAATTCCTTAAAGAATTATAGGAAAACACAATCAAACAGGTGAAGGAATTGAACAAAACCATCCAGGATTTAAAAATGGAAATAGAATCAATAAAGAAATCACAAAGGGAGACAACACTGGAGTTAGCAAAACTAGGAAAGTGATCAGGGGTCATAGACTCAAGCATCACCAACAGAATACAAGAGATAGAAGAGAGATTATCAGGTACAGAAGATACCATAGAAAATATTGACACAACAGAGAAAGAAAATGCAAAATGCAAAAAACTCCTCACCTAAAACATCCAGGAAATCCAGGACACAATGAGAAGACCAAACCTAAGGATAATAGGTATAGAAGAGAGCAAAGATTCTCAACTTAAAGGATCAGTATATATCTTCAACAAAATTGTAGAAGAAAACTTCCCTAATCTAAAGAAAGAGATGTCCATGAACATACAATAAGCCTACAGGATACCAAATAGACTGGACCAGAAAAGAAATTCCTCCTGTCACATAATAGTAAAAAGCAAAAGCACAAAACAAAGAAAGAATATTAAAAGCAGTAAGAGAAAAAGGTCAAGTATCACAAAAAGGCAGACCTAACAGAATTATCACAGACTTCTCACCAAAGACTATGAAAGCTAGAAGATCCTGGGCAGATGTCATACAGACCCTAAGAGAACACAAATGCCAGCCAAGGCTACTACACCTAGCAATTCACTAAATTATCATAGATAGAGAAACCAAGATATTTTGAGACAAAACCAAATTTACACAATATCTTTCCACAAATCCAGACCTAAAAAGAATAATAGAATGAAAACTCCTACACAAGGAAGGAAACTACTATCCTAGAAAAAGTAAGAAAGTAATCTTTCAACAAACCTAAAAGAAGAGAGTCACACAAACATAATTCCACCTATAACAACAAAAATAACAGGAAGGAACAATCACTATTCCTTAATATCTCTCAACATCAATTGACTCAATTCCCCAAAAAAGACATAGACCATTGCTTACCAATACTCCTGATGGGACAAACTGCCTTGTCTCAAGTTTTTAGACCTTGTGGAAAGAGAATCAAAAGAGAAATTATAATGATTCCTGTATTGTTCTTAAATGTGACCAGTTATCAAATCAATCATGGACTGGTCTAGAAATCAGTCCAATATTGGAAATAATAGTCTTCATTTGGAAGTCTAGTTTTGGACATTTTCAGAGACATATATGGAAATTAGCTGCAGTTTTCTATGATGTTATGTTAGCAAGAGATAAAGTTGGGGCAGGATCTGGATTTCAAACAGGTGTAAGAACATGTTTTAAGGATCTTCCAATTGTCAAGTTAAAAATACTATTGTTTCTTCTATAGTATTTAATGTAAGTTGCATTGATTGTACACCTTCTAATTGTGTTTGAGTTTTGAAATCTGGCATGTCAGTTACGGAGGTCTATCATCCAGCTTTTGTTTTATTGTCCTGAATATCACAGAACCTTGGTATTCTAAAAATAGCTTGCAAGTACTGGAAGAAAAGAGTCAGGTTTTAAAAAGATGCAAGAGGGTTATGAGCTTGATTATTACTGGTATAACAGCTTTAATTACATTAACTGCTAGGACTACTGCTTCTGCAATTGCTATGACACAAAAAGTTAAGACAGATAATTCAGTTAATCATTAAGCAAAAAAATGTTACTAATCTGTTGAATATACAAGAGGATTTAGATAGGCATTTATAAGAATGAATTGATGTTCTTTATTCTATTCAAATTATAGTAAAATGTTCAGAATTTAAGGGTAAGGACCCATTTTGAGTGTCATGACAAATAACACTGGATTCATATTAGTTCTAAAATTTACAGTGGTAGTCATATAATCAGGAAGAAGTTTAGAGACATTTGCAGTGTAATTGGCATAATTCTAAGACTTCTCTGCATGTTTTAACTTTGCATAGTGAGCTTATGAATTTCAAGAATAATTATCTGCTGAAAATTACCCATGGCCTGAGGTCAGTATTTCTAACTTGGTCAAGCTTCAAAAATAGCATATATAGCTTTATCACGCTAGCTCTTTTTGTCCTGGGAATACTTTCATTCCTGCCCATCATGTTAAAGCTTGTCTTTAACAATATCAAGTTATTAGCAGCCAAAATTAATGACTTGAACCTGAAAATGAACCCCTAGACAGAGTTATTAAATTAACAGTCTGACAAGCCAAGGACAGGTAAGATTCTGCACAGAGCCTTACCTACCTAAAACATAAGTACATTGATTTTGATAATGCATATTCCATGACTGGTAAGGAAGGCATTCTTGTCAGAATGACCTAAGACAGGCTCAGTCTTGTTAATGAGATAAAAAGGGGGAGAGGTTGAGAGCCTTTGGGGCTGCTTGGCAAGAATCTGACATGGGCCAAGGACAAGGAAGTAGGCTTCAGGCAGGAATCTGACATTAGGCTAGAACAAGGAAGTAATTTCAGTTAGTAATCTAGATCTTAGGCTAGAACAAAGAAGTAATTTCAGACAGGAATCTACATTTTAGGCTAGAACAAGGAAGTAGATTTCAGACATTAAAATGACTTTGGGCTTGGACAGGGAAGTAGGCTCAGATATTTTGGTCATCCAGATATGTCCTTAGAAACAGTGATCACTGAAGTGTTCACATATTTGGGTTTAATGCCTTGCTTGTTCTTTGGCTATTTGTGTTTATTGTCTTGCTTGTTCCTTGACTATTTGCATCTATTGTATTGCTAGACCCTTAACCTAGAACAGACCTTAATACATGCATGTAATTAAAATGGTATAAAAACAAAAAGGAGGAGGGGGTATGTGCTAGGGGTTTCTAGGGAGGGAAAATTGGAAAGGGGATGACATCAGAAATGTAAATAAATAAAATATCAAATAAAATATACAATAAGAAAATGAAGTAAAAAAAAAAAAGATACAGACTAACAGACATAATCAGGACCAAGAATTTTGCTTCATACATGTTACACACCTCAGTGTCAAAGAGTACAGGTTGGAATACAATTTTCCAAGCAAAAAGTCCCAAGAATCAGGCTGGATTTACCATTCTAATATCGAATAAAATTAACTTTCAACCAAAAGTTAAGAAAAAAGATAAGGAAAAACACTTCATAGCCTTCAAAGAAAAAATCTACCATGAAGAACTCTCAATATTTAATATCTATGTTCCAAATGCAAGAGCACCCACATTCATAAAAGAAACTTTACTAAAGCTCAAAGCACACATGTACCTCACATAATTAGAGTGTGAGTCTTCAACATCCCACTCCCATCAATGAACAGATCATGGAAACAGAAACTAAACAGAGACACAATAAAACTAACTGAAGTAATGGATCAAATTAATTTAACAAATGTTTATAGAACACTGCCTCCTAAAGCAAAAGAATATACCTTCTTCTCAGCACCTAATGGTACCTTCTCAAAAATTGACCATAGATTTGGTTACAAAACAGGCCTCAACAGATATAAAAAGAGAGAAAAAATACCATGCATCTTATCAAATCACCATGGACTAAGGGTGGTATTCAATAACACCGAAAACAACAGAAATCCCACATGTACATGTAAGCTGAAAAATGCCCTACTCAATGATAACTTGATTAAGAAAGAAATTAAAGACGTTTTAGAATTTAATGAAAATGAAGACACAACATACCCAGACTTACCGTACACAATGTACGAAGTGCTAAGAGGAAAGCTCATAGCTCTGAGTACCTGGAAATAGAAACTCAAGTAGTTTAACAGCACACCTAAAGCTCTAGAACAAAAAGAAGCAAATACACCCAAGAGGAGTAGATGGCAGCAGGAAATAATCAAACTCAGGGCTGAAATAAACCATGTAGAAACAAAAAGAACTATACAAAGAATCAACAAAACCAGGAACTGGTTCTTTGAGAAAATCAAAAACATAGATAAACACTTAGCCAGAATAATCAGAGTGCAAAGAGACAGTATCCAAATTAACAAAATTAGAAATGAAAAGGGTAATTATAACAACAGAAACAGAGGAAATTAAAAAAAAAAATCATCAGATCTTACTACAAATGCCTATACTCAACAAAACTGGAAAATCTGGATGAAATGGACAATTTTCTAGACATATACTAAACACCAAAATTAAATCAGGATCGGATAAACTATCTAAACAGTCCCATAAACCCAAAAGATATAGAAGCAATCGTTAAAAGTGTCCCAACCAAAAAATGGCCAGGACCAGAAAGGTATAATGCAGTATTCTGTCAGACCTTCAAAGAAGACCTAATACCTATTCTCTTCAAAGAATTCCACAGAGTAGAAACAGAAGGAACACTACCCAATTCGTTCTATGAAGCCACAGTTATGCTGAAATCAAAACCATACAAAGACCCAACAAAGAAAGAGAACTTCTGAACAATCTCTCTTATGAACATAGATGCAAAAATACTCAATAAAATTCTCACAAACCAAATCCAGGAACACATCAAAACAATCATTTACCAAGATCAAGTGGGCTTCATCCCAGCAATGTAGGGATGGTTCAATTTATGGAAATCCATCAACATAATCTACTACATAAACAAACTCAAAGAAAAAAACCACATGGTCACTTCATTAGGTACTGAAAAATCATTCGCCAAAATTCAACATCCCTTCATGTTAAAAGTCTTGGAAAAGTCAGGAATTCAAGGTTCTAAACATATTAAAAGCAGTATACATAAAACCAGTAGCCAACATGAAACTTAATGGAAAGAAACTTGAAGTAATCCCACTACAATCAGGGACTAGAAAAGAATGTCCACTGCCTCACTATCTATTGAATATAGTACTTGAATTTCTAGTTGGAGCAATTAGACAACAAAAGGATTAAAGAGATAAAAATTGGAAAGAAAGAAGTCAACATATCAATATTTGCAGATGATATGATAGTATACTGAAGTGATCCCAAAAATTCTACTGAAGAACTTCCAATCCTGATAAACAGCTTCAGCAAATTGGCTGGATATAAAATTAACTCAAATGAATCACTAGCTTTTCTATATGCAAAGGATAAACATTTTTGAGAAAGAAATTAGAGAAACAATACACTTCAAAATAGTCACAAACAATATAAAATATCTTTGTGTGACTCTTTCCAAATAATGAAACATATGTATGACAAGAACTTCAAGTCTCTGAAGAAAGAAATCGAAGAAGATCTCAGAATTTGGAAAGATCTACCATGCTTGTGGGTTGGCAGGATTAATATAGTAAAAATGGCCATCTTGCTGAAAGCAATTTACAGATTCAATGTAATCCCCATCAAAATTCCAATTCAATTCTTCATAGAATTAGAAAGAGCAACTCTCAACTTCATTTGGAATAACAACCCAGGATAGCGAAAACTATTCTCAACAATAAAAGTATTTCTGAGTCCAGGAATCACCATCCCTGACCCCAAGCTGTATTTCAGAGCAATAGTGATAAAAACTGCATGGCATTGGTTCAGTGACAGACAGATCAATGGAGTAGAATTGAAGACCCAGAAATGAACTCACACACCTATGGTCACTTGATCTTTGACAAAGGAGCTAAAACCATCCAATGGAAAAAAAACAGCATTTACAACAAATCGTGCTGGTTCAACTGGCTTCAACTGTGGGTTAACATGTAGAAGAGAGCAAATTGAACCATTCTTATTCCCTGTACAAAGCTCAAGTCCAAGTAGATCAATGACCTCCATATAAAACCAGATACACTGAATCTAATAAAAGAGAAAGTGGGGAAAAGCCTCAAAAACATGGCCACAGGAGAAATGTTCCTGAAGAGAACACCAATGTCTTATGCTCTAAGATCAAGAATCAACAAATGGGACCTCATAAAATTGCAAAGCTTCTGTAAGGCAAAGGACACTGTCAATAGGACAAAACGGCAATCAACAGTTTGGGAAAAGATCTTTACCAATGCTACATTTAATAGAGGGTTAATATCCAATATAAACAAAGAACTCAAGAAGTTAGACTCCAGAGGATGAAATAACCCTATTAAAACATAGGGAAACAGAAGAAAATTGAATAGCCAGGAAGCACCTAAAGTAATGTTCAGCATCCTTAGTTATCAGGGAAATGCAAATCAAAATAACCCTGAAATTCCATATCACACCAATCAGAATGGCTAAGATCAAAAACTCAGATGACAGCTGATGCTGGCAAATATTTGGAGAAATAGGAACAATCCTTCATTTTTTGTGGGGTTGCAAACTTGTATAACCACTCTGGAAATCAGTCTGGCAGTTTTTCTGGAAATTGGACATAGTACTACCTGATGACCTAGCTATACCACTCCTAGGCATATACCCACAACATACTCCAACATGTAATAAGGACACATGCTCCACTACGTTCATAGCAGCCTTTTTTTTAATAGCCAGAAGCTAGGAACAACCCAGATGTTCCTCAACAGAGGAATGTATAGAGAAAATGTGATACATTTACACGGCTATTAAAAGGACTTCATGAAATTCACAGGCAAATGAATGGAACTGGAAAATATCATTTTGAGAGAGGTAACCAATCATAAAACATCACACATGGTATGCACTCACTGATAATTTGATATGAGCCCAATGGTTTTGAAATACCCAAGATACAATTCACAGCTCAAGAAGAGGGAAAACCAAAATGTGGATGCTTCAGTGCTTCTTAAAAGGCAGATCAAAATACTCAAGGAGGAAATATGGAGATAAAGTGTGGAGCAGAAACAGAAGGAAAGGCCATCCAGAGACTGTCTCCACCTGGGGATCTATCCTATATAGTCACCAAACCCGGACACTATTGTGGATGCCTGGAAGTGCTTGCTGAGGAGAGCCTGATATGGCTGTCTCCTGAGAGGCTCTGCCAGAGCCTGACAAATACAGAGGTGAACGCTTTCAGCCAGCCATTGGAATGAGCACGGGGTCCCTGATGAAAGAGTTGGAGATGGGACTGAAGTTGCTGATGAGGTTTGCAGTCCCATTGGGGAAGCAACAGTGTCAACTGGACAGGGTCCTCGGAGCTCCCAGGACCAGACCACCAACCAAAGATACCAAACAGTATAATCTGTAATATTTTTTCTAGATATTGCAAATATTATATTCAATAGGCCAACACATTCTAAAAATAGGTGAAACACTCAGAAAAACTCTAAATTCCTAAAATCTGGGTGAAATAAGCCTATAGAATGATGTCTTTCCCTAAGATGTGAATACTCAACCGTTAGGAATCTAAATGTACACATAGTATTCATTTTGGAACATCTCAAAGATTCATTTCAACTAAAGATAATTATAATGTGATTTATATGAGGAATCTTAATGTATTTAATACAAATACTGTTAAAGTGTATTTTATGATAAAAACTTTACAAATAAACCCTGAATCATGAATGAAAGATATGGCAATGTTGCACAGGGAATGAGTAAGTTAAGTTCTGCCAAAATTACAGCAAATTGTCTGTTGGTTAAATATGATTGGTCTGAACACCATCTAGATGGTACCTCTTCAATCAGGAAATTAAGACTTTAGAGTTTTTATGAGTCATGTTTGCTATTTAAAATTATACAAAGTCGAAAAGTAGACATTAGGAAACCTCTGAAATCAACAACCATGAAATAACTTTAAAATTATTTCTTTATATATTCCTATTTAAATGTGTTATGCCCATTAAGATATTTTGTTTTAAATTGCTCATCTTGTATAATAAATTGAGTGGGAGTGGAAAAAGCAAATGCTTATAAAATTGAGTGAAGATAGATCAATTTAAATTATTTACTTCATATGGGCTCAGTTGCTTTTGACATGCTAACATTGAAACAGGAGAGTACTTTAGTCCCTAAACAATTGAAACGTGATTTTGCATTATATTTTCCTAAAACCTTGTTTTCAAGAACATAGTAACAGCAATGATCAAGTGGTAAATTGGAGAGAACAACTGACTATGGACCTCTTATACTTAGTCCACACACCTATAACATAAACCTAAAATCTACGGCTTAGATAATTGAGCATCATAAGTCAAGGAGGACAATAATTTATTGAAAAATACAAAGGAACTAAGAAAATGCTGTAATATCGGATGTTCTATGTATTACATGAAGTTTCACATATGGAATCTTAATACGATCACCTTGACAAAATCTTCACAATAACAGCATCAGTTGACATCTCACCATAGATGAGAGAAGCTTCACTGAGCCGTATTACAAAATGATAAGCCACATGTAATTAATGGTTGCCAGACCAGAGTCAGTCTTCTACAGGAACAAACATCCAAGAGATTATGCAATTATAAAAGTAAGCCTTAAACACATACACATATGAACAACATTTAGTAGATTTAGTAGCTTGTATTATTACATTAAATGTGCAACAATAATAATTAAGATTCTATCATGATCATGAAAGAGAGTTGGGGGATATAGTAGGACTTGGATATTCAAGATAGTATGGGTGGAAATGTGTATAAATAATATTTGTGTAAGAAATTTTAAAATAAATGTTAAAAAATGTAGAGTGGAGCAAATATGAAATGTCAGGTTTAAAAAGATGACCCTCATTAAACTATGGAACACTGAAACATTCATCATTTTTAAGGACTATTTGAAAACTATAGGAAATAAAGAATAGTTTTCAAAATCTGTTTCCATTATCATACAATTATACCTGTTAATTGACCAAGCACTACTAACATGTGCATTCCACTCTGTTAAGGTGAAGAAAATATTGAAGAAAAGATGTATTTTTCCTCTCTTCACACCCATTAGATATGGCTGCTTTTGCTCACAAATGATATATTTTTACAATGACAAAGTAATATATTTTCAAAGTCTGTCTCGATGAGTCTCAATAAAGAAGTAAAAGTTTTTGTAAATTAAGAATATGAATTGGGTTGAGTTAATTTTCAGAGCTAAGAAGGGTCCCAGGATGTCTTCATGCTCTGCACAATGCTTCACCAATTGAATCCAACAGATTCAACCTTTGGTTAGTATTTAATAGTTGCTGTTTCGAGTATGTTATCTACTTCAGATTGTATGAAATTACTTATAATGCCTTGACTGGTATCAATTAAAATCCATATATAATAACTGCATACAGCTTGCTTATAAAAGCATGGAACTTAGCGTCCAAAGCAGAGGAAGTTTTATTTAAATAAACAAAACCTAAAACCAAAAACCTGTTGCATGTGAGGACTCCACTTTCAATGAGTACCATCCAAAACCATGTTTGTTTTTCTTCTTAGAATATATGCATAAATAATTGAGTGTTTTAACTTTAAGTTTAATCCCTTTTGAAGTGATTGTTTTCATACATGCTACTATATCATCGTCTTCATTTTCACCTTCACTCTTCCCTCTATCTCTGCTTCCTTCATTCCTCTCTGTCTCTTGTTTCTTCCTAGACTTCTGTCCTTTCTTTCTCCTTCTGTTCAGATTTCCTTCCCTGAAATATTGCTTAAATTTTTTTTTTCCCATAAGGCTCATTTGTAAAAAGAAGTACACTCATGCACACACACACACAAACACACACACAACACACACACACACACACCACAAGTCTGCATGCACGCACCCAGGCCCACATGCCTTCCCCAGAAGTACAGCTTTACAATACACAGACCTTTCTTTTCATGGCCAAGAAAATGTTCAATGGTTCATTCTCAAGCAGCATGTTTAGGTTTCATTATGCTCTCTTTTCGTTTTTATTTATTATTCTTTTTTAAACTTTCGGGAAATACAGAGTACAAGAGTATTTTTTTCTCAAAGCATTTGCATTTAATTGCAGGATATGCATGTCCCATATGAAGAAGAGACTATCAATTTATAAGGTGCCCTCTGATAGAGGAGTCAGAGAAGGAGAAAGAGAAGGTCAGACGAGGAGAGAAGAAGTTATGGAAGGGGAGAAAAAGACAGAGAGTGAGAGAGAGAGAGAGAGAGAGAGAGAGAGAGAGAGAGAGAGAGAGAGAGAGAGAGAGAACTTGTTTTTACATGTGAAGAATCATTTCACTAGTTTCAGGAGAGAAAAGCCAAATCAGCTTAGGAGCTCAGAACTAAATAGTGCAGGTGCTTGAGTTTAGCTGGGATTTTATTTTCACCTCATTCTTCTTATGACTCCATCATGTTAACACTCTGAACTAAAAACATCATGATCTAAAAGTCAGTCTACAGAAAAGTATCTATTAGAACCTCACCTTGGAGAAAAAATACTGTACTTGACTGAGCGTTAAGTCTCCGGTTTGTTTATTCAAGGAAAGATTTCCCATACAGCCTTGGCAGCTGTTCAAAGTCTAAATCTAAATGCAAATAAATTCAATAGGATCAAAACAGTGTCTCTTTTAGGAGTGGTTTACATGGAATATACATTTTGAATTGTTATAGCAGTAAATATATTTTTCATCCTGCTGTCTGTAAAATGTTTTAATTGGTTATTTATGAAGAATTATGAAGCCCAGGAACACGAAAAGGATCAGAAAAAAAAAGCACATTATAATCTGTAATAGCTGTTTTCAATCTTACAGAAATATTTTATGGAATAAATTATAACCAGAAAGTTACAAATGCCAGTGTAAAACTGGCTTTCTCTTCCCATTTACGTTTTAATGCTTTGTCTACTCAACAGTAGAGTAAGAAAAGAAAACAGAAGTGAAAATACACCCTCAGTTAAAACATGTCTATTGTGCTTTTGTTTCTTGGAAAATTTGTGAAAGCCAACAAAATGACGCAATATGCAATTTCTTTTTTTTTTTAATCGTTTATAGATTTTTTTAAAATCACATAATATATCCTGATTATGCTCTCCTCACCTTCTTCTCCTCCCAGGTCCTGTCAACTTTCTCCTCCTATCTTGATCCATTTTTTTCTAGTCTTCACTAGAAAACAAACATTTTTTCTAAGGAAAATTAAAAAAAACATTAAACTAAAATATAATATAAAAATTAAACAAAAACTAACATATTGGAATTGGACAGTACAAAAAGAAAGAAAGAAAGAAAGAAAAAGAAAGAAAGAAAGAAAAAGAAAGAAAGAAAGAAAGAAGAAGGAAGGAAGGAAGGAAGGAAGGAAGGAAGGAAGGAAGGAAGGAAGGAAGCCAAGAAACGACTCAAATAACAGAGGTCTAATATATCCCATACTTGAGAATCCCTTAAAATACTAAACTGGAAACCACTAATTATATGTGAGGGTCTGGTACAATCCTTGTTGGGCCTGTGCATATTGCCTCATGATACTCACTTGCAGTAATGAAAAGGAGGTCTGAGATCATGCCTATATATTTTCACTATCTCATTCTTATGTTTAGAACTTTGGTTATTCACAATATAAAAAAATGTTGTATGATTGGTGTTCAAATGTGATATAATATAGAATATTTGCAGCAAAAAAACGTAGAAACTGTAAAGCAACTGCAGGTTTCTTAATATGGTGGGTTGTATGGTCATAAAAACATGAAGAAGTCAGGGGAAATTTATCATTATGGACATCTTTGAGAGTAAATCTCTATATGTCCATGAAAGAGGTATCAGGATTTGATACCATCTGGATTCAGACTTATTGGACAAGAGGACCTAAAAAAAAAAAATAAGCCAGATCAGCATGATAGTTAAGAAGAATGTCATATAGTAATTAATAGAATTTGGTATAATGATTGAGAGTAAAGATGTTAGTCACAGGACAGCAGACTGGAATCTAAAGTGTTGAGAAAGGTAAATTAGCCTCATTGATGATTTTCCCATTAATTTCTCAAACTTTTATTCATAAATATGCACTTTTCCTTTTTGTACTTTACCATCATTATTTTAGAGATAATTTATACTCATTTTCTATCACAAATGAGTTATGATGCCTTGCTACAAAGATTCACATATATAATTATAATTTCAACTCATGAAACATATGAACCAATTTACCACCTACTCCACGACATACTTAAAAATCATGCTCACACAATTCCTATAAATTTTAAGTTAATAAGTCATAATAATCACATGTACACAAATATGGAATAGACACATTGAAGGTTTTGAAATACTATTTCCCATTGATCAAATTAGAACTAATGTTAATTATCACTGAATAAATTATTTGTTGGCAATTTTAAAGCTTTTATACCAATGTAATCATCATCATAATCTTGAAAATTAGGTATATTCTATTCAGTATAAAACATGGCATGAAAGTAATGTATTATTTCATTCTTTCTTCAGCCAGTATTTCATAAAATTACAAATTCAATTTTCTTTTGAAAGGAATATTTAATTGGTTTCTTGTCAGTCTCTGAACATTTTTGGAATTCCATTCCATTTTACTAGAAGAGGAATTTCATTATAGATAAGTTCACAAATAAGATCCAATCTGAGTCCGCAGTGACTGAGCACAGCTTCTTCTTAGACAAACAAGCATTCTAAATGCCTCGTAATAAAAACTAAGCTGTCTAAACAGAGCCTCATGCCTCCTTATGGAATATGGTCTGTTCTCTACCACTCATCAAAAGTTGCTTTGATGAGGAACTAAAAGTCTTATGCTATACTTTAGTTTTTTCAGGCATAGATGACATGGTTATTGAATTTTATGTTTACTTTAGTGAGGCCTATGCAAATTAGCATTTTACCTTTTTGAAGTAAAATGTATCTATTCATTTTTCATGCAATGCTTCAAAAGAATTACTGTCTTATGTAAAACACAAAATAGTTGACTGCTTCAATATAAACTTTTGAGGACGGAAGTTAGTCTATATGAAAATTACAAGAAAAACAATATTTTTACCTAATAAAATGTTTTGTTTTATTACATAAAGAATTTGTGTGATGAAGTATTTATATTCATTGATCACTATCCTTTACTTTTCCTGGACCTCCCTCATAGATCTAGACTTAATTTTCTGATAATTATTTCTGTTTCAAACAACAAATAAATGATGTGGTTTATACAAAGGAGAAAATGACAGAAGTTAATGAAGTAAAGACATACATAGACCATTAGATCTGTGCTTCAACTTTCGTTGTACTGCATTTACAGCCTCCCTTGAACAACATAAGGAGGACTGGACATTTCTCTTCAATTTAAACTCTCAGGTCCAAGAGTTTGTTAATTTAATTCTATTGTCATGGGATTCAAGGATCTTAGTTATCAAATACCAAGTTGTCAGGCCTAAAAATTCTCACTTATGAGTAACACAAAACAGAAAAAATGCAGGTTTATATTATATATTTATGTGCTTGTGAGAGACAGGGGAATACAAACACACACACACACACAGAAAGAGAAAGAGAGAGAGAGAGAGAGAGAGAGAGAGAGAGAGAGAGAGAGAGAGAGAGAGAGAGTAATAGATGGCTTAAAAATATTGGCTAGCTTTCAACCGTGCTCGGCGGCTCCAGCCCCGCGCACCCCCGCCTCCAGCCCTGCCGGCGGCCCCGCAGGGTGAGGTGGCTTTGACCCCGGGTTGCCCGGCCAGCGCGACCAAGAGGAGGTGGCCTGGACAGCTGAGAGTGAACGAGAAGCTGATTGTCCCACAGACCTGGAAATGGCCGCCCCCAAAGGCCAAGACCGCTGGTCCCAGGAAGATATGCTAACTTTGCTGGAATGCTCCAATGACAGCTCCAAGTTCAAAACCACAGAGTCGCATATGGACTGGGAAAAAGTTGCATTCAAGGATTTTTCAGGAGATATGTGCAAGCTCAAATGGGTGGAGATTTCTAATGAGGTAAGGAAGTTCCGTACATTGACCGAATTGATCCTCGATGCTCAGGAGCATGTCAAAAACCCTTACAAAGGCAAAAAACTCAAGAAACACTCAGATTTTCCAAAGAAGCCCCTCACCCCTTACTTCCGCTTCTTCATGGAAAAGCGGCCAAGTATGCGAAACTCCACCCTGAGATGAGCAACCTGGACCTGACTAAAATCCTGTCTAAGAAATACAAGGAACTTCCAGAGAAGAAGAAGATGAAATATATTCAGGACTTCCAGAGGGAGAAACAGGAGTTCGAGCGAAACCTGGCCCGATTCAGGGAGGATCAATTTAAAAAATAATCATACTTGTCAAACCAAGTAGGCTGTCTGCACACAGACTTTTCCTCCTCTTTAGCTCACAAAGAATCCAGTAATCAGTTGTTCCTTTTCCTCTCTTTGCTGTGTTCTAGTCACCAACTCTGGCACATACCACCTCCCCAAACACAGGCCTGTCCCCAGAAGACCATGTACCTGTCCACTAAGGGATGTCATCCACTCTCTTGGTCCCTCCCATCTGTCACTAGCCCCAATATACTTCCCCTTCTCATCAAAATACTCCAGGCCCCAAATATGGAAGAGGCTCCCTTTTAGATGAGAAACTGTACAGGCTTCCATAACTCCAGCTACCAACTCAGGCAGAACTCTGTGTTCCATAAGAGAGCACAATAATCACAAGAAGTCCAGGCTAAATTCTAGTGAAGAATATTTACTCAACCACAGGCCACATGGGCCAAAAGATTAGAAAATAAACTGTCCTAGAGTCCTAGAATAGTACCAAATGCAGACACACAGACAGACTTAGACACATGAAAACACACACACACACACACACACACACACACAATCAAACAATCAATGAAATGAATAGAGGTGCTATTCTGCTATAAGCGTAGATCTGTGCCTATCTCAATTGTCTTCAGAGAGGCTTCCTCTAATGGCTGGTCAGAGCATATTTATAGACTCATATTCAAATATTAGTTGTAGCTCTGGAAACCCCACAAATGAGGGAGAAGAAGGATAGTAGGATTCAGAAGAGACACCAGAAAAACAGAGCCCACAGAATCAATAAAGCAGGGAACATAGGGGCTCCCAGAAACTGAAACAACAATCTTGGAGCCTGCAAGAGTCTTTGCTTGCTGCTCTGTACACACGCTGTGGTTGTTTAGCTTCAGGTTTTTGTGGGACTCTTAAAAACGTGAGTGGAGGGTTTTCTCTGATTATTTTGCCTGCTCTTGAGACCCCTTTCCTCCTACTGAGTTGTATAGCTTAGCAATGACATAAAAGTTTTGACTAGCCACATTACATCTTGTTCTGCCTTGTTCAGTTGTATCCAAGGGTCAATTACAAAGGAGAATGGAAATTATAAGGGGACCATAGACATAAGATCTCACCATAACATTTGTAGAGATCTCTATTATGGTGGAACTTCATAAATCCATACTGGTTTAGTTTTAAGTGTCATCATTAAAATAATATGAATGTTTATGATAAAGTCTATTTTTAATTGCCAACAAAATCAAAGTAAGAAGTATTCTTGTGTTTACTTAACAAGATAATAAAATAATCAAACACAAAATATATCACTCACTATTCTGAAGATGGGTGAATACAAACTGTGGTAAGATTTCAAAATATAAAGATTTTTTGAATAACTTGATATAAAATCATAATTCTATATCACTCCTGCTTTCATTACACCCTAAAATCTTCCCTATCATTCTCTTCAAAATCATGTGTTTGTGTGTATGTGAGTATAGTTCATTTCATATAAACATATGTGTTCATCTAGCTTTCTTGTAAGTGCCTGTTTTAGACTTGACAGCTGGATTTGGAAAAACCTATATTCCAATACCACCTTGAAAATATTTTTTTATTATTCATCAGTGGGAAAATTACAGAACTATAATCATTCAGAGGCAACATAATCAAATCCACACACAGAAGAGTGTCATGTACATGGTTTGGCATGATATGGTGATATTTTAGAACAAGGACATAGTGCATTACACTTTCGAGGCTCTGCATGTCCTTCTTGAATAAAATCACTGGTCTCTGTAAGCTTTTGATATCAAGAGGAAATACTTGATTGATCTCCATACCTAGAATTTTCTGAGAGCCAAATTTTGTTAAGTAACTACCATCAATATACACATGTTTGTTTCATAAGAACTACCTAAGAAAAATATCTCAGTTCTTTTAGGTAACTAGAGATGCACACAATTCTGAAATCATTTACAATCCAGCCAGATGTGTTTGTAATTTACACACAGAGAATAAAGTCATTAAGTCAAAAGACAAATATTTACAAAATAATAACAGGCTCTTAGAATAAATATTAACAACACTGCTATTTAAGTTAGCAATTTGAAGGATATCACCACAAAAATAGGCAAATCAAATGACTGTTGAGGAAATCCATTCTAGAAAGATGCCTTTCTTATAAAACAGACAGTTCTTTTTGTGTTAATACTTTCCTAATAGATAAAAGGCCTTCCAGGTAAGCAAAGCTACCAATTTCATAGGTCCAAATGATTGGAGTAAACAGAAAATTGAAGGCTATTATAGAAGACCAAAGCACAGCTAATTCCAATGAGCTGAAGTAGTTTATATCCCCCAAAATTTAGACTTAGCATTGGAATAATGAAAATACCAAATAACTAGTGCCTGGGGTTTTAATTATACTCTCATGGCCAATTCGTGTTATTTAAGTTGTAAAAACCTTCTTAAACAATACATTCAATCCAAACAACATTACTATTTATCACAGGCCTTTAGAAATTCAATGGACACCTTGCACACTCTCCAAAGACAATTCTTGCTTTCTCTTCAGAGAATGGTACCTCTAAACATCAGCATAAATTTACTTCGAAACACAACTTAACTTAAAGAACAAAAGAAATGTTAGGGGAACCCTTATATGAAGTTCATTCAAAAAAATCTTTATATTTTGAAATCTTATCACAGTTTGTATTCACCCATCTTCAGAATAGTGAGTGATATATTTTGTGTTTGTTATTTTATTATCTTGTTATGTAAACACAAGAATACTTCTTACTTTGATTTTGTTGGCAATTAAAAATAGACTTTATCATAAACATGTCATATTATTTTAATGATGACACTGTATTTATAAAGTTACACAATTAAAACCTATTAAAATAAATAACTAGGAGCTAATTGTAGGATAGAAAGTGCAGGCAATTTTTCTAAACAAAATATATGTTTATAAGAAATTCTCAAAAATAAAGGAAAATAATAAGTAGTAATATAATGAAAGTGAATTATGTGATATATAACAATACCGTTTAAGTATTATGTAGCAATGTTTCCACTTAGTTTACCATAACTGCACATTCAATCACACCACACACACACACACACACACACACACACAGTCTATAAAATTTTAGTGAAGTTGATAAGGAGCTATCTATAGCACATGGCCTAGGTATGGATATTTGTCACCCAGCTTTAGAATTGTGTGATCACACACTGACAACATCACTCAATGGTGCACTTCTCATGCTGCACCGCTAGCACACTGATGGATGGTTCCTGGCTCCATCAGCTACCCTGAGGATGCCATTTCAGAACATAAATCAGACCAGAAGGGAACAAATACATACATTTGATTCATGTGGAAAATTCTCAGGATATAATTTCTAAAGGCTACAGATAAAATCATGTCTGTATTGGGTTTGTGCAGGTATTGATTTGGCAATGTAAGTATGTAGATAAGCATGCATGCCTTTGTATTTGTCATTAGACCCAAATCATAAATTTAGTCTAAATATTTAAGGATTATTAATAATAATCCAGAAAGAAATCTATATATTTTCATAAATACAAGTAATGTGATTACATAGAAAGTCACAAATATCTTTGTAAATAAACTCTGTTAGAATAAAAAGGAAGGGGAACAGCAATTCAACTGGCAGTGCACCAGTCATAGCAAAAGTGAAAACAAGGTTGAGGGATGAAAACAAGGTGTTTAGTGTCTCACAATATAACAAAATAAACAATGAACTGATTTCTTTTTTTATCTAACTCATCTGCAAGAAGAAATGTTCAGAAACCTGGAAAAATGATAATACACATGGATGTGTTAATTCTTCCTATCAATACATTTTGAATTTCCTTGATTTTGACAGAATTGAAACATACTATGAGAGGAAAATCCATGAACACATAGATTATGTATTCAGCTAAAATTAAAACTGAAGTTGAGTATACTTCTCAGGAGAAGGTATGTCACATAGAAAAAATGACTGCTCAACACATGATTTTTCATAGTGCTGGTGACATAATAGCAACATCTGATAATGAGGGAGGGTTCCTATATTGTATTCATTTAACCTACATGGAAAGCTTCTAATGTACTTCTGAACTGTAAATTAAATCATACCTTTCTTGAATTCTTGTGATGCTGATGGCTCCTGGTGGCATTCAGCGCATTCCCAAGCCATGTCTTCCAAGCTGAGTCCACTTTCCATCAACCCTTAATCTTTGATGACCTCAACTATATCCTGTCTTTCCTTTCCATAGTCTAACATTATATTCAAGCAAGTACTTCTCATCTCATAAAGTCTTATTATATGATAACAAAACACCCTCATACCAATTACTACAAAATAGAATCAAACACACACAGTCACAAAAACATCCTGGATGTTTCTATACTCTCTTTCTTTATTAAGAATTTTTTTTTTAATCAGAAACCTTTCCAAGTGTAAATTTTGCCTTCACTTATCATCTTTTGGTAGACATGATGCTCAAAGTGGTTGACTATCATATTGAGAACTTAAGGTGAAAGCATTGCTGTCCAGGTGAGGCCAGCCTGGGATGCATAGTGAATTGTGGTCCAGCTCAAATTGTGTGGTGAAACCATGATACAAAAAATAAAATTATATATATATATATATATATGGTGTCCTTTTGTTGGTGTCCTATATATAGTACATAATTATATATTTTTTTAACTCCCAGAAAAGTTCACAGAAAATTATTTAATTCTCCTAACTATATTTTAACTAATACCTGATTTCAACTATTTTATATAACACAATGTAGAGGTAATGAATGCTGCTTACAAGAGTCTGTCTTACTAGTAAATGCGGATAAAGAGAGTAACAGTATGTAACTGTGTACATGTTAAATCATTGTTTTCTTTTATCACTGTCTATTATTTTATCAATTCACAATCTGATGTGTATTCAAAATTAAAGTGCATTTTCTTTTTCTTTTTTTTTTTTTAGCTTGTGGGAAATAACTTTAATCCCAGAATTGTATATTTTCTTCCCACATATCCTGTTTTGAATTAGGAAATGATATTGTAATCCATTTCACTACAAGGAAAATACTACAAATTATTTACAGGAAAATATTAAAAATAACTCAAACACAAAAGTCAAATGAAATAAACTTTTCCTCCTGAATTCTCTACTCTAGTGCCCAGGGCACATGAGTCAAGACAAGTAACTAAGACCTCACTGACAGAATTCCCAAAATGGAGAGGGGAAGAGAGGGAGGAGCCGGTGGTGTCACAGGGAACAGCGGTTAGCAGCAGTGCTTCACATCCTGGGCTACTGTAAAGAAACACCTTGTGCAGGGGATCCAGCAGGCAAACATCAGGAGGCTCCTGGAACTGGATTTGGAAAACACCTGACAGTGGATGTTGCTCTTCACTCTAAGTTTAACAAGAGCCTCTTGTTCCACAAACCAGTCCTCTGAACAGAAGCCTGTCCTGGTAGGAGAGTCTGTCACAGCAGCCCTTCCATCTCTTTCATGAACGCTTCATAAACATCGTCCCTAGTTTGTACTGAGACAGGAACTGAAGGAACAGATCTCGGGGCTGCTTTGGCAACAGGCACAGCAGAGTCATCCTCTGACTTTCTTTGGGGAAAAGCAGTAGCTCCCTTATTCTTGCGCGCACCCTCAGTGCAGTGGGCACAAATCATGTGACCTCTGCCTTGGGATTGGTGATCTGGGCTCCGCACTGATGGTCCTGATGGTCGCTGTGGCTTTCTTCTCGATGGTGGCTGCACTGGTATCATCTGCCTTCGGTCGCTGAAGGAGGCTGGGTGGGGCACTCAATACCCCTGGGTTGGGCAAGGGAGGTGGTGGGAAAAGGCCAGGTGGGGCAGGTCCAAGAGGAGGCACCAAGGGTGGACGCACCATGCCAGGACGAGGAGGAGGGATAACTGGAGGTGCAGGAGGAGGTGGCCTTGGGGGAGTCCTCGAGGAGGGGGACCAGGGGTCAGACCTGGAGGTGGGCCTGGGGGAGGGCCAGGAGGTTGGCCTGGTGGGGGTCCTGGAGGTAAAAGTCGTGGTAAAGGTCCTTGAATTCCTGGCATTCCAGGTGGTTTCAGGAATGGAGGAGCCCCTGGAGGTGGCCCAGGGGGAAGGCCTGTAGGTGGTCCAGGAGGCTGTAAGAGTGGGGCAGGTGGTGGTCCAAGAGGTGACAGTCCTGGCATGGGAGGTGCTTGTATCTGAGAAGCAGGAACGGACTGTGGAGGAGCCTGCTGCTGTAAGAGGCAGATGTGCCATCAGAGTGGGACTCTTCTTTATGGTGCTCTTGAGATTGTTTTTCTGCTTCAGAATCATCAGCGCCGTCGTCATCATCCTCCTCTGAAAATTCCTCAGCTTCACGTTCTTCCTCAGGGATTTCTTGACCTGCCATTCGCAACATTATGGCTTGTAGAGGAGTCAGCTCCTTCATGTTCTTCTTCTTCCTCGATTTCCCAGACAGATCAGCAAATCTGACACTCAGACATGACTTCTCCTCAGCATTGTCGCGTTCACTGTCATCCCGGTGCCCAAACTCATCCCCATCACTCTTTGCATCCGATCTGTCAGTGTCACTGTCATCAGTACTGTCATCATGCTTATCCTGATCCATGTCCTCGGGCTAGTCGTCATCCTCACTGGTGATGGACATGTCATCATCATGACCCCGCTGAGCAAGTTCGGGATTGTACAGCATGTCTTCATCTCATCTCCGAGGTGGAAGATCGAGAGCAAAGCCCCTTTACAGCCATACATCTCAGAATTTGAGGAGGAGGTGGGCCAGGGGGAGGGTCGGGTGGCTTTCTCCCAGGGGCAAATAGGGACATGTCCAGAGATGAGGAAGCACTGCCGTTGGAGGCCTCCTGCTGGCACAGGAGGAAGTCCGGATCAAGATTTGAAGGAGCAGAGGCAGTTGGCAAGGCACTTATACCCGTCATTGTTGAGTGTGTATTATTAGCTATATGATAGCTGAACCTGCGTAAATAGAGTTTCACATGCTGAGCGTCTTGAGGCATCAATACTGCTCAGCTGAGCTTCTCTGTATTCTCTTCGAGCTTCTCAATCTTGAGACAATTAGTTAATCAAGGTATAATAGCATCAATAAGAACTAGCTACGTAGAATAAAAAAAACGTAGTTTCTGAATTGTACATGATTGTATATGATACTCATCTCTACTCAGAAGAACCAGACTGGTTACGATTCAATAGAACAGCATGTATCATTGGCAAAGGGTACAATTATACCTGTCATTCTTGTTGAGTGTAGTATTTAGTTAGCTATTATGTATGAAGCTGAAATCCTTGCAGTAAATAAGACTTCCACATGCTGAGATTCTTGATAACATGAAAGTACTGGCTCAGCTGAGCTCTCTTCTGTTCATATTCTACTTCGAGCTTTCTCAATTCTTTGTAAATATCTGGGTTTTCTTTTTCATAAAGTCGTAGAATTAGTTCAAAGGTTTCTCGCAGCTTTTTTCACTTGTCTTTCAGTACTTTCCCATTCTACTGTGGCTGTTGCACTGGGTTAAACTCCATTTGATCCAATTTCTCCATGTCCCGGATAATCTATTTGGGATCTTTAATATTCAAAACTGCAGCTCAGACCATCATGCGCTGTTTTTTTGTTCTTTTGCAATTCTCTTTTCAGGGCTTCCTTTCGGGTTTGGTCTGTGGGGTTCATAAACTTCCACTCTTGGTGGAGGATGTCAATCTTCGTCCCATGCTGACAATTTATGATTTACTTCTTCATTTAAAAAAAAAAAGTCTGTAGTCCAACTCCCCAACTAACGGACAGCTGTGACTAGAAATTCCAAGGATCTAGTAATTGTTCAGTTCCACAAGGCTAATAGATTCCAACTGATGTGCTGGCAAGTAAAAGCAAGCAGTCAAAGCGTGCATTGTTGTAGTCTTCTTATATAATCAGATTTTTCAGACTTCCAGATAGGTTTTAATAGGATTTTTACCATCCTTAAGTAGAGTCATATTTTTTCCTAAAAGTACTCATGTTACTGACAGAATACCAAAATGGATATTGTTTGAGACAATGTAGTAGTTAATCAATGTGTATTATATTAGCATTCAAAATAATATGAACTAGCATAACATGTAGTAAATAAAAATAAACAAGTAGTTTCTGATATTTGTACTATGACTTGTATAATGATATCTCATCCCTCTTAACTCAAAGAAGAACCATAGACTGAGATTTTACATAATTACAAACTAAGAATCACATGCAATTGCTTCTGTGTGTACACAAATTAATTATTAAATAATATAATCATTATTTTTTAAAATCATTTTGTGCATTTAGAGAAATATGGTATCAACTTTATACCCTGTCATTCTTGTTGAGTGTAGTATTTAGTTAGCTATTATGTATGAAGCTGAAATCCTTGCAGTAAATAGAGATCTTTTCATAAAAGCTTTCTGTTTTTCTGGAGTCAGACTGTCTGGTTCTTGCTATTCAATTCATGATCCATGGAGTCTTTCAACAGCAAGAAATAATATTAAGGGTGACAATTTACCACAAAATCTATCCTGTAAAAACAATGACTAAACTAAATGATATTATATTCAAAGGCACAAAATGAGAAGCAGGGCTTTTGATTCCTGTATGACATGCAGCTGCCTTACTATATCTCAAGGACATTCTTCACAAGTGACAACTTAGAGACCTGGTAAACAGCTTATATGACAAACACTGCAGTGAGCTTATGTATTTTGGAAGAAAGAACAGGATTTTCAAACTTTGTGATGAAAAAAAATCCTTAATGAGTTTAAAAATGAAAGTCAATAAAGCCAAACTTGTGATGAAGCAGTATTCTGGACTGGGAAGAAATGGTCTTTACTGCTGCCTTGGTGGCAAGCTAAGTCATCTCCAGCTTAATTCTTCTGCTTGAATGCCATGGTTTTCCAATTATGAGCCAAGCCATTTTTCTTTAATGATCATTACACTCCAGGAAGAAAAAAAAACAGGTTTGCCAAATTAAAAATTCCAGATGTAGAACACCTGAACACATCAAAGATGAAATCTATACTAGTTGTAGTTCCCTTCGACAGAAATTGGAGAAAATACTTGTGGCTGATATAGATTCCCATGTTACCTACTGCCACACGAATCTTTCTTAACATAGATACAGTTAGATCACTAATTTCTCATGAAAATTTCATTACATTTTTTGTGTATTTTAAGCTCTTCTAATATAAAGTATGGTTTAATTGTATTATAAATAATTTTAAACATGCTTTTGTATTTGAATATATATTTTGTTTCTATTTGGTTGATTTCAGCCCTGAGTTTAATTATTTCCTGTCGTCTACTCCTCTTGGGTGTTTTTGCTTCTTTTTGTTCTAGAGCTTTCAGGTGTGTTGTCAAGCTGCTAGTGTGTTCTCTCTTCAGTTTCTTTTTGTATGCACTTAGAGCTATGAGCTTTCCTCTTAGCACTGCCTTCAGTGTGTCCCATAGGTTTTGGTATGATGTGTCTTCATTTTCATTAAATTCTAAAAAGTCTTTAATTTCTTTCTTTATTTCTTCCCTGACCCCATTATCAATGAGTAGAGTATTGTTCAGTTTCCATGTGAGTGTGGGCTTTCCATTGTCTTTGTTGTTATTGAAGACCAGCTTTAGACCATGGTGATCTGATAGGATGCATGGGATTATTTCGATTTTTTTATATCTGTTGAGGCCTGTCTTGTGACCAATTATATGGTCTATTTTGGAGAAGGTACCATGAGGTGCAGAGAAAAAGGTATATTCTTTTGTTTTTGGGTGAAATGTTCTATAGATATCTGTTAAGTCCATTTGGTTTAAAACTTCTGTTAGTTTCACTGTACTTCTGTCTAGTTTCCGTTTCCCTGATCTGTCCAGTGCTGAGAGTAGGGTATTGAAATCTCCCACAATTATTGTGTGAGGTGCAATATGTGCTTTGAGCTTTAGTAAGGCTTCTTTTATGAAAGTGGGTGCTCTTACATTTGGTGCATAGATGTTCAGAATTGAGAGTTCATGTTGGTTGACTTTTCCTTTGACAAATATGAAATGACCTTCTTTATCCTTTTTTATATCTTTAAGTTGAAAGTCAATTTTATTCGATATTAGAATGGCTACTCCAGCTTGTTTCCTAGGACCATTTGCTTGAAAAATTGTTTTCCAGCCTTTTACACTAAGGTAGTGTCTGTCCTTGTCCCTGAGGTGGGTTTCCTGTATGCAGCAAAATGTCGGATCCTGTTGCGTATCCAGTCTGTTAGTCTATGTCTTTTTATTGGGGAATTGAGTCCATTGACATTAAGAGATATTAAGGAGAGGAGATTGTTTGAAAATTATGTATATGAAAATATAAAAGACGCAAGACTTTGTGTTAGCATGTATGTATGTCAGGCCTATTGCTGACTTTAGGCCTATGGCTGATTTTAGGCCTTTAGTGTATATGCAGGGCTACTCCTGACATCTAGTCTAGGGTCTCTGTGGAAAAACACTGAAAACAGAAGGCTATAAGCTATTGTAAACAGGCAGCTTCTGTGGAAATTTACCAGACCTAGTAGTCATAGGTCTTATAAATAGGCAGCCTCGGTGGACAGTACCAACTTAGATAAGGACAAGTGAATCATAGGCAGAGCCATAGTGACCTGTCCCCTGAACCTACACCCAGCTGTTCCCTGTTCTGAAAGATATCTGTAATCCCTCTGAACACCTATGCTCCGGTGCCATTCCGTTCCCCACATCCTGCCTTTTTGTGTTTATAACCTCTGTGTAAATAAGTAAATTATGATGTGATTTAAATAACTAAATAAATAAAATTAAATATAAAAAAAGAAAATATAAAAGGCTCAAATAAAAGCTGCTTTGAATTTTCTTTAGAGGAAAGATATAATAGTGAGCATTTTTTTTTCATGCATCAGATTTTGTATTCCTTTATTGAAAATATTTTTCATATAATATGTTCTTATTACAGCTTCCCCTCCCCCTACTCCCCACAGTTCCTCCCCACCCCCCTTCCATCTGGACCCACAAAGATTCTAAGATATAATAATAAAATAGATAAAACAAAAATAAATGGTGTTTATGTTGGGTTACATTCCCTTGAATCTTGGGGAGTATATTAAATATTTCTTCTATTGTAAATAATGAAGCATAGGAAGAAAATATATATCAGGACTTGAAAATAACCATCAAAATTCTAGAAAATCATTTGAATGCTAATAATGCTTAGGGGTTAATATAATTTAACTCAGCTTTGATCAGGATACTGTCTAAAATATGGGGCAAGTTAGTTTCTTATGCAAATTTTCAGTTCCTCTCTAGATTACTGGCATCTATATCTGAAATTTATTGACCATATCTTTCTAATTCTTCAGTATATGAGATGGTTTTCTAAGTGAGAAATCTCTATCACTTTATAAACATGACATAGGTTACATACTAATCTACTTGCATAGCAATATCACTAGTTACAAGAATAATACAGCAGGGTTTGTTCCATTAGTTAAAGTCACCAGGGAAAGTTTTTAAGTGTATACACAAAAGTGCATGGCCTTATTAAATGTGATAATTTTTGTCAGTAGATGGTGACCTGACTTGTACATTGAGACATATTCTCTTCACTCACTGAGAGCTAAGTCATATGCATACACTAACTTTGTCATCCATCTGAAAGAGAGGATATCTTCTGCTTTGAATATCCAAAGTCTTCCAATTTGTATGACAGCTGTTACCTCTTTATGACTTCTGGCAGATGCCTCAGGCATGATAGAGGCACCAGGTTCTAAGTGAATGTGACTGTTGATTTAATATTAGATTTCATACAAAACAAAATGTATGTCCTAAAAGACATTTTTCATAGCATAACATGGATTTAGATGGCTCAGCCGTTAAAGGCTAGGCTCACAACCAAAAATAGTGAGCATTTTATATGTGTCTTTTACCTACTGTTTTAATTTTTCTTCTCATTTGGGCTTGAGAAAGGTACTTTGGAGGTATCTAGGAAACTCAACCTTTGACTGACAGGATTCTAATTGGTTTGTTGGTTGATATGCACATTAGGCCTCTCACAGTATAAATTTTTATTATGTGGACATCCTTAGTACATATGTTTCAGGAAATTTGTGGATTGTAGTAGACATATTGTTGTCTTTTTCTGATCAGTTTGAGGTTTTTGTTTGTTTTGTTTGTTTTATTTTGTTTTTTATACCAATGGAGCCATTCCCTAAGACAGCCTTTACCTGAAGTGGAGAGAGTAACACTAGGATGGCTAGAGTAGTTCAAATATATAGTACACTCATCACAACAAAACATATATAGCAACAAAAGCAGTTTTTATTATTTATAGAACCGAAGGAAGAAACCAATGAAAAGCCTTACACACACAGTGAAAATCCCACATACATACATCAACCAGTAGTGGGTAGGAAAAAATTTCCACAGTAGTAGGTTTCCACAGTGATTTTTCAAATGTCTCTGTCTATCCTCCTTCTCTTCCCAGTCTTCCCATGTTTCACCCCACTACCTTTTCATGCTTCCTCTTTATCCACCTGCTTTATGTTGCCTATCTTGTCCTCTCAATCTTGAAAACTTCTGTCCCAATGGCTCTATATTGCTTGTTTAATAAACTTTATTTCCACATTTGTGAAGGATAAGTTTGCTAAATATATAATTGTAGGTCCAACACTTAAAATTTGAAATATTTCACTCAACTATAAATGAAAAATTCTGGAAGAGGGACCAAGATTGATTGCATGAACAAATGTCAGTGTATGTGAAGAGGTGCAATGTTGCAATTCCACCATCTAACTATGCTTTACCTTGGATGACTTTTACACTACCCAACAGAGTTCCTTGCCTACCTCTCTGTCAGTACTAATACCTTCTATCTACAAAAGATGAATATAACACCCTGACAAACAGGCTCTATTAAGTAATTTTCTCCATATTATTTTGTCTTCTGAAATAATGTTATTGACAACATTCTACATAACTAGCTCTGTCTTCATTGTTCATGTTATGAAAGTAGAAATATTAATTTCACAAAATATTTGATTAAAATGCTGTAATTATACCACTATTTTATATTTGTCAGTATAATTCAGATTATCATCATTTTAATCTGTTTGTGATAGCAAATATTTTTATTAATTAGAATTTTTAGTAGTTTCCTTTTACTTCACCAAAACTTAATTTGTTCAAAACATGCCATAAGATCACAATTATTGTTATGATGAGAAATTATATGATAAGAAATGCTTTTAGATTATCATATGAATATATACACACACATATATATATTCTTTATGTGTGTGTGAAGGTGAGAGAGGTGGGGAACATGTACACATGTACCTGTGTGAAGATCAGAGGACAGCTTGAAAAAATTGTTTCCATCTTTCTACCATGTTGATTCCAGAGACTGAACTCAGGTTGCCAGGTTGCCAGTCCTACACACAAACGCCAGTATCCATTCAACCCTTTGGCTAAGTTTTTTCCTTTTTTTTTTTTTTTTTTTTTTGTATTATTGTTACATTTTTTAAGACACTGACACTTTTTGCTTGATAAAGTTCTCAACAACAATCTCAGAATTATTACCCATACTGCTCATTGTATTGATTTATAGTTAATAAACAAACAAATAAACATGGGACTAGGAATTTTTATAAAATTTCCCTGTAGACTTTAAGGTATGATTCAACTTATTTGGAAGAGTCACAGCCTACTAGTTCTATTGTTAAAATTTAAAATATAAAATTAAAATATGTATCCCAAAATTGCATAAAAGGTTTCTTAAAATAAGAACAACTTGAAATGATTATTTTCACTAAAATTATGAATCATCTGAATATTGAACATTACAGAAAAATGTGACATTGAATATATTTAGCTTCTAAAGATCATCTGAGAACAGTCATTTTATTGAAGGAAAATAGACTACTAATTTCATTTGAAATAATGGATTCTCCAGTAAAGAAAATAATAATAATGATTTGACCTAAAAACACAATATCATCTTCCCCTAAATATATGCTATATAATAATTGGAATTTTAAAGTAAGGATGGTGTAGGGTTCTTTATTCTTTTATTTACAGCTTAAAGTGAACTGACAGATATGTTGGTAAGGAAAATATGGTAAGTTACATTCAAAATTCAAGATAATGGTAAAGTATATGCCTGGAGTTTTAGAGATATTAAACCACATTGGCTAATCATAGTTTTCAGAAGCATAATGCAGATGAATAATGTAAAAAGTAGTTTCCTGTGTGAGATGGGAGAAGGCAGATATATTATGCCAGTGTGAAGATGTATATTTATGGCTTTCATGCTCGAATGTAGCTGTAGTGGTAAGCTGTTAGATTTCAGTTTCATTTGAAAGATAACAGCTGGGAGAGCTGGCCGACTTTAAGCTGCCAATCATTTAGAGAGCCGCATTTGTCTCGATTAAATAAGCACCAGTTATTAGAGCGGGGCCTGACATCCTGTGCAGCCTGGGCTTATGTACACAAGGCGCCTGAGCTGTGTGGAAAACCTTCCTGGGGATACAGCACAGAGTTCAGAGGCCATTGATTGAGTTCAGACAAACACTGGCCTCACATGTTCAAAGAAGCTGTTTTCAACCAGAAAGTATTATTCATTTGAAAATGTCTATATTTATATAGTTGAATATTCAAATAATTTATTAAATATGCCCACTGTACTAAAATAATTGCTATTATATTATTTAATTTATTTTATTCAATAGAAAGGCAACATTAACTTTAGTTGGGCCCACTTTACAAATAAACTTGTTAGCTCTCAATTTTAATTGAAAGAATTTTTTGAATTGTTTAAAAATCTTCACTTTGTGAAGTGTATTCTCTTTACACAAAGGAAAGAAATAAAATTGACAATATGTGAATGGCTTATTGGAACATGATGATCACAATGTGATGAAAATCTCAATAGTCCACTTTCATGTGAATGAAAATAATAGCATAATACACTACAACTGTTTTCTTCTATTATTTTAATTTCATCTATATGACTGTTCTCTGAAGATTATGTTACTTGACAGAACCTAAGATATGTTAGAGAATCGGTGGTGAATACTATCTTATATTCTTCAGTAATTTAGGTAGCAATCACAATTTTTATTGAAAATATCATATTTTTTTTATAAAACTGTGGTTACTTACCTAAAATGTATAAAGTTCATTTTAAGAATATAAAGAGAGATGCATCTGCCTTATTACAGTATCTTATGGGAATGACGTAGAAGCAGGAAAAGGAATGTTTCCTCTCCTCTTGATGACTATGTTTGGATTAGTAGTATACAGAAGTGCTATAGGCAAATCTTTGTGTTCTCAGTAAATAAGAAATAGCATAAATAGGCACACAGACCATGGATCCACAGCAAGTTTGTTAACAGACAGAGGCTAACATATTCTGGCATGCTACTAACAATGTTCAAAAATTATAAATCTAAATGTTTTATGAGTCTTAGACCATTTATATACATACTTCTCAGTAGCTGCTTTCTTTTGTAACCTTCTTCATAAACATGAGCACTCTTGATTTTTTAGGCATCATCAAGGTTTAAATAGAAATTTTTGTTACAGTGTCTGTATGTATAACAAGTATTTGCCTGGCACTTGTGGAGGTCGAGCCAGGAAAGGGAGTAGAATTTTCCCAAAACTGAACTTTCAAATAGTTGTGAGCTGCCACGTGTGTGATGTGACCAATCCTGGGTTCTCTGAAAGAGAAGCAAATGCAGTTAATCACTGAGCTTATATGTTCTAAAAATAGCTATTTTCACATGTCTTAATAGAATTGGAAAATGAAGTAAATATGTTTCCATAAACTGCAGTTCATTAAGTTATAAAGAGAGTTATTAATACATATAAATTGCATATGGCATGCGTGAATATTTTATTTCTTAAGACCATATAATTTTAGTTAGTATACTTGGCCAGGCAAAGTGATGACCTCCCAAATAAATTCACATTCTATACATCTTAGCAAAGTAGAACTATGAAAAAAAAATGAAACAACATCTTTTATTTTATCAAACCATCATTATTAAAGCTGAACTTCAACAACAATAGAAACAATAGGAACCTAAAGCTCATGACAAACTGAACAATTTTACTAATGATTCATGGGTCAATCAAGAGACAATAAAAAAGAAATTAAACAACTTGCTAGAATTCAATGGAAAATGGGTGAGGCCAGAGTGCATATAACAGGGAATGGTAAATAAATAAAACAATAAAAACTTGGACACACAAGTAAACAAAAAAGCAAGTGCTAAATGAAGAAGTACACAGCCCTAAAGATGTATCATAAAAAAATTCTACTGGAGAATTTTACAACTTAAAACACTTTTATCTAAGTGGCTAAATTACAAAATTATCTCAAAAACATCAGTAGCCCTCATTTATACAAACAATAAACAGACTGAGAAAAAAATTAGTGAAACAACTTTCTTTAAAATAGCTAAAAATACTATAAAATATCTTGGTGTAACTCTAAGCAAGTAACTGTTACAAAACTTCAGCTCGAAGAAAGAAATTGAAGAAGATATCAGAAGAAGGAAGGATCTCCCATGTTCATGGAACTATAGGATTGTCACAGTACAAATGGCCATCTTACCCATAGAAATCTATAAATTCAGTAGATTCAGATTATAATTCCAATCAAAATGTCAACAAAAATTTTTCACAAACTTGGAAGAGCAATCTTCAACTTTATGTGGAAAAATAAAAACCCAGAACAGCTAAAATAATTCTGTACAAAATAAAGAACTTCTGGAAATATCCTCATTCCTGATTTCAAGCTGTACTACAGAACAACAGTAATAATAGTTTTAAAAAATTACATGGTATTGGTATATGAACAGATATGTTAATTAATGGAATCAAATCAAAGATCATAAAATAAGCCACCCACCTATGCACATTTCATTTTTGACAAAAAGACCAAAACAACACATCGCAACTGAAGAATTTCTAATTGCTGAGAAGCACTTACAGAAATGGTCAACATGCTTAGTCATCAGGAAAATACAAATCAAAATGATTCTGGGATTCCATCTTACACCAGTCAGAATGGTTATGTTCAAAACCTTAAGGAACAGCACGTGCTGTTGTGGAGATTGAGCAAGTGATAATTTGTGGTAGTCCAAATTTGTAAAACCACTGTGGAAATCAATCCATTGGTTTCTCAGAAAATTGAGAATAGATCTACCTCAAGATCCAGCTATACTATTCCTGGCTATACACACAAAACATGTTCCAACATTCCACAAGGACATTTGTTCATCTATGTTCATAGCAGTTTTACTCATAAGAGCCAGAAACTAGAAACATCCTAAATATTCCTCAATCTAAGAATGCATAAAAAAAATGTGGTACATTTATTCAATGGAATATTACTCAGCTCTTAAAACAAGGACATCATAAATTTCGGAGACAAATGGATGAAGCTAGAAAATATCTTCCTGAATTAGGAAATCCAGACCCAGAATACTTGGTATGTACTCACTTATAAGTGGATTTTAAGCATAAAGTACATGATGAACTGGCTACAATCCATAAATCCAAGAATACTAAGACAAAGAAGGCCCAAGGGAAATGCTTGAATCTCTATCAGAAGAGAAAATATAATAGATATATTATATAGAGTTATGGAAGAAATTTATTGGGGAAGGGTGAGGAGGGGAATGAGGGTAGGGATCAGGGTATTGGGAAGGATGGGAGAGATAATGGAAATCGCTGGGAGAGTTAACATCTCTGGGATGGGGAGGCTTTTTACTGTTTATAGGGTTTACCCTAGCTGAGACCTCTAGCAGTTGGGGATATAGAGTCTGAAGAGGCAACCTTCTGGAGCTAGGCAGAACTTCCAGTGGAGGAACAATCTACCCACAAAACCTTTGGCCCAAAATTCGACTTGCCTACAAAAGTTCAGGGATAAAGATCGAGCAGAGATCATGGGACTGGCCAACAAATGACTGGCCCAACTTTAGACCCACTGAAGGTTCGAGAGCCAATCATTACACTATTAATGATAATGTTATATGCTTGTAGACAGGAACTTTGCATAACTCTCTTCTGAGAGGCTTCATCCAACAGCTGATGGAAACAGAGGCAGAAATCCACAGCCTAACATTAGATGGAGCTCAGGGGAGTCTTATGGAAGAGTTGGAGGAAGAATGAGGAATTCAGAGGGATCTAGGACAATACAAGAAGACCTATGGAATAAACTAGCCTGGACCCATGGAGACTGACAGAGACTGAATCACCAAACAAAATGCATGAATGGGTCAGACCTAGATACCCTACATGATGTAACACATATGCAGCTTGTTCTTCATGTGTATCCTCTAACATGGTAGAGGCTATCTATGACTTTATTGCCTGCCTTTGAATCCCTTTTCTGTAGATGGGCTGGCTTGTCTGGCTGTAGTTGGAGAGGATGTCCTTAGTCCTGCTGTGACTTAATGTACTAGTAGGTTAGTATCCAGAGGGGCCTTCCCTTCCCTGAGGAAACGGAAATGGGGAATGGAGAATGGGGTATGAGTTGGGACATGAAGAGAAGAGGGAGGGGGCTGGGAGCAAGCTGTAAAGTAAATAAGTTAATTAATTAATGAGAAAATATAAGTTAAAAAAGATTGTTCATAGATACTTTGATGTATAATTTTTGAAAATACAGATAGGTACTTTAAATATTAAATGGTACTGACCGCAGCATTCTTCTGTATTCACTGGTATATTTATTCAGCTACTATGATTTGTATCTAGATTTTTGTTGGAGTTTCTCTGCAATTATCTATAATTTGACTTTGAAACACATTTTTGTATAAATATATTCTGGTATCAAAAGATATATCTAATTCAAATTGAGACAACGGATTCCAATTCCTTTCCTGAAAATTGCATTAGCTTAGATTGCTAATAGTCTAAAGGAATAATAAAATCTTACCCCTTGAAAATTCTAATTCAAAGGATATTTCCTGTTGTTTATAATGAACAGTTTTTGATGTATTATATTTGTATTTATAGTTGATTTTTATTCTGAAAATTTCACATCAAATATATTATTTGCAATTTATGAATATTGTCAATGTTCTTAAGCCAAAGAGCAGTGATTAGCATAATAATGTTGAGGATTCCATCTAAGGCTTCCATCACCACAACATGTTCAAGAGTTTTCCAATTACAGATACAAACAATTACAAAGAAATATTCATGGTTCATGTTTCACAAGAATTCAATTGGTACAGATTTTTTTAATGTAAAATATAACAAAAGTAATGACACAGGAAATAGGGCAAAGTTTACATCTTTGGCAGTTTCTCAGAAAACTGAAAACAGATCTTCTACCTCAAGACCCAGCTGTATTGCTCCTGGGCATATACCCAAAAGATGCTCGACAATTCCACTAGGACACTTGCTCAACTAAGATCATAGCAACTATATTAGTAATAGCCAGAACTGGAAATAGACCAGATATCCCATAACTGAAGAATAAAAGAAAATGTGATTCATTTACACAACGTGATACTCCTCGGCTATTAAAACCAAGGACATCATGAATTTCACAGGCAAATATCATCCTGAGTGATGCAACCTAGTCCCAAAAGAACATGCATCCTATGTATTCACTTGTAAGTGGATATTAGCCATAAAGTACAGAATGACCACACTATAATAAGCAGACCCCAAAATGCTAAATAACAATGATGGCACAAGGAAGGATGGCTGAATCTTTCTCAAAAGAATAAACAAAAGAGATACTGGAGATCAGTGGAAAAAGGGATAGGGAGAGGGGCAGAGGTGGCCATCAGATGTTAAGAGAACAAGGGAGAGAGAAGGGAATTTGGAATTGGGGGGGGGGTTAGACAAACTCTACAAAGTGCCAGAGACCTGAGATGGGTGGAGGTCCTAGGGGGTATGTGGGGACCACTCTGTAACTCCCCCCCCAAATTGGGTGATATGGATCCAGAAATGTCCACTTCCTCTGTCCAGGTAGAAGGACAGTAGCCTACCCACAAAACATTGACCCAAAAATGTGTCCTCCCTAAAAGAAATGCAGAGAAGCAGATGAGGCAGAGATGGAAATTTGGCCAACCAATGACTGCCCCAAATTTAGACCCATACCATGGGCAAGAACGAATCCTTGACACTATTAATGATACTCTGTTATGCTTGCACACAGGAACTGTCTTCTGAGCGGCTCCTGCCAGCAGCCAAGAGAAAGAGATGCAGAGATGCGTAGCCAAACATGAGATGGGGCTCGAGGAGTCTTATGGAACAGTTGGGAGAAGGACTCAAGTAACCAAAAAGGACAGAGATTCCAAAGGAAGACCAACAGAGCCAACTAACTTGGACCCTTGGGGGTTCCAGGACCTGAATCACTAACCAAAAAGCAAGCATGGACTGGAACCAGGTCCTCTGTATAAATGTAGCATATGAACAGCTTGGTCTTCATGTGTATCCCCAACAACTGGAGCTAGAGCTGTCCACGAGTTTGTTGCCCGACTGCCTGTGAATCCTTTTCACCCAAATGGTCTGTGTCGTGTGGCCTCAGTGGGAGACTATGTGTCTAGTCCTGCACCTACTTGATGTATATGGAGGAGAAGGTATTAGTGTGAAGGGCTAATACCAAGAGGGGCTCCCCATTCACAATAGAGAAGGGAGGTGGAATGCCCAGAGGAACTGCATAAGGAGGTACTGGAAGAAGGGGGCTGATATTGGGATGTAGCATGAATAAATAAATAAATTTAATTAACTAAATCACTTTTTCTCTGTACTTTCCCCACATTTAGATGTCTGTAGAATCTTCCATCTACTAAGGACAGAACAGTCTTTGATGAAGAATTTGAGCTACACTTATCTGTGAAACATTTAAAATATTTAAGATAAATATTTTAAATAGAATTAGAAATTACACTTGTTTAGAAAAATAGAAGAACTACATTCTTCTTGAGGGTCTGTGAATTCTGCACCATAGTTAGGTGGCTAGGTTTGGGTACCAATTATGCTCCTGCCTTCTGTCCTTTCCTTCTTTCCTCCTTCCTTTCTTCATATCTCTTTAGTCTCCTGGCAGAAACATTATCATGTACCAGGTCATATATTAATAATGATTCATATCTTACTACTAAAGTCATGTATGAGATAATTACTTCTATATCTTCACCATAAACCTGATTTTGTGATCAAGAGCAGATTCAGCTGTGTAGTTAAGCATTAGAGCCACTCTGAGTTCATACTATGTGTTTTTACAATAATACCTATTTCTAAAGCGTTTCTTTCAACACATTTCCATGCTCCACTTGTAACTTCTTTTAGCCATGTGCAGATTTTAGTCAGTAAAATGTTTAATTTCAAAGTTGGTTTCATCAGAATTGGAGGCACAGAAGCATTGAACCCTAATTCAATTTAATAATTAGGAGAAAATGTCTTATATGTTACATGTTGTTGTGTCTTTTGAGTGCATGTTCAAGTGGGAGGAAAATAAATCCTTTTGTTTCATTTCTATGTTTAATACCAGCAAAGCGTTTATCAAAATCAAATATTGTAAGTTTGGTTATAAAGCTACAAACTGCGTAGCTCCTTTTACTTTGATGATTCATGTAATAAATTGATTAAGTGTGTACCAGTTATTAAAAGTAGCTACTTTTAAATATGAAAGAAATAGAAAATTATTGATTTCATGTATTATTATACTAGTTCTGTACACTGGGTGCATCCTAATATTGGCCAAACAAATATAAATGAATGTTATTATTAAAAAATCATCATCAACAACAAATCTTTAAATGCTTCATAAAAAAATAAAAATGAAGAGCAAAATTCTTTCATGCCAAACAGGAAAATGAAACTCTCCCTACTATCTCTAAATGCTGGCAAAACTGTCATTTTTGCCAAATAAAAAATTTCAAATTATCAACTTAGAAGTAGGTACAAATGACTATTGAAAGATAAATAAAAATTTGTAGATCGTTGTGTGTTAAACAGTGTGGCTGAATTAGAGAACCTGTACTCTGCTCCCTCAGATTTCAAGCTAATATCTGCTTCCCTGAGCTGTGAGAATTGTAAAAACGTTTCTGTCTCTGTGGTATTACACATCTCTATCAAGGAGATAGAGGTACTAAACACAAGACTCTATGATTTACAATCTTTACCCTGGGATAAGATGAAAGAAGAAAAACAGAAAAAAATAGGTAGTTCTCATATAATATTTTTAATGTATTATGTATTACCTTTACAATATAAATAATAATAACATGTTGGCATAAAGAGGTCAAGTGTTTTCATAAATTCTAGTAGCATCATAATAACTTTTTGTTGAAATTCTTGCAAATACCAGCATTTGACAAAAATGACAATATTTTTTAAATATTTTCATATTATTAAAATTAGGAATAATGCTAGGCACTGAGAAACAAAATAGTGGTTGTAAATGGTGGTATATTTATTCAGATGGAATTCAATCAACATAAAAAATGCCCAATATTGATATGTGCTACAATATGGTTGAATCTTAATACTTTCATGAGTAATCTATTTCATGAATAAACTATCACATAGCTTATTTCTTCTTCTCCTTCCCCTTCCTCTTTCCCTTCCCCTTCCCCTTCTTTTTCTTCCTCCTCCTCTTCTTCTTTCTTCTTCTCTTCTTCTTCTTCTTCTTCTTCTTCTTCTTCTTCTTCTTCTTCTTCTTCTTCTTCTTCTTCTTCTTCTTCTTCTTCTTCTTCTTCTTCTCTCTCTCCTCTCCTCCTCCTCCTCCTCCTCCTCCTCCTCCTCCTCCTCTTCCTCCTCTTCCTCACTCTCTCTGTCTCTCTATGTCTCCTGTCTCTGTCTCTCTCTCTCTCTCTCTGTCACTCTCTCTCTCTCTCTGTTTGTGTGTGTGTCTAGACAATATTCAGAGTAAGCATATGTGAGTCTTCTTCAATGGTTTCTTTACTTTTTTTTTTTTTTTTTTTTTTTTTTTTTTTTTTTTTGGTTTTTCAAGACAGGGTTTCTCTGTGTAGCCCTGACTGTCCTGGAACTCACTCTGTAGACCAGGCTGGCCTCAAATTCACCTGCCTCTGCCTCCCAAGTGCTGGTTATTAAAGGCATGTGCCACCACTGCCTGGCTAGACACGGTTTCTTAATAAAACAGAGCTCTACTCTATGGATTTTATGACTATCCCTGTTTCTACAGAGACCCCCATCTCTCTATCTTTCATGGCTAGACGTACAGGTGACTTATTATGTCTGACATTTATATGCGTTCTCTGGATATGAGTTCCTGTCTTCTTGCACAAAGGGTTTCAATCACTGCCTTCTCCACAACTTACAAAATTGTATTTATGATTAATTTATTATAATATTTCATAATATATCTCATAGTTTTTGTGGTACATTAAGTAGCTTTTTATTATATCTTTCTTAGTTTGCTAATCATAAATTTCTTTCCTTGTATAAGTCCCAATCTTCTACCAAAATAAACTTGAGTTTTTTAGTTGTTTTTCTATATAAAATCAGTTTTCTATACTGTATGTATAGTTTCATTCTGAGTTATTCTTAATGTTTCTAATGACTGAGAGACAAGAGGTAGGTTAAAAAAAATAAATGTATTCATCTGTGAAACAGCTTAAAAATTAGCCATTAATATTAATGCAGTGAGATGGGAATGATCTTCCAGATGATAAGTTCTATATTATTTGATATTCTTGCTTAATCCACCAATTGCCTTAACTGCAGTCTTTGGAAACAGATGCTGCCTAGGTAAGCCAGCAGGCAAACACAGCATGGAAAACATTCAATTACAATTTTGGATCTCCACACTTTTTGTTGGTAAAAGTCAGAGTCATTCAAAATTTAATATAAAATAGTGAATTGATCAAACAACAATTAGAAAAGTTCCAAACAGGTGATAGGTTGCTGAGAAAATCTACCAGATTACGAAGGCCATGAAGTGCTAGATTCAGCCTTACTCTCAGAAAGAAGCAGGCATTTTGGGGAAGTGATTTCTTTACCGAAATTGTAATCTTAAAGATGAAAGGGGCACCAATGTATAAAAGAAAGTGGCAGGGGACTGAGTGGCCTTCCTTCTTCTTACTCTTTCCATCAGACATCAAGAGATGCTTGCTATGATACCTTTTTCTGTGATACTTTTATGGCTCAAGGAGAGCCAACAGTGGGCTACAAAAAAATCCAGAAGTCATTAATAATACGGGTGGCCAAAAATGCCCATGTGTTTACGTGATTATAATGTGTAACTCAAACTATCTTCAAATCAACTGTCATCTGAACACATTTGTCTGCAGTAATTCAATGTCTCCTCATGTGAGAGTAAGTTTGATGAAAATACCAATAGAAGAAAAAAGTTTACATTTACTGTATTTTACACTTGCTGAAATATACATCAATTTCAACGTATCACTTGAGTGTTGCTCTGGTCATGAAAAGAGGCTGATGAATAAACAACAAATCAAAACCATTTAAAAGGTAAACTAATTAACTATGACATAAGCTATTTATGCTCTGTGGATCAATAAATATCCTATTTTACAGTCTGTTGGAGCCTGGGTTTCTTAGTTCTGAACATGTCTGTATTCATAGGGCAAAGACTTTATCAACAATATTTCTGTAAGCATATACATGAGACTCCAATATCACCATGATTGCAAAGTCACATACATAGACATCCATGTCCTGACTGCTTTGCTTTGTTTTGAATTTATATTACACATGTAACTTTAGTTAAAGTAAACAAAAATTTAGTACATTTAAATGTCATCATATCCATCACAATTATTTCCAGGAATTCATTAACTGTATTGAAAGTATTCCTTATAAAATTCATACTTGACTTGAGATACTAAATATTAGAAATTATATATTAAACATCTGGAGTGAACATAAGATCAGAATATAGATGAAATTTCTTCCTTTTAAATAAAGTTACCTTCAGATTCCTATCTTACAATATCCAGACTAAGATATTCTGATAAGTGAAGCTAAACTGATTCTAATGTTGACAAGATCTTGAAACATGGCCAGAATGAGATACAAAAGCTGTACTACAGTGACTCATCGATGCCATTAGACCTTCATGTACAACTATGTCAGACTGCAATATTACAGACTGGAAAAGAGATCACAGAGAATACTAATGTTTGACTGACAACAAGAAGTGCTTTCAAATGCCATTGGTGAGCAGCCTACACAAACTATACATCTTTCAATACGTCAACTATAAAGAACATTTTACATACTGTTAACTTTTTTCCAAAGTTCAATTTATCTCCCATGAATATCCATCTCTTTCTTCCATGTTTCCTTTATTAATTAATATACATTTAATGGGTTACCTCTATAAGTTGAGCACTTCAGTGCATGTTGACTAAGGATAACTACTGCCTAACTCAGGGTAATCCTTCCTTCATTTTATAAGAGAATTCATATTGATATATGTTTGTATATTCAGACATACACACATTATTATATAATCATGATAGATAGATATGTAATAGATAGATAAATTTGATATTAGTTTTCATACAATTACACATTAATCCAGTGTTTCAATAAGCTACACCATACAATATTATCTGAATTACCTCCTCTTTCTTCGGTTGTTTCAGTCTGGATTGAGTAATACAATGTAGTTCATAAACTATAATATAACTAAAAGTAAAACATAAGGAATCTGGAAGAAAATAAAACATGTTTCATCAAATTAAGACATTCAAAATATGAAAGTTGCTTAATTGTGTCAGGAATGTCTTACTTAACTAAAGTCACTTCCATCTGAACTCTTAGACCTTACAGTTAAGCCTCATGAAGTACATTATTGCTCTCTATATTATAATATTATAGTGCCAGCAGGAATAATAGAATCACTGACCAAGCCCACTTAGTCAGTCAACAGGTTTTTCAGTGCAGGAGTGAGGATTAAAAAAAAAAAGAGACAATATTGCAGCATGACCCCAGCCAGTTCTGAGGCTGAAGGCAGGTTTGTTTATTCCCACTTTTCTTTTAAACCCTTTTAATTACGTGCAAGTATTTAGGTCACTTCTAGGTTGAGGAACAAACAGTGCAATAGACGCAAACAGTCAACGAAAACACAAGGCAATATGCAAAGTCCCGTGATCACCTCGTGATCCTCCCTGTGATCACTACCATGATCACTCTCATGATTCCTGTTTCTAAGGGCACATCAGGATGACAAAACTATCTGAGCCTTCTTCCCTGTCCTAGCCCACAGTTATATTCATGCCTGAGGCCTACTTCTTTCTGACTGAAATTACTTCTCTGTTTTAGCCTAAAATTAGATTCCTGCCTGAACTTACTTCCTTGTTATGGCTCAATGTCAGATTCCTGCCTGAAGTCCATTTCCTTGTCCTTGGCCAATGTCAGATTCCTGCCAAGCAGCCCCAAAAGCTCTCCACAAATCACTAATAGTTGGCTATTAATAATGAGAAAGCAATTTTGACTTGGAGAAATGAAGTTTTAAAACATATTGTATCATGTGTGCAATGGATTATAAGTTTAAAGACATTTTCATTCAAATTAGACTTTTTTTTTTTTAAATCATTTGTTTAAAGATTCTAATTCTTATGAGAGTCCAGGTAAAAAAGCCATTCCTGCTTTCAATGGCACTGACCAAGGATATCAACCTATGGAAACTGAAATATTCATCTTTTCAAAACTAGGGAAGGTTTTATTGTCTGGTAATGAGCAATGTATGTAACATAAAGTGACAATAACTTATTAATTAATTACTATGCATAATAATTGATCATCAAATCTCAGATCAGAGAGAATTTAACAGAGAAAAGTGAAGTTTTTGCATTATGTAAAACAATTTTTACCACTGATATCAGCTTTTTATGAAGGTTTTCACATTATATCAGGCTTAACTATGATTTAATTTCACACATGACCAAACTAAGGATTATCACATTATTTATATGTGAAGAAGCCCCTCACGATCAAATATGGAACATTTTTTTTTTATTGCACATGAGGCTACTTGGATCAGCTGTGTAGATAGCCCTATGATAGGTGCCTTAGACGGTACAACACTCTGTAGTTCTCATACACACAGCTGTGCTATGTACATACCTCATTTGAACTCTGGGACCCAGAAATTCTCAAGGCGAACCACTGAGCAGATGTTTAACAATTTTATCACAGGATGCAAATTTTTTTCTTTGCTACTTTTAGCAAGCCAATAAACATATGGTTATCTCCATGACAGTCACTAAGTTAAAAAAATAAAAATCCTAATAATTGGAATTTTTTATATTTGTTTGTTTATTGAGATGGCATCTCAGAACATATTCCTAGCTGGACTGTAACTTAATATGTAGAGCAGACTGGCAGTGAATTTTTTTTTTGAAATTTTATTTATATTTCAGTTGTTCTCCCCTTACCCAATTTCCCCCCTCCTTCCTAGGAACTCCCTATCCCATCCCCCCTCTTCCTGCTTCTATGAGAGTATACCCCCCTACCCCCCCGCACCTCACCTCCCCACCCTCGAATTCCCCCCGACCCATGACGTCCAGCCTTCATGGGACCAAGGATCTCTTCTCCCACCTATAATACCCTTGCATATGTAGCTGGAGCCATGGGTCCCTCCCTAAGCGCTCCCAGGCTGGTGGTTTAGACCACCCTAAAGGCTCTGGTTGGTTGGTATTGTTGTTCTCCTCATGGGGTCACAAATCCTTTCAACTCTTTCAGTCTTCACTCTAACTCCTCTATTGGGAACCCCATAATCAGTTTAATGGTTAGCTGTGAGCATCTGCCTCTGAGTATGTCAGACTCTTGCAGACCTCTAAGGAGACAGCTATATCAGTTTTCTGTCAGCATGTACTTCCTGACATCCACATCAGCGTCTACCTTTGGTGACTGCACATGGAATGGATACCCAGGTGGACTGGTCTGCAGACAGCCCCTCCTTCAGTTTCTGTCCTGCACTTTGTCTCCATATTTGCTCCCTTGAGTATTTTGTTACTCCTTCTAAGAAGGACTGAAGCCCCCCCCACTTTGTCTCCATTCTTAATTAGCTTTATGTGGTCTGTGTTTTGAATCTTGAGTATTTCAAGCTTCTGGGCTAAAATCCAATAATCAGTGAGTGAATACCATGTGTGTTCTTTTGTGATTGGGTTACTTCACTCAGGATGATATTTTCTAGTTCAATCCATTTACATAAGAATTTATCAAATTCATTATTTTTAATAGCTGAGTAATACTCCATTGTGTAAATGTACCACATTTTTTGTATCCATTCCTCTGTTGAAGGGCATCTGGGTTCTTTCTAGCTTCTGGCTATTATAACTAAAGCTGCTATGAACATAGTGGAGCATATGTCCTTGTTATATGTTAGAGCATCTTCTGGGTATATGCCCAGGAGTGGTATAGCTGGGTCCTCAGGTAGTGATATGTCTAATTTTCTGAGGAACCGCCAGACTGTTTCCCAGAGTGGTTGCACCATCTTGCAATCCCACCAACAATGGAAGAGTATTCCTCTTCCTCCACATCCTCTTGCTGGCAGTGAACTTATAGAGATCTTCTTGCCTCTACCTCCAGAGTATGGATATTTAAGTAATGTGCTACCATGAACAGATCTTGTTATGATTTTAGCAGAACAATTGCAAAAGCTGATATTTTTATGAGCTTATAATTAAATGTTCTAAAAGGAAATAACACATACTCTAACCAAATTTTAGAAGAGGTACAAAATCAAATGATTTTAATGTATAACTTTTGTTTTACTTTTAAAAGGGGAGGGACCTGAGAGGAAAGGGGGTTGGTTGTGGAGGGTATAGGGGAACATAATCTGGTATTGGGTGTGGTGAAAGGACTGAAGCCCTGAAGGCCAGCAGAAAGAATGCAAAGAGACAACCTCAGGAGATAAGAGGTAGGGGGACCCCAAAATATATCAGACACCTTTGAAGTCAGAGACTCTCAGGAGTCCAAAAGAGAGACCTTAGATGAAATGCTCTACAGTGGGGAGAGGGAACTTGTAGAGCCCACCTCCGGTAGAAAGACAGGGCATTGAGTGAGGGATGGGGTTGCCATCCCACAGTCAAAACTCTGACCTATAATTGTTCCTGTGTGAAAGAATTTCAGGGATGGAAATGGAGAGGAACCTGAGGAAAAGAAGATCCAGGAATAGGCCCAAAGTGGGACCCACTTCAAGGGGAGTCCTCAAGACCTGACATGACTATCATGATTGCCCTCTGAAAGACCCAACAAGCAGCTCAAAGAGTCAGATGCAGATATTTGCACCCAACCAATGGACAGAAGCTGCTGACCCCTGTGGTTGAATTAGGGGAAAGCTGGAAGAAGCTGAGGAGGAGGGTGACCCTGTAGGAGGCCAGCAGTCTCAACTAATCTGGACCCCTGAGATCACTCAGACACTGGAACACCAACCAGGCAGCATACACCAGCTGATATTCAGCAGAGGACTGCTGGGTCCAGGTTTAGTCAGAGAAGATGCACCTAACACTCAAGAGACTGGAGGCCCCAGGGAGTTTATCGGTCTGGTGTGGTGGGTGTTGGGGATGGTGAATTCCTCGTGGTGACACGGGTCAGGGAGGAGGTATGGGATGTTGAACAGTCTGATGGTGGACCAGGAGGGGGATAAAACCTGGAGTTTTAAATGAATAAATAAGTAAATAAGTAAATAAATACAAGATTTTTAAAAAGTTGAACATTTAATACTTTTTAAAAATGATATAATTGGAAGTGGAGAGGAAATATAGTCACATGTAAAATTTTGTACCAAGAAAATTACCACAGAGTGTTACAGATGTATATTAGGGGTTGCTTGGACTTCGTGAGACACTTTAAAGTGTTCAAAAATCATCAGTATGTACTGTACTCAAATATATAAACTCAGAAGTAAGTGGTCTACTTGTATGCTACAAATGCATATAAATAAAAATGTTAGTGTAAACAATTGTGAAGAAATCAGAATTGTTGCTGAAATAGTTTTTAAAAACGTCATTATACAAAACTGATGAATTCTTTGATGTTCATTGTGTATGTTCAGTGGCTAAGAACCTGTACTGCTCTTCACGTGGACTAGATTTAATTTTAGCACACATTTCAAGTGCTGCATGATTTCCTCAATCTCTAACTCCTCTTCTGACTTCCACAGGGACTATACGGGTATTCAAAGTCACAGTCAGATATAGACATATACACATAATTAAAATTTAACACTCAAAAATTATTCAAGATCTTAAATCTCATTGCAATTGCAATGCTGATAAATACCAGATTAATCATAAGAAATAAGTATCAAACACAAAATATATAATTTTGTGGTATATTACATAATAAGATGAGGTTATAAAAAGATAAATTTAGTGGAAATGCAATTTTTAATAATGTTGTATTTAATCTTAGAGAATACTAAGACTTTCATATAATATATTTTTATCTTGTTAATTCCTCTCCCCTAGATTCTCTCAGATCCTCCCCCACCTGATATGTTTTCAGATTTGTGTTCTCTATCTTTGAGAAAAAATAGCTATCATTAAAGAGTGACAACAAGAACAACAACAAATCATAAAAGTAGGTTGTGTCAGGTCTACTTTTCCTGGGCATTTTATGGTATATTATACAACAAGTGAAGGTTATAAAAACACTATGATTGGAAGAAGACACCTCTCTGTTGAGTACTGAGTTATTTTCTGAACTACTGAAATGGAAATTTGTCATGAGTAATTTTACTATAATATTCAATTAACAAATTAATAAAAGTAGGTTGTATCCTAGTTCCTAGAAGCTTTGTAGCCTCATGTTCGTGTACTCTATGGAAAGAAATAAAAAATACATGTCAAATATGGGTTCTATATCATGAATGGAGCCTTAAATCTAATCAAACAGTTTTAATAATTTCAATCATCTTTGCATCATCATTTCAGCAGCAGGCATAGCATGGGTCTTGTTTTTTGTTAATTTTTTGTTTTTGTTTGTTTTGTTTTTTTTTTGTTAAGAGATGTATGCCATTGAAGATTACTTGCAAACACTTAAAGGGAGACTGGAAAAGGAAGGATTAGGTAAAGTATATGATAGGAGGCAGTGTAAAGGAGAGAATATTTGGAGGAATAATATAAACTATGAGCCATTTTAGAAAGCCATACGTAAACCTCACACTGAGGAAGTTGCCTAAAATACATACATGTGTAAAGTGACTTTAATTTTAGAGTTACCCTATGTGGGGACAATCTCCAACTAGGCATCATATGTTACCAAAATTCCCTTGTAGCTGGAATCAGTTACGTCTTTTGAAATTGTTCATCAAGAAAATCCCATAGCCTTTTTCTCCAAACATTGTAGAATATTCCTATGCTATGTATTAACCTATGGAAATATGACATTAAGCCTTATTGCTGAAGATCCCACCTACATATTGTATAGAACATGGAAATATTTTTGCTTGTGCTTTACTGGAAGCTTCATTAGAAGTGGAGTATTACAATGACATGAATCATTTTATCAAACAAAGCAAAATTTCTACTATAAGATGGTTTGACATGCAAGTATATTTCAAACAGAGAACATACTTTAATATTGTATATATAAGATAGAAGAAAAGTGAATGTCTTCATGAATATGTGACAAGAACTACCATTCCTATACATCACTCTTTCTAAACTCTTCATGCTTTAATATAAGGTGATGCTTTCATGATCAAAATCTAGTGTTGCTTGTTCTTATTTGCTGTGGCAGTCAAGGCTTGATTAATATATTACACATGCCATCACTCTGGCTGTTTTGAAGTGAACACTTAACAAAGAAGAGTTACTATTAACATGTCTACATGTCTACTTCCTAACATTGAATGAGGACAGGTACATTTGTTAAAACATGACCATAATGGGAAAGAGCTAACCAGGTGATAGAATCTTGGAAAAGTTCCCAGCCTTTTACTATTCTTAAATCCTATTCCACAAAAGCTCTTGCTCTTTTGCAGTTGACATGATAGTATGCATCTGATTGTTTTTCATGTCTTTTAAGATGTTATGAACTTGCAAAGTAACAATTTCCCTTCTTTATTTGCAAATTCATAGATGTCCAATAATAAAATGACTGGAATATTTGAAGGCATTTGGTTGCCAATTATGACAAATACCTTAGAAATATCTATATTCTATCTGTAGAAATAACACTATTGAAGATTTTTTAAAAGGAGTTCAACATGTTTGTACATGTTTTTGATAAATTAGTTTTGCTATGTGGAGTATGATCTGTTTATTGATGTAAATTTAATCCTCCTCTATCAGACATGGATAGTTTCTAGTGCATTTTATTTTAATAGTTCTAAGAAAATGTCTAGCTACCATTTCAACTCTTGTTTCAATGTGTTAACCGTTTTTTGCCTGTTTAGGGAAAGGTAAAACCAACTACTACTTTAAACCTAAAAAGGAAATCTATTCACACCTGATTTTTAGTTCTGCTGATCCTTGCGGAATATGTGCAAATGTAAAGCAGGCCCAGTATCGCCAACAACCAAAGTAAAAGGTCAATGGGAAATGTGACAGAATCTTAGCAGTCAGAACTCAGGAACACATTGATTCACCTCCCTTTGTTTTGTATTTCAGGTATAGCCAAATAATATTAAGTTCATTACACATAAATTATTTTTTTTGCTTTTTTTTTTTAAATCAAGTTGTAATTTTTACTTATTCACACAGGGATTATAAACACAAAAAGGCAGGACATGGGGAAGAGGATGACATTGGAGTGTAGGTGTTCATGGGGAGTACAGATATCTTTCAGAACAGGTATCAGCTGGGTGAAGGTTCAGGGAACAGGTCACTATGACTCTGCCTATTAATTTGTATATATTTGTAATATAACCTTATACAATGTGTGATGATAATAAACATAGTTCTATAACTATAAAACTTTCAAAGATAAATGTCTATGACAAACTGGAGAATCAATATCTTTTCGGAACTGCTTGTTGAATATACAAATTGTGTTTCCATTGAAAAGAAGCCCTTGCATAGGTATTTACAATTTGCAGAGATTGGCAGTGTAACATAAAAAATATATGACATGCAAAATGAATTTTTTTCTAATTTAAAAGTGTTATCTACCATCTCATTTTCATGGAATATTAATAAAAGTATTATTTCCAAGTAAAAAAATTATTTACCCCATTAATATAAATCAAGTTATATAATCTAACATCTACTGATTTTTTATTATTTTTGATAGGTAAATGAATAATGCTTTTATTTGTAAAATGCAGTCTTAGTATTTCTTGTTAGGCCAAAACTAATGTTAACATTCTTCAAAATTTACCACAGTAATAGTAAAAAAAATTACCTATTTTTTATAATAAAATGAGAATAAATAAGAGAATGTAATTATTTTCTTAGCAGTTATGTGGTATAATAATTATTGACATTTTAGATTTTATATCAACTTGATAAACTCATGGTGCTAAATGTGTAAAAGTATGTGGTACAATTATAATATAAAATGTTATATGAAATATAAATTACTCTATTGAACTACAGGAATATTTTTAAATATTCCTGAACTACATTTTAGAATCCAGTTGATGATGATGGTAATGATAATGAAATTGATGATAACTGTAAATACAGACTTCTAACTTGTCTGTTAAGCAAGATATATTTAATTCTTACTAAATGAGCAGAAATCTGGTAGTATTAGCTCCTGATATTCACTAAATTTATATCACTAAAGTAATAACAAATGAAAATAGATGTGCAGAGAGAAAAGATATGTGTATCAGTAAAATTCATGGGGTGACCTCTAATGCTACCAATTAGCATTGTATGAAACACATAGAGACAAGAAAATGGGGGTTGATAAAAGCTTGTGTGATGAAGTCAGAGGGCAGGATCAGTGTCAATAATAGAGGCCTTCTGGCAATTTTATCCTCATTTCTTAAGAAGAAGAAAACAAGTACACGCAGCGACCACGAAGGGACTCGAACCCCCATCTTCTGATCCGGAATCAGACGCCTTATCCATTAGGCGACCCGGCCTACAGAAAATGTGGTACATTTACAAATGGAGTACTACTCAGCTATTAAAAATAATGAGCTCATGAAATTCTTAGACAAATGGATGGAGCTAGAAAATATCATCCTGAGTGAGATGACCCAATCACAAAAGAACACACATGGTATGCACTCACTGATAAGCGGATATTAGCCCCAAAACACACAATACCTAAGATGCAACGCATAATCCTCATGAAACTCAAGAAGAAGGAGGAAGACCAAAGTGAGGGTGCTTTTGTCCTTTTTAGAATGAGTATCAAAAGATTCAACCAGAGCTCCCAGGATCTAAACCTCCAGCCTGAGAACAGACAGGGGCAAGCTGTCCTCTGAGAGGCTCTAACCAGCAGCTGACTCAGACAGATACAGACATCCAGAGCCAAACAGTGGATGGAGCTTGAGGACTCTTAAAGAAGAATAGGTGGAAGGATTGTGGGCCCTAAGGAGATAGGAACTGCACAGGAAGATCAACAGAGTAAACGAACCTGAACCCTTGGAGCTCTCAGAGACTGAATCACCAACCGTGGAGCATACCTAGTCTACACAGATCTACCTCCATGGGCTGGACCTAGGCCTCCCTGCACATATGTTGTAAATGTGCAGCTTGGTTTTCATACAGGTCTCAAACATCTGGAGTGGGAGGTATCCAAAACATGCAGCCTGTATATGGGTATGGTCTTCTAGCTGGGTGCCTCATCTGGCCTCAATGGGAGAGGAAGAACCTAGCCTCTCAGAGACTTAAAGTGGCAGGGTGGGGGATACAGGAGAGATGATGGGGAAGATTGTGGGAGGGGGTGACTGGGACGGGTTATAAAGTGAATAAGCAAAAAAAATAAAAATAAAATTAAAAAAGGAAAAAAAAAAGAAAAAAAAAAGAAGAAGAAAACAAAAACTTTCCTCAAAACACTTAACAGTGCCAATTTTTTTGGTTTTTACATTTTAAAATGTACAATTCAAATTTTTCTTTGCCTGAGGTTCTCATTTCCAAAATGTATTTTCTTTAAATTTTTACAGAATGTGACTTTGAATATAGTACAAATGGGTGGGGTAGAGGTGGCGAACAGTATTTGATCACTTTCTTAGTACAAAGAAAAAACCCTAAGATCTTTGCCAGCAGTATTAAAGCATCAATTATTACATGAGCAGTCTTTATTTATTAGTTCTTTGAACTAATTTTTATACATGTTTTGTTCATATATCCACCCAAACACCCGTGATCCACCTCCCAAATGCCTACCCACTCAAATGTGAATTTTGCTTTTTTTTACATCCTTCAAGATCAAATTTTTGTACACAAATATTCTTGGATATATAGTCTTCTACTGGAGTGTAGTAAACATACCAGGAGATACACTCTTCGAGAAAAATGTCCCTTACTTTCTCAGTAGTAACAATAACTGGTTTTGTGCCCAAATTTCCTTCACATGATGAGATTTTGTCTTGGTTGGGATTGCACAGATCTTTTGCATTCTGTTACAACCAATATGAGTTCATGTATCCACCTGCCCTGATGTATCTAGAAGACACTCTTTCCTTGAAGTCACTCAATATGTAGCAATGGGGTGGGGGCACTGCAGGCAACCACTAGAAAGTCCCAGAATCCCTGGAGACAAGAGGCTCTCAGGACCCAATGGGTATGACATTAGCCAAAATACTCAATGGAGGTAAGATAGAATCTGAAGAGACTAAACATCAGTAGATGGGCATGGCCCCCAGTTCAGGGCAGAGGACACTCACTAATCTCAAACTTTTTAACCCAGAATCGTTCCTATCTTAAGGAAATGCAGGAACGAAAATGAAACAGTGACTGAAGGAAAAGCCATCCAGAGACCACCTCACTCTGAGACCCATCACATCCACAGACAACAAACCTAACACTATTGTTGATGCCAAGAACTTCTTGTAGACAGGAGCCCAGTAGGGCTGTTCTCTGAGAGGCTCTTCTAGCATCTGACTAAGACAGATCCAGACACTCATAGCCAACCATTGGACTGAGTCTGGGACCCCACTGGAAGAGATAGATAAGGACTGAAGGTGCAGAAGAGGATTGCAACCCCATAGGAAGAACAACAGCATCAACTAGCTGGACCCCTCAGAGCTCCCAGGGACTAAACCACTAACCAAAGAGTATACATGGATGGGTTCATGCCTCCAACTACATATGTAGAAGAGGACTGCCTCATCTGCTATCAGTAGGAGGGGAAGTTCTTGCCCTGTGGAGGGATAACATGTCCCAGTGAAGGGAGATGCTAGAGGGGTAAGGCAGGAGTGAGTGGGTGCCTCTTAGAGGCAAAGTGGAGTGCGTATGAGGGTTGTTGTGGAGGGGAGACCATGAAGAAGGACATTTGAAATGTAAATAAATAAAATAGTCAACAAAAAAAGGAAGAGGATGAAGAAGAGAAGGAGAAGATTCCTGTGTACATTAAAACATTTTCCAATGATTCATGAGCTCTTTCATTAAGGGCATGTGATAGTTATGTTCTCTCAGAGAACAAAAGTGCAACAATTTTCAGTTTATCAAATCCACTAATATTTTTCAACAATCAACCCTGCATTGTTCACAAACACATTCTTCATGTATTAAATAAAGTTAGTAACCACTTCTTACATGCCAACTGCTGTGCCTTTATCTAGGAAGATGATAAAAGCCTAGTTCATTTTGTTGTTGTTGTTGTTTACAATAACATGCTGCATTACCAAGTAGGTAAAACTGTCATGGAGAGCATGTAAATAGAATGGTAAACAAACTTTGTAATATTTACTTATGATCAGGATAAAGGATGCATAGAGTTAATCCTACTTAATTTTTTTTTTTTTTTTACTTTTTATTGGTTAGTTTATTTCTTTACATTTCAAATGTTATCCCCCTTCAGGTTTCCCCTCTACAAAACCCCATCTCATCCCCATGCTCCTTCTTCTATGAGAGTGCTCCCTATGCACCCAGCCACTCTTACCTCAAGGCCTAGCATTCCCTTATGCTGGGCATCGAGCTCCCCTCCCACTGATACCAGATAAAGCAGTCCTCTGCTACATATGCAGCTGGAGCCATGGGTACCTCCATGTGTAGGGATAAGAGTGGAACAGAGACTGAAGGAAAGTCATAGACTGCCTCACCTGAAAACCTCTCCCATCTGCAGACACTAAACACAAACACTATTGCTAATGCCAAATGTGCTTGCTGACAGGAGCCTGATATAGCTGTTTCTTGAGAGGCTCTGCCAGTGCCTGACCAATGCAGATGCAGATGCTTGCAGCCAACCATCAGACTGAGCACAACGACCCCAATAAAGGACTTAGGGGAAGGACTGAAGGTGCTGAAAGAATTTGTAAACCCATGGAAAGAAAAACAGTATCAAGGAACTAGACACCCCCAGAGCTCCCAAGGATGAAATCTACTTAATTTTTAAAATTTAATTGTGGATATATATAATATATATATTATTATATATATATATATGTGTGTGTGTGTGTGTGTGTGTGGCGCGTGTGTGTGTGAGAGTAAAGATGAGAGAGATTATATATATATATAATTATATATATAATTATATATATAATACATATTTATGTTCATACACACTATCTACTCATACACCTATGAGGTCTGATGACATCTTAATATCTTAATAGAGTAATTTCCTTCCTTTTACCATGTGTGTATTGGAGAACCAAAGCAGTTTGTCAGAAGACATGGTAATCATATTTTCTCAATGAGCCTTAACTCTACTTTACTGAATACATTGTTCCAGAACTCATGTGTCTCATGTGCCATATCTTAAGAGAAAACAAACAAACAACAACAAAATAACAGTGAAAAAACAAACCTGGAAAATAGTTAAAATATTTATGCATGTTGCAGAATATTTGATCACGACTATGAACATTATATTGTTTCTGGAAAAGCCTGTTTAAAGTTGTGGTGTTGCTCACCCATAATATACATCTTTCATTCCTTTGCCTAGAATACTCACACACCTTTGGTACTTATCTTTAATCCCAAACAATGAAGGCAAAGTTCCTTTGTAGAACAAAACGCCCATGTTTGAAAATGCTGTCCAATTAGGTGCAGACAAAAAGACAAATTAGAGAAAGATTTGACAGAATAAGATATGGGAAATTCTCAGGAGAAGGCAAAGTAAAGGGAAGTTACTTTAGAGACAAGTCAAAGAGGGGGAGGGGCAGAGAGGCTAGAAGAACTTTTACCAGGACTGTTATAGAGGTTCAGTTGGAGGGAGTGAACTAGTTAGACACAGGTAAAGACAAAAGGAGCTGGAGAATGAAAAGGAGCCAGAAGTTTAGAACAGATGGCTAGTGTTTGTCTGAGGACAAGCAGAGAATTCAGTCTGAGAACAATAGGGAAGCCAGATTGAACTAGTCAATTTAAAAGGATTTTGAGCTAGAACAACTGAGTTGAACTAACCAACCAGAGTTCAGAATGAACAAGAAAGGGAGAGCTTATTGAACAGTAAGTCTCGAGGCTGAAAACATCAAAGGCCTAGCTAGTTTTTCAGAACTAGGCCTAGGTTAGTAGATGGAGGTAGTAAGTCTAAGAGATGAAAAGCATTGAATAAAAGTTACATTTACATATAAAGTTTGAATTCCCAGAGATAATGTTTACAGGAATCCTGTGTGATATACCAGAGGAAAAACTTCAGTAGTGATAGTTAAGCTATCTGAAATAAAATGGAAACTGTTCTTTCCAAAGAAAATTCATGAACATTACTTTAACTTTTATTATAGTTTATGTTTTTGAGTATATGAGTACGTGTACATGAGGGTGAAAGTTGCAGTCCAGCTTGTGGGAATTCATTTTCTCTCTTTTTTTTTTTTTTTTTTTTTGGATTTTTCATGACAGGGTTTCTCTGTATAGCCCTGATGTCCTGGAAACATTTTCTCCTTTTTAATATTGAAATGTTTAGAAGTTCAGATCCTTATCTAAGAGTAATTTCAAGACTTGCAAGTTTTGGGTTTGATTTTTCTGTTTGTTTGTTTGTTTCTCACAGGTAAATTGATCAATGTGAACCACAAAATTTTATACATAAAAATATTATATGCAAAAAGCTTACCTGTATATTTGAACTCACCTCTTCAGACTTATAGCAAGCCACTATAGCCAATAAACCAATCAGTCTACCTCAGTATGCAGTTTTTAGTAGATGTCAGGTTAAACTAAGTAATTTAAGAATTCAGAAGAATGGAAAGACTCTAAAAATTCATAATGTAACATGCAGTTTTTCTTTCTGAAATAAACATGAATAGATAGAAAAATCTTAAATGTAGTCAAAATATCACTGTACACAGTCACATGTCTTAGAGTGTTTGAATATCTGATACAGAGTATAATATTTACAATTGAGATATTCATATAAATGATACATAAAATTTAGCTAGTACATGAAAATATCACAGCACTGTGGACAAACAACAATAGCCTAGTTGAGAATTAGGGTCATTGAATGTATGTAATGAAGATCACAGTGCAAGTTTGAATAACATGGAACAAGGAGTTGGAAACTTTTTTAAGTTATTTCTTTATTGTACCTTGAAATAATATATATACATATATAAATTATATAAACATAAGATAATATTATATTTATCTTATAATGGTATATATAATATATACCACAGAATATAATTCCTAAAGAAAGATGAGAAAATAGTACATAAAAAAACATTAATCATAAGTAAACTAAAAAAATCTTTTAAAACATCATCTTCAACAGCAACCTTAATAATTTATTTAAAGTAAAGATTATGACATTTTTACTTAATATAGGAATGGAAAAGAAAATCATCCTTTAAAAAGCAGAAACCAATTCCCTATATATTAAAGGTTAAATACAAATTGTCTTTAAAGCACTTAAAAACTAAAGGATCACAATATTGAGAAATAATCATACTCTTTATACAAGGTTTTTAATTTTTATGTAATTATGTATCTCACATAGACTAATTTATCTGTGAAAAACAAATAAAAGAAGTATTGAAATTGTTCTTATATAAGAATTTGAGCCTCTACAAGTTTCAATAATATTAAAAACTCTAAATAAAGTTCAAAGTTGAGATTTTTTTTAAATCTCAACTTTTTAATGACTATGAGGCCAAATGTCTCTAGGATTTGATTCTGAAAAGTGACTATAACCAACGTTATTATTGAATTTTAAGGATCAAACAGTCAAAGGTATAAGAATTCATCTATTTTCCCTTTTTTATAAGTTTCTCTCTAGTAGACTTTTTTACCATCCATTTTCAAACATCCCACCCAGCATTTCTAAAATTTCCCAAGGAAATAATATGGACTTAAATTAAAGGCATACAACAATTCTCATATCTAGCAACTTTTTGGAGATCACAGCAGTGAGGGATATATGAGCCTCTAAACTGCCTTGGGACAAAAAAGGCAGAAAAATAAACTCCGGCTTCCATTTTTAACCATAGACATTCTGAGCAAAATCGCAGGGTCTGGTGAATGTTGTAATTCTGTGTCATGAAACTTTTTACTTTTCCCTTCCTTACTCTGTTATCTCCTTGGCCCATGTTAAGAAGCATAGTAATGTTTTGCTCAGGCCACAGATTAAAGAAAATAACTTCTATAGGTTATATTTTCTTCTTAGAAAATGCTGATATTCTGTCTCAGTAAAAATTTATTAATTATAGGTTTACACACATTTAAGACTTCAATAATTACTGTGTTCTAAACAGTATTGAAGGGAACCAAAAAAAAAACCCAACATTAGTTCAAAATCTAGATATACGTGCTTACATATGTGTGTGTGTGTATGTGTATCAGCACTTATATGATGTAGAATCAACCCAGTCTATTAAAGACTAATCTAGATATACATGCTTACATATGTGTGTGTGTGTATGTGTATCAGCATTTATATGATGTAGAATCAAACCCAGTCTATTAAAGACTTGAAAGTTTGTGTCTCACTAACTTTCAGAGGAGGAATCAATTCTAGTTTTTTCATTAATTCTCAAGTAAATTCTGAAAAGTAATTTATGGCACCAAAAATGCTGTACAAAGTTATTCAGTGAAGCTGCACTGGGAAACTCTATTCCTCCCATGCTCTTCTCTGTCCTGGAATGAAATTGTTTATTGCATTTATAATTTTAATCTCTAATGTATCTTGACTCTCTTTTACTGCTGGATTAAGAAGTAGTAGATAATTTTGCGGTAGTGAAAACACAAGCAAGGCTTTGAAACAGTGTGGTATAGTTTCAAAGTAAAAGCACGAAAACTGTCATTAAAAGGTAAAGAGATATTAATAATAGGTTTACTATTTGAGTGACTGACTAAGGTAAGTTTATTGAGAAAAATGTTCTTTGTGATGGAGATAAATATGGATGAGATGCTACCACTTTTCCTAATTCCCAAGCAAGACAGTAGCAAAGTAAGTAAAATCAGAAGTTTCCAAAAGCTACTGCTACCATAAGCATATGTTCTACTTCTTTGAGAATCTAGTGAATATATGAAAAACAAGTGTTAATGTTGCATGAATCTATATCTATACCCTTCCATTAATGATGATTCAAGCTAAGTGGCTTTATAATGAGAAAAATGTTTTCCTTCCTCCATCTATGGACTTTATTCTGCATCCCTTACTAATGCGGAAGTTATTTGTGCTCTTCACTTTTTTTCTATGTTGAGTTCTTCTGAAAGTCAATACTTTAGAAGTCATGGAGTTCAAAGATCTCATAGATTATTATGCTGTTAAAATAATACTAAAATCAATAAGCTATATAGACAAATAACATAAGGGAAATTGTTTTTGTTGTTTTTTCAAAGAACACAAATTCTGAGGTAATATAGGGTAAAAGATTGCAAGTGACGGGCACTGGAAAAGAACTCAGGTAATAAGGGTCAGTTAGTTAACAGATTGGCTATGATAAGAGATGAGTAAAAGGAGAGTTGGGTTAGAGAGGAGATGGGTTAGAGAAGGGATGGGTTAGAGGACAGATGGGTTACAGGAGGGATGAGTTAGAGGCAGGGATATACACGGTTAGTGAAGAAGATATGACAACAAACTTTGTTGAAGTAAGGTTGTACATAAAATAGTTTCTGTGATAAATTTCTGGAAAATGAGGTGGAGAGTTACCTTTTATTCATGAAAAAATAAATAACTACAAGGATGGGAAACTATGTTGAATTCCAAACCCTATTCTGGTAAGAGTAGATATAAATATATTCTTAAAATTTTTTCAGACATATTCGCTTTTTGAAATATGTGGTTCTACTGGACCTTTTAGGAAATGTAGTTTATCATGCAGTTAACTTTCTATAAATTTCTCTAACAACATAAGAATCAATCAAAGGACCAAATGCTTTACCATATAAAACATTTTATGGAATAGTTTAACATGGTGCATTTTAATTTAACACAGTTCAGAGTAGTAAGATATTGAAGGAAAAAATTGACTAAAAAAGGTTTAAAATTACCTATCACTAAGCTATAATGTATAGCTGAATGTCTGTGAAAATACAGAATGTATAATCCAGTATTTTCACACAGAACGAAGAAAGTTTTGTTTCATGCTGACCACAGCAAACATTTCAGTAAGCATTATAACAGTTCCCTCTAACAAATGAAGAAATGATGTGAAGAACATCTCCCAGGAATGATTCTTTATCTTTCATGGTTTTGCCATCTTCTCTTCAGACTTATATTACTGAAATGGATTCTTATAGTTAAAATTTTCAAATAATTGATTTACATGGAATGATAGCATAAAGTATTAATAGTAAACATGGTAATTCAGTAGAATAATTCTATTATGCAAACTTATGAAGGCAACAAATCCATTTAAATTTATCATATCATCTGTATGAAGATGGTTTAGGCCCATAAAGATGGAATTAATGAAGCTCTTCAATAAATCTTGGAAAAAAACACATATGTACTGGGAGAGAGAAAAAGAGAGAGAAAGAGAAAGAGAGAAAAGTGAGAGAAAGGAAGAAAGAAAAAGAGTGAGAAGAAATGCATAAATTTCTCAAAGAAATTCAGGGAAAAATAGTGTTAGGAAAAGCAATTCAATGTATGAAAAAATAAATAGAATCAATAAAGAAAACTCGGCTGAGGAAATTCTCAAAATGAAAAAAATTAGAACTTAGATAAGGAACTATAGAAGCAAGTTTCATTAACAAGAACTGTAAGAGAAAAATTGTAGGGGTTGAGTACAAGAGAGAAGAAATGGATACCTTGGCAATAGAAAAATGTTAAATCTAAAAGATTCCTGACATAAAAAGCATTCAAGAAATCTTGGATATCCTCACAAAGTAAATATTAGAATAATAGAAACCAAAGAAAGAGAAGAAAGCCAACTCAAGGGCAAAGAGTTTTCAATAAAATCATGTAAGAAAAAATTTCCTAATATAAAAAATATGTCTTTAAAGATACTAGAAGCATTAAAAAACATCAAATAAATTAGACCAGAACAGAAAGTAACCTTAGCACATAATGACCAAAACACTAAATACAGAGAACAACAACATGAAGTAGAACAACAACTGACAGCTACAAGGAGAAAAGACTGAGTAATAGAGAAAGACAGACCTATTAAAATCACACCTGACTTTTCAATGGAGATTCTGAAAGTCAAAATGGATGTGCTTCAGATTCTAAGAGATCACACAAGGCAGCCCAGACTATACACAGCAAAGCTTTCAATCATCACAGATGGATAACACAACATATTCTATAACAAAATAAAATTTAAGCAATATCTATCTACACATCCAGCCCAACAGAAGATGCTAGAAGGAGACATACAACTCAAAGAGAGACTAACTAAAACAATAAAAACAAGGAATAAATAATTTCAAACAAGCAAATTCAAAGCAGCGGAAACACACACATATTCAGACACATTCTCTCTCACATATACACATATACAGGCACACACTCAAATGAACCATCACCACCATCACCTCCACCAGCAACAAAATAACAGGAATTAACATTCATGATAAAAGTCATGGAGAAATTAGATATATAGGAATATACCTAAACATAATAAAGGCAGTTTGTGTCAAGCCTACAGTTAATAGTAAAATAAATGGAAAGAAACTCAAAACAATCCCACTAAACTCAGGAACAAGGCATAGCTGCTCACTCTCTCCCTATCTAGTCAATATAGTAACTGAAGTTCTAGCTTCAGCAATAAGGCAACAAAAAGACATCAAGGGGATACAAATCGGAAAGGAAAAATCAAAGTATTACTATTTGCAGATGACATGATAGTATATATAAGCAACCACAAAAATTCTATAGCTTGTCTTCAGCAAAGTGGTTGAATACAAAATCAACTCAAAAAAATCAGCTCTCCTTTAGGCACATGATAAATGGGAAGAGAAAGAAATTATGGAAATAACATCTCTTTAATAGCCAGAGATAATATAAAATACCTTGATATAACTCTAACCAAGCAAGTAAAACATCTTTATGACAAGAAATTCAAGTCCCCAATGAAAGAAATTGAAGAAAATATCAGAAGATGGAAAGATCCCCCATCCTCATGGATAGGTAGGATTAACATAGTGAAAACGGCCATCTTACCAAAAGCTATCTACAGATCCAATCCAATCCCCACCAAAATTACAAAAAAATTTTGGAGCTCTTAAAGCAGCAATTCTCAACTTCATATGGAAATGGCAAAGAAACAAAATAAAAAACCAAACCAAAAAGGTCTTTCCTGTCTGTGGGATATGTTCTTCTACCTGAACTGCCTTGTCTGGCCTCAGTGAGAAGGGACATATCTAGTCTTGCAGACTTGATGTGCCAGAGTTGTGGGATTCATGGGCAGGGGGGATGCTTAACCTCTCAGAGGAGAAGGAGTGGGGGAATGGGGAAGGGATTTTGGAAGGGGTGACTGGGAGGGGGCAGTGAGTAGATTGTTAAGTGAAAAAATAAGGAACAAGAAAAAGTAAACTCTCTTCATATTTATTCAATATAGCATTTGAAATATTAGTGAAATAACACAAATGAAGAAGTTCAAAAAAGATACAAATTGGAAAGAAAGAAATCAAAGCATCTTTATTTGTAGATGATGTGACAGTATAGAAAAGTGAACTTAAATAACTATGAAAATTCCTATAGCTGATAAATACTTTCAGCCATATAATTGGATATAAAATTAACATATAAAAAATCAGTAGACCTCCAATATACAAGTAACAAATAATCTGATAAAACTAATCACAAAATGACACATTTCACAATAGTCTTCAATATTATAAAATATCTTGGGATAACTCTAACCAAGCAATTGAAAGAGTTTATGATAAAAAAACCTTCAAGTGTTTGAGGAAGGAAATTGAAGAAGGTATCAGAAACTGGAAAGATGTCCCATGCTCATGGGTTGGAGGATTAACATAATAAAAATTTCATCCTGGCAAAAGTAATCTACAGATTGATGATAATACCTAACAAAATTTAAATAGATTTCTCCAAAGATCTTGAAAGGACAATAATCAGCTTTATATGGCAAAATAAAGATCCCAAATTAGCTATTACATCCAGAACAGTAAGAGAACTGCTGGAAATCTTGAATTCCAGATTTCGAGTTGTATTACAATGCTATAGCTATAAAAATAGCAGGGTACTGGCATAAAACTAGATGTGTTGATCAATGGAACTGAATAAAAGACCCAACATGAATCTCCAAATATACTAACATGTAATTTTTTATGAAAAGGCAGAAATACATACTAGAGTAAGTATAGCATCTTCAACAAGTGGTCTAACTAGACGTATGCACATAGAAGAATGGAAGTGTATCCAAACTTTCACCCTGCACAAAGCTCAAGTCCAAAATGATCAAAGACCTCAGCATAAAACCAGACACAGAAGGTGATAGAAGAAAAAATACAGAGCAGCCTTGAACTCATTGGAACAGCTGAAGACTTCCTGAATAGAAGACTGACTGCTCAGGCAATAAAATCAACAATTGATAAATTGGACCTCATGAAATGTAAATTTTTTCTGTAAGCAAAAGATAGACACCATCATTAAAAAAAAATAGCAACCTCAGTACTGGAAAAGTTTTTACCAGTTCCATATCTGAGGGAGGTCTAATATCCAAAATATATAAAGAATTTAATAAACTAGATGCCAAAAACAAACAAACAAAAAAAACCCAAATAATCTAATTTAAAAATAGAATACATTTATATACAGAATAGAAGCAACTGAAATGGCTGAAAAGTTAATGAATGTTCAACATTCTTAGCCACCAGGAAAATGTAAATCAAAATTACTTTGAGATTTAATCTTACACCTATTAGAATGGCTAAGTTCAACAAACAATGACTGTTCATGCTGTCTATCTAAGATGTAGAGATAGAGGAACACTACGACATTGCTGGTGGGATTTCAAACTTGGAGAGCCATTGCGGAAATTGGTGTGGCCCATCCTCAGAAAGTGGGGATTCATTCTAACACCAAATCCAGCTAAGAGCACTTTAACAAAGTACACTTTATCCTAACACAAGGACACTTGCTCAACTATGTTCATTGCTGATCTACTCATAAGAGCCAAACTCTAGGAACAACCCAGATGCACCTCAACCAAAGAATATATAAAAATATATGGGACATTTACAAAATGGAGTATTATTCAGCAGGTTTGTTTGTTTGTTTGTTTTGTTCTTTGGCAGCATGAAATATGCAGGCAAAGGCAACTAAAAAACAAAAACAAACAAACAAACATCCTGAGTGAAATAAGCCAGATTCAGAAAGTATGAACATAGTTTTAATTTGCTTGACTGTGGATATTAGCCAAATATATAAATGATAACCAAAATGCAATCAGTAGACCTAGAGAGATAATCTATAGAGGAAAATACAGAGGAGAGTGACTCCTGGATCTACCTTTGAGGGGAAATAGAATAGATTTTATGGATGGTCATGGGCTGAGGTGATAAGAAAAGGGAGAGGAGATGGGGTTAAGGGAAGGAATATTGGTTAGGAGTAGACACCTGGAATTGAGGTGTATTTGAGAAGAAATCAGGAAACTTATTGCAGTTGAAACTTCCTAAACTACATGAAGAATAGCCTAATAAAATTTACAAATATTTGAGGAGACAAAGTCCCAACTGGCCATCTCTCATCACCCAGTGAAACTTCTGACAATAGGACTGGATTACATCCAATTTAGTGTTTGGCTAAAAGAATCCTATTAATATCCTCAAATGTCCAAGACTATTCCCAAGACAATAAATTGTTCACTGAAAAATCGCCATAAGGCCCCATTGCTGAAGAATACATATGTACATGTCATTGTACATGGAGAAGTTAAGCTGGCTCACACATAGAACCTTCGCTGCTACAGACTAGTTTTTGTAGTATGAGAAGTTACAGTGCAGCATACCAAAGAGAAAGGTAAACACCAATCCTGCCACAAAATCTTTGATCTACAATCTATTTCCTGCAGAATATGCTGGAGAAAAGTGGCACCAAAATTGTGGGAGTACCCAATCAAGACCTGAGTTGACTAATGGGCTACTCTACAAGATGGAATGCATATGTGAACCTGCTTAGGTGATCAGGAAGCAGAGATTACACAGCCCAGAGATCTAGGATAAAACTAAATACTATCAGTCTTAAACAAAGAAACAAAAAAACAAATAAAATAAAAGAATTAACAATAATGACTCTTTATCATATTAACCTATCCTCATAGATCATTCAGTCAGCATCAAAGAAGCTTCTAGCAACAGGGGGGAACAGCAGAACACTATACAGAGGGTGAGACCTTGTAACACAGAGCTATAAAACAATGTCTCCCACAAATCCCCTAGAGCTCAGGGAACCTGGTAGAAGAAGAACCAGAATAAAATACAAGAGTTAGAGTTATTGGGGCCTTATGAGAACAAAGCCCTCCAAATCACTGAGCAAAACTCATATGATATCAAGGAGACTGAAGCATAAAGCACAGGGCTGACTTGGGTTTGAACCAGGTCCTCTAACTATGCATTATAGCTTTTAGTTTAGTATTTTTATGGAATTTCTGACTGTGTGAACAGGAGGGTCTCTTGTTCTTGTGATTTCTCGTGGGCCTCTTTTACTTACATTGTTTTGATTTGTACAACATCTATATAATTTTTTTTAAGTCTTACTATATTTTATTTTGTTAAAAAATTAAATCACATTAACTGCAAAATAACTTTAGGATGCTGAAATAATTCTTTGGGCAATCATTATAAACCTATCAAGATGAACACATGCATAACAAAGTAAACTATGCAACTGTATCATCTGTAGTTGTGAAGTAGTTGGTAATTTGAATTTCAAAATACATCTTCACATTTCTAATGATCAAAGTTTCTGTGTTGTTAGTAATTTTACTGAAGCAGCTTGTGCTATTTATTAATAACAAGTCTTCCAATTTGAAACTTCTTAAAGGAAAAAAAATAAAGAGAGCAAGCAAGGAAAAAAAAACTTTCAAAAGTCCTCAGTGCCTGTGTATCCCTCGAGGCTCCCATATCTCTGTTCTTCTCACAGAAAAATCCCGATTCACAGTTTCTGAATAGGAAAGAGTTCCATGAGATTTCCCTGTGGATAAAGATCTTACTTGAAAGAAAAGTCCCAAGTTAGTGCGAAGAGCCACCAGGAGAGTCAATTTTCCCTGGAAACTCAGGTTAGATTCCTTGGTAAGAAAAGAAAAACCTTACTCATGTCACCCAGAAACACACAAGAAAAAAGTACACCCATTTAATATTTATATTTTTTTTTCATTTTTGCTCCATTGTGAACAATTATTTAAGTAAAAAAAAAACTATGAGATTTTATTTTCATTTTTAAAAGTTTATAAATAAAGCCATGTTCTAGACTAGAGGTTTCTATTTACCTTCAATAATTAAATTTAAAATACTGAAATCTTATTAAGGAATTCAAGTTTATTAATTGAAAACACTGTGATTATGAATTGTAAAGTAATATTAACTTTTCTTTTTAATTTTTACTGCTTTAATCCAGGAACATAATTAATAAATCTGTTACTCAGGGGGCTTGGTGCCTTGATCTGGATAATGAATCATTTATAAAGGAACGAGCCCCAGGGAAGTAAATTAAATTATTCCTTTACTCTATGCAGAAGATGGCTTAGATATTTTAGATTGGAAAATGTTTCTGGTGGGGTCATATAAATTCCTGTGGGTATAATAGCCTCCAGCTACACTTGAGTGAATTTAAGCTTTTATAATTGGAAAAAGAAAACAAATTAAAAATTTTTAAATTTTCCAAATCAGATGGGTACCAAGTACTTCAACAACACCAAGAATATGTTGCATGCATGTATAGTATATATAATTTATACATATGGAGATACAATATAAAACATACGCAACAGAAACTATAGCTTTATATTTTCTGATTAAGATATGTACATGCTCTGGGATAGGAGATCTGTAAAGAAAGCCATTTCCTTGTACAAAGGGCCCAGGTGCAACACTGTTGTATAAGCCATGCCTATACAGTTTGTACCTTCTGACCATCCCAACCTTCCCTCAGCGTAAACTCTCCAGCTGTATCAGCTAAGCTCAAGTTAACTAACTCTAGGAAAAATAATTATAAGGAAAAATAGCAGCAGAAAGTTAAAGGATTCTTATACCTCTTGGTTATAAGTAAGGTCTCCAGTGATTTAAATGATATTTATTTTTACAACTGATCTGTTAATTGGAGAATTAGAGATCACTCCTAAATAGAGGCTATGCTATAAAATAAATTATAATTAGGAATAGACGTCATAGACAATCTTGGAGGCCTGATATTCTTTCATCATATACACTGAAATGCTTTCCTTTTGCTACTGTGACTCCTTAGTTTGCAAATAAATTTGGGAAGAAAATATGCTCCTTCTGGAGTCATTTGTCTAATAATTATTATATACATGCATTTAAGTTGGAATATCTATCAATAATTTCATTTGTGTGTGTGTGTGTGTGTGTGTGTGTGTGTGTGTGTGTAAGCTTTAGATAAGTATCAGGGGGCTGGGAGCTGTTCTCCACATAAGAAAGAGGATTTCAGATAAGATACCTAGCATCAATGTTAAGGGACAGATATGCAGTGTATCTACAATCACATCTCTTGGTGGTCAGAGATAGGAAGTTCTCCAGAATGGTCAGCCAGCCATTGTATATAAATTGGTAAACTACAGGTTCACTGACTGAATTTGTCTTAAACAAACAAACAAACAAAAAAAACCCAACCAAACATAGAAACAAATGTGAAAATCCAATAGAGCAAGACACTAGAAATGAAATGCTGGCCACCAATGTATGCGTCTCACACACATAAAAACTCCCATGAATATATATTATGTAACCCCCCCTGAACATAAATGTTATACATATACACATACAAAAAATAAGGATAAACATCAGTATGGATAAATAAAAAGATACTATAACTCAGAAAAATATACAAATTAGGATCCAGCTATAATAGTGGCAACAGGTGAGCATGCACATTTTCGATAGATTTGGAAATAACAGTGGAAACATGCTTCTGTGGTTCCCAAGGTCATTATCTAAGGCAAAGTTTTCTTCCCATTTCATTGTCACTGGAGAAATGCTTTGGGTCACTTTCTGGCATCTATCAGAAAGAAAGCATGGCTTCATGCAAATAGCTTTTAGTGTGTCTGGAAATGCTACCTTGCCGGGCTGGCAATGGAGAAAAAAACCTCATGTTTTATTTTGAAAACACCTCTAAAATATGTATTTAGAATCACTTTAAGGAAATTGGCTTTCCATTAGTATTTCAACATTCAGCCAGGATGAGTGTACTTGATGAACCTTAATCTATGATTTTCTCAAGCCTATTTAGCTTAATTCTTTCCTAATGCATCCTTCGCCCAACTTATTTTTTGAAATATGGCTTCCCATAAGCTCCAATGATGCTTTCAAAATTCTTTAAAAAGTCAGTAAGGGTTTTTTTTTTCCTCCAGAATTTTACTCTTTAGATGTAACTATGATAAAAATACTTCAGTGACACAAAAGTGCAAGACATTTACAAACAAAAATATCATCTTCTGGACTGCTTTTTCTCTGCAGAAGTAACCACTACTAATAATGGCTTGTTTACTTTTCTTCTTTCAATTTTATTTCAAGTCAATTCCAAACAAAATGGATGGAACTATGCAAGTATTTGGAGCTGCGGTTTATATTCCTGTGTAAAACAGAGTGTGTAACATCAAATTTTTCGATTAAATTTTAAAGTGGTGAGAACTCAAATGGATAGCCAAATACAAATACACAACACAATTTAAAATAGTTAATACAACAAAAATACAAACAAATATTACAGTTCAGTACCACATATGAAAATGAACTGTTTTGAATTTTGCACAGTAATGTGTATTCCAACCCATCTACTCTAAATAAAATTTGTTGCTTACCTGAGATTTTTGGTTTCTAGATCATTTTTTTTTAATCTATGATTTTAATTTCCCATCACTCACTACAACTCAGTTTCTCCATGACATTTATTTACATAACATTTAAGGAAAAGTGCATTCCTTTTTAAAAATACAAGTGTATTGACTTTGTAAATGGGTTTTTACACTAAAACAGCCTTATAGACCTCTTATCTTTTGACACTGGAAGCTAAAGCCAGTACAAACATGAGGAACTGAAATTTTATATTGTATTACTTAAGTGAGTTACTCACATATTTACAAAATCCAGTATGGGGAACAATGTCATGAATTTGTGTGTTCAACACAGGTATGCGTATTCATGTATATCACATATATTAAGAGTAGAAGATATAATGATTTAATGTGTTTCTAAAGTATTTATATGCTATATAAAGGAAGATATTCATATATAGATATTCTTATATAAAGAAGCATATTCCTTATATGTTATATAAAGAAGCAAATGATAAAATGTATTATGGGAATGCTATGATTACAGATTAAATGCATAGAAAATGTTACGTGTGTAACAAAAGTTTTTTGCATGCCTCAGGGTTAAATATTAAAACTTCTAAAGAATTAAATAAGTTTGTATTCACGCATATATTTGACAATACAAAGGGAAGTTTCAGGCCACGTATAGTCAGAGTGATGATATGCTAGCTCTGGATATTTTAATATTCAGAATGCACAGGGAGGAAAGCTAAAGATTGACTTTTCAGAGCAAATTCTCCTTGAACAGGATGCTTATTTGATTTCTTCTTATTACAAATGCAATACCATCTATTACTTGAGTATCAGTGGCATAATATAGCACCCACTTGGCATGCTATAAACCAAATTGCTTATGCCATAGAAGATTTATAAATCAGGTCAGCTCTGCCTCCAGAAGCCAAAAGTTCTTTATGTAAGGTTTCAGCTTTCTTAAGTAATCTTCCCATTTCTCGTCATCTGTAGTAATGAGGTAAATGCAGAATTTTACAAGTGCCAGGCTCATGGCATGATCTGAGTAGATGCTATGTCTTATTTTGGTTTTCATTATTCTTATAATTATAAAAATTATTTTAATGAAAAACTGAATGAATATGCCTATAATCTGGCATGAGCCTTTAAATACAATACAGATGCAGTTGTTTAAGTTTTCTTGTTACAGAAAATTAGTTCTGTAAAATCCAATATCAACTTATTTATGTTTGCACACAGACAGTATTATTCTTCATTCAGAAATATTTTGCTGATTCTCTTTCCAGAATATATACACTTTAAAACTGTTTTAGACTGAGAATAGTATTATCATATTTTCTCTAAAACCATATCTTGTGTGTTGTTTGGACTTTCCACTACTGATGGGAAAAACATTCCTGTATTTTCTTTACTTTTTGTTGCATTGTTATATTGTTATTTTTATTTCATTTCTCTTCTTAAAACTAGAAAAGAGAGGCTGAAAGTGGAAAGGGGAGTAGTTAATGCTAGTCAATGATGGAATCACAAAGTTTAGTGATAAGTTACATGAACAGCAATAATTGTTAAAATTAACTTTTGTTGTTTGAAAGAACTAATACTTTCATTGCAAAGCTGAAGTGATTCTCTTAATTTCATCCCTTACATTTTTTTCTCCAGGCACAAGAGATCAAGATGAGTTAGATGAATTGTTTATTTAAAATATTATCATCTTATTTATATCTCATTGTAATTCCTAAATAACAATGTACATGTACATTAGAGGCTATATATATATAATATATATTGGTTTTTCGAGACAGGGTTTCTCTGTATAACCCTGGCTGTCCTGGAACTCACTCTGAAGACCAGGCTGGCCTCGAACTCAGAAATCCGCCTGCCTCTACCTCCCAAGTGCTGGGATTAAAGGCATGCGCCACCACTGCCCGGCCTATTAAAACATTTTAAGATCATGCTTCATAAAATGATGATTAGCGGTTAATGGAGTAAGCCCAAGTCTTTCCTGGGAACCAGTGATAAAGTCTGCCTCTAATATAAGTAATTTCTCTCATAGCATATTGTAGATGTCTATTTTATTATAAATTTCTTTAAGAAGAGTGTACTAGCAACTTAATGCTAAGCATTATTTGGGGGTATTTTTAAAGTTTAGTGTTTCTGAGGTATTTCTGTGTGGGGTGTGTGTGTGTGTGCATCTGTTTTAATCGCATGTTGAGGCTGTCAGCCAATCTTGTCTTCCTCAATTTCTCTTCAACAAATCTGGAACTCAGTTATTGGCTAGGCTGTCTGGCCAAAGGACCCCAGGGGTTATTCAGTCTCATACCCATCTTTTCACTAGACCAGAGACCTCTGAAGTTTAATTAAGTACATTCTACAGATAATATTCCCTATAGTTGGCCAGGGAGTGGAATGTGGTAGATTGAATGAGCCTGGAATGGGCTCATTTATTTGAATAATTGATCCCCAGTTTGTGGAACTGATTGTGAAGGATTAGAAAATGTGACCTTGTCAGAAGAGACATGTCATTGGGCTCAACTGTTTCAAAAGCACACAACATCCTTTGCTCTCTCTACCTCACAATTCTCTCATGATGTGCTCATGGGACAAAGCTCATGTTGACAGGCTTGGTGATAAGTACCTCTAAACACTGAAGCATTTTCTTTGTACCTTTGTACTTCTTACAGCACATATAAGAATATTTTGTTGTAAATGCTAATGTTATTATGTCACTATATGTTGTATATCAAAGAAAGGATGTGAAACCATTCTTGTGTTCTACAAGGGCTTCCATTTGTGTGTGGTTTTTTTCAACACTGTCACTAATCTATGTCTCTTCCTTTCATGTTTTGTGTGTTTGTCTCTGTGTATGTGTGTGTGTGTGTGTGTGTGTGTGTGTGCAAGGTTACAGTGGTTTTGTTTCAATGGCTCATCCACATAGTTACAACCACAGCAAACTTTGGCTCAAAAGAATTGAGCACATAACAGTATCTATGGAAGCATACAGGTATTTGTGATTACTGATAAATATTGATCATATTAAACAAAAATATCACAGAAATTAAAAATCAAGATAGAAAATTTAAATGATCCCAAACATTTGCCATTCATTTAGGAAAGAATGATTCCTATATGAATGCACTTATGTGTGCAAACAAAGGATAGTCTGTGTAGATAGATGAACATAAGTTAAGGTCAGTCATAACTTGAATACTTTTATGGTAAACAGATAAAATTTAGGGATTCACACCCTTATACACTCTGATTATCAGAATAGAAAGTTCACTCACAGTTAGCTACTGCTGGTGTTTAAAAGAAACAAAGAAGACAGAGGACCATGGGCAGTAGGAACCTAAGAAGTTAGAAAAGGCAGGGTTGAATAGTGGGGATACTTTAGGTAGTTATTGTGAGAGAATGCACAGTTTCTATATGTCATTAAAACAAGAAATTAGCTTGGCTGCACTACCCAAGAATGTATCTCTTTGCATCTTCAGAACATAGCATCAGACAGAAATTAATGGAATTTAATATGTAAAGCATTGGTATTCATAGCACTAGATCAGCTACATTCCTTTCCTCAATACTGGACTTGATGTGGGGATTTTTATTCAGTTTCTGAAAAATGAAATATATGTAATTAGACAGCACAGAAGCATTGATTTAGCTTCATTGCCTTCATTCTACTAAAGCATGATGATTTGTTTTGTAGTCTTATCTAGAGAATATGTAACATGAAGGAAAACTAAAGCAAAACTATCAGAAAAAAATGTTTAAAACATACTATTTGACAGCACTCTTTACACTGTAAAAGACTTGTGAACTATAAAATAATATTTTGTAAAATAGAAGAATCTATAAAGAATACGCAAGAGTTAAAATGAGGAGGGAGTAATGGAGCAATTAAATTAGCAGGGCTTAAAATAACTTCCGTTTATACCTTTTGTTCTAAGTTACAAAGGCAGCGGTATACCTATGGAAAGGGAATAACTTCCCATTTTATTCTTACATGTTTTCATGCATTAAAATTTATGGCTGAAATTAATCTTTTTTTGATAAAATCTGTAGCTATAATTTGTTCAAGAGATTTAGCCATTTGTTTGTCCAAATCACTGTGAAAACTTTCTTAGAAATAAAAAAAAAAATGCTGACTAATATCTCAAATATGTCTGTATCCTAGAATTACAGACTAAAAAACAGCTACTTAATTCGGGGATGTTAGCAGTCCTTATAGACTGTAATTATTATCAAATGGATTTTTTGTTTGTTTCTGCTTCAATAAAGTGCCATTCATATTCAATGGTGTGTGTCAGATTTATAAGGCAGGCAGTTAAAGTGTGACTATTTTACTATTATCCAGCCTTAGCACACAGAAACAGAAAAAATTGCAAGTATCTTTCTGTTTATTTCGATGAAAATCCTAAGTATATAGTATTTATGAAATTTTCAATGCACCACTGATTAATATATGATCTTTGCTTAAGGTTAATTGCCATTTTGATAAATACTGCTTTTTCTGAAACTAGAACTATTTTCTCACATTATATAACCTGATTATGATTTTCCCTCCCTCTACTCCTCCCAGTTCCTGCCCACCTCCACTCATATCCAGAGCTACTCATTTCTAATTCTCATTAAAAAACAAACAAGCTACAATGATATAATAATAAAATATAACATAGTATTTTATATATATATATATATATATATATATATATATATATATATATATAATAACAAATTATACAAAATCACCACATTGGAATTAGTCAAGACAAGCAGACAAAAGTAAAAGAGCCCAGCAGAAGGCACAAAAACCAGAAACCTATTTTTGAAAGTTAAGAATGCCATAAAAACACTCAAGTGTAAACCATAATATTTTTGCAAAGGACCTGTAATGTTTAAAAAAGGCTCTCTGGCTGTGGGTCTCAGTATTTGTTCTCATATATATATAATCATTTTATATATATATATTTCATTATATATATATATATATATAATGATTAGATGAAACTTAAATGGAAACAAAACAAAAAATGTAAAAGCTCTGATACAACATTATGACACAACGAACCTCCAAAAGATAAAACTGAATTTATTTTCTGTTGGCTATCCACTGCTTGGCATGTAGCCTACCCTTGAGACTAGTTTCTTTCCTTAGTGAAACTCCCGCAAAAAACCTAAATTTTCATTTATGAGTTGTTATCAGTTTGTAGTTGCTCCTGTGTTAGATAAGAGGGCATGTGTTCATCCCTAGAACCTCATGTGATGCAGACCTGTGCAATCCTTGTGCATGCTGTCTCAGTCTTTGTTCATATCTGCAAAGACCATGTTGCTTACTTGGTGAACTGTATGCATTCCCTCTTTCTTTTTATATACTTCCTATCTCCTTTCGCTCAGGGTTTACTTAGCCCTGAGAGGAGGGATGTGATGGAGATATCCCTCATAGAGTTGAGTGTTCCATGGTCTTCACTCTCTGGCTGTGGGTCTCAGTATTTGTTTTCATCTACTGGAGGAGGAAGCTTCTCTGATGATGGCTGAGAAAGGCTCTGATATATGAGTAGCAGAATATTGTTAGGAGTAATTTTTATTGCTCATTTCATTGGTATTTGTTCTTAGGTCAGTTTTCAAGAACTTCTTTTTGAGAATATTAGCATCTACATCCATAAGGGAAATTGATTCGTGATTATCTTTGTTGAGTATTTATATTGTTTGATTATCAGGGTAAGCATGGCATTGTAAAACAAATTGTGCAATGTAACTTTATCTGTATTGTGGAATAAATTGAGGAGCCTTGGCATTCATTCTAGTTAAATATATAGTAGAACTATGTGTTACAACCATCGGCTCTAGGTTTTCTTTGGTTGGAAACGTTTAACTCCTGCTTCAGCTTCACTATGGGTCACTTTCAATGCCGTATCTAAACTTGATTAAATGTTGCTTAGTATTATGCATTAAAAAATATCTATTTCTTTTAGATTTTCCAGTTAGTTAAATTACAGAATGTGTTGTGTGTCTATGTTGTGTATGTGTATGTGTGTCTGTGCCTGTGTTTATATATGTTCTATTTTAATGAAATTGTATTCTTTTTTTCATACAATTTACCTGATTATGCTTTCCCTTGCTCTCTTCCTCTCAGTTTCCTTTCCATTGGGATCTTTGTTCTCTCTCTCTCTCTCTCTCTCTCTCTCTCTCTCTCTCTCTCTCTCTCTCTCTCTCTGTGTGTGTGTGTGCTGCATGGTACTATTTTACTACTAGTAGTATTTACATTACTAATAGACAATTTTCAATTGCCAATCAATGATAAAATTTTGTCCTGTTGTAAAAGTGGAAAAATTTCAGCATGAAAACATTTAGCAATTATAAACAGACTTTCAGAAATTAGAACATGTAGTTTAAGGAAAAAGTGAAGGAAAGTTCCTTCAATTTCCAAAGTCCTACAGAAACAATGTTGAAAATGCAAATATCAAAGAACTCATCCTACAAATGACAACAGAGCTTGATGGTGGTCAGCTTAAAATAATTTAAAAAGACTATGAAAATTGGGTATGAGCTAAAGAGCTCTATGTAAGAAGTATACTTTGCGAGACGAGAAGGTCCAATCAGGACTGAGAGATGAAGGATAATAGAAGATTATTATTAATTGCTGAATATATGATAGAAACTAGTCAAAAGATGCTATTTTGCAGTAACAAGAGATAACAAAGTATTCAGTATGGAAAACACCTTAACAAGCAAACCAACAGGGATTGGAGAGTTGACTCAGAGTTTAAGAAACCTTGATGCCTTGCTATCTGCCAAGGTTGGGATAATGACACTCACATCATCAGTTCACAACAGCCTATTGCTTGAGTGCCAGGGAGTAAAATGGAATCTCTGCCTATGCAACAACTGCATGCACAAAGTGACACACCCAGGTATGCACATACACATGGACAATAGATAAATATTTTTAAAAAGAAAATACTGTCAGTATGATAACTGCCAACAAAAAATGCAAACCTTTCTAAACTAAATACTAAAATACTGAAATACATGTACATAAGATATTATGAAAGTAGTAACTGTAAAATAGTAATTAGAAAATAAGATAATATGACATATTTGAAACTAAACCAAACCACTGTCATATGGGTTTAACAAGTATGTTAAATTAAGAGACAAAACACAGATCTCTAAATGTGTTCATAAAGCAAATACAGCCGTATGTGCTAATCGTGAGAACAATCTTAAACTCTTATTTTAAATAAAAATAAAGCAGCAAGAATGTGCTTAGCAGGTAGTTGGAAACAATGAAACAATAAAAGGTTGTCAACTATATATCAAAGGGCAATTTGAGCCAAGAAGCTTTAGCTGAATAAAGAAGTTATATGGTTTTAGCTGTATTCTGCAGTGAAACTCATTCTAGCTTCAAGTGAATAGCTGGACTTGCCAGTCACTTCTATAAAACAGGGTGTTAAAGAGCTGTCATGAAAAAGGAGCAGCATACACTCCATAGAATATACTTGGATTAAAATTGAATTCGCTGGTACTAGTACTAAAATAAGTAAACTTTACATTAAAATAAACTACCTACAGGAAATGTAGGATAACCAGTAACTGAAATCCTTTGGATATTTTCATTGAAAAAAGTCAGAAAATACATGTTTTTTTTTTTTTTTTTCACTTACACTTGAAAAGACATAAAATTGCATTTCTAGAGTATAAACAAAAGTTGCTATGAATTATAATATAGAATTGAGGCTAAACTGTCTGGGATATTGGAGCCTGCCTTTAATCCTAGTATTCAGGAGACAGATACAGGCAGCTTTCTGTTACTTCAAAACTACCCTGATTGACATAGAAGCCAGAGCTTCTTAGAAAGACCTCATTCAAAAAGGAAGGGGGAATTATATTAATAATTTAAACAGAATAACCACCAAATAGAATTTCGGGGCAAAATTACTTTTTATTTGTTAAAGTGGAAAAGAAATAATAATATTAAAATATATGAAAAGATATGAAGAAGTAACATCAGTATCCACGGCATAAATTTAAATTTAACATAGTGGTAAATAGGCATATATGTGAAAAATTAGGGCTAATATATGGTAGTGTGAGTGTGGTGTGCGCACACAGGTGTGTCTATATGTACAGGCCAGAGGTTAATGTCAGGAATCTTTCTCAAAATGTTCACCAAGCTTTGAAGATAAGGTCACACAACATGGCCACAATGACTTTACTGATAGTGCCAGCTAATAAGCTCCTGGATTTCACCTGTTTCCTCTTCCTCACTGCTGAGATTATGGTACTACACTGCTGCACAGGGTTACTTACTTCACTTCTGGTATCTAAACTTTAGTCCTCATGCTTGTGCGGCAAGAACTTACTAATATTCAACCTCCTCAGCCTCAGACGAATATTTTAATTGAATTATATTCCCATTCCTTTTTAATGTTTTTCCAATAGCAAAAATGTGAGAAATTTGATTCCTAAAAAGATATATGGTGCTGGTGGTCTTCCTATGGAATGATGCTAGTTCATATGGTGTAGGCTTAGATATTTTTCAAAACCTACTTTATGTAGGGTTCTTCAATGAATGCTTCAACCTTCCTTCTGGTCCCCTAGCCAGAGGTGAGGGAAAAGAAGCTTAATAAGAAAATGGTGTTGTAGACTTGTTTAGAAGTTGTTCCTTATAGCAATTCCATTCTTTGTTGTCAGATTACCAGCAGTCTACTTCAATAGCAAACATCAAACACGAATCATTAGTGACACCATGATCCAACAGAAACAGTAAGGCTCTACCAAGTCAGCGCGAGTCAGAGGCAGGAGCCAAAATCAACCAGAATCCCTCAAGTTCTTTGGTGTGTTTTTCTCTTCTAAATGAAGGCCAATGAAGATCAGCAAAGTGTTTCACAACGTAACAATTCTAGAGTGTCCTCTCATTCCTTGTGGGATTCTGTTTATGTATTTTCTAAACATCACGTGCCCTCTCAAGTGTCTGTTTTCAGCAAAGCATCACATGTCCCCTCAGAAGACAATTTCCAGAAAAACAGCATGTGACAGAACAGAGTTGTTAAAGAAACCAGAAAATCCTCTTCAATCTGGGAAACTCTTTTATAAATTAAGTACTGTGCTATCACAGAAGTTGTTTCCCTGTTATCTCTGGGAAATCCTGTCAACTTTTTCATGAACTGTTGGATCATAGTCCTTACCATAGACTGGATGCTGACCCAATTTGCTTGGTGCTGGAAATCTAACTGGGGTGACAGAAAATGAAGAAAAAACAGCCCTGAGGAAACACAAATACACATACATTAAAGCAGGACCAGAGGGATAGTGACTGCTGGGACAAAGGGCAACCTCCTAAGCTACCAGAAGCTCAATGTATTTATTATATACAGCAAAGGAAGGAGGAGTGAACTAGTCTTGGAGTTGTGATGTGAGATCTCTGCAAGAGAGAAATCTCATGCCATAAAGATTGAGGAGGAGTTTCAGCCTATACTTCCTGTACATTGATCTTAACTAAAGATAAACTGTTTATCAAACTCATTCATGGACCATAGGAAGTCTTTGGCATCACTATGAGACTAACATATAGAAGGCATGGCCATTACCTAGGTTTAAGTTATCAGCACCCTTGATATGGCCATACCCACATTACAACTACCTTTTTATTCAGGACTCCATCAACTCTGCAATGACCTGGGGCATGTGTGTTTAAATTGTTGCTACTGTTTTCACCATGGGAACTATTTCATTAAGTAAAACAGGTAATTTTATTTTTATTAAAATATCTCCTGAATGCACACACACACACACACCATACAAGCAAACAACCATCCACTAACATCTAAGTTCAGAATAAGTGTTTCTGTTTTCCAATTTAATAAGTACACACTATCTATTCATACTTTGTTACTTTCCAAATAAACACTATTGATAAGATCCAATTTCCATATTGCCTTTGACATGCACACATTTGCAACAGATATTAGTTGATCACAGCCTACTTGCTTTTATAACATTAAGTTTGTTTCCCATTCATTTATCAGATGCAAGAGAATTTAGATGTGAGCATTTTAACCTGTTAATATCTGAAAATATTTATTTTTTGTTCCTCCTCATTATGTCATCTAGGAGTTTCACTATTCCCATGCTTGGCACTGGGGAAGACTTATCTTGTGCAAACCCCAGGTCATTAGTACAACTGGTGAATGTCCAAAAGCAGGAAAGATCCAAGGTGGCTTTATTTTCCAATTATTGACTACACATGATTCATATTATTCATTTTGGCTACTGTAAATCTGGACTATAAAAGTGAAGACAACATTTAATGATTTTATAAACTGTATTTTCAATTAATAAAGTTGTATAACAGATTAAACATCTTTTACTTATGTATTTAGAAATACATGTACAATTATATAAGAAACAATATGCGTGTGTGTGTGTGTATAATCATATATATAAAACAATAATAAAAGGACAAAAGGCTATAGATTTCACAAAATTAAAAGAAGTGAGTGGGAGCATTTAGAGGGAGCAAAAAATATAGCTTTAGGACATTTTTTAAAAAGTAAATTATTTTAAAGAAAACTTATTGAAACTCTTAACTATTAGAAGTGACTAAAATGCATTACTTAATATTTTCATATTATTACTTGAAATTATGATGTTAAAAAAATGAGTGTGCTAAGATTTCAGACTAGAATGGGACCATTTGGGAATGTTTTGTTGGATAATTTGTTTAGAATTTTAGCAACATTATTCTCACTGCATGAAAAGAGTAATCAGGGATTTTAGAAACATACCTTCCCACATGGAAATCTATAAAATAAAAATCTCATGAAATTTAATTGTAATTCCATATGCATAAAAAAGATGCTGAGCTGCTTATTGTAAGATTGTGTTCATGAAAGTTTAGTTATAAATCAATGTTTCAGAGTTAGAATCCCATTGATACATCAATAATTCAACTCATGTGACATAGTCTCTCACTAATAGAGGGGTTAAATTCATCTGTGATTTACCTTGTCTTGCATAACTAATATGAAAATTCTTGGTCATTTAGGGATATCTGAAATACAAGTGGGAATTCTTTCATTATTATTGAATATCTGTGCCTTTGATAAGTTAATAGAAACCTCATGCAATAGAGATTTTATAGCTAAGAGGAGACAATATTAACATGGACAGCTTACTTCATTCTTTTCCAATGCCCTCTACAAATCAAGGGTGAGTCACAAGTTACTCCATAAATGATAGTTTAGTTACTTCTATGAACAAGTTGTATCCAAAAATAAGGGTTGAACAATTTTTTTTTAATCTTTGAATAAAAGGCTGCCTGCAACCTCCTGTACACTTTTGCTTTACTACTCAGTAGTAAATAACTTTGGAGCAGTCCTTACAAGTGTAAGGAGTCATCATGATTACATCCTTGAAAACGTGAGGACAAATAAAACAAGTAACAAAAATGAGTACATCTCTTCAGTCAAAAATATTTTTAAAAAAAAAAAGAAAGAAAAGAAAACAACCAGAATTTCAAAATTAGCCAGATTATTCTAAGACCATTCCCAGTTTTTTAATTCTCCATTCATGATAATATTTTCCTTTGATTCAGTTTTACACAGACATTAGGCTAATAAAATTAGGCTCACTGAGGTACAGTGCACATGCATCCTGATTCATGTACTATAAGAATAAGATAGTTAGAAAAAGACCATGAGAAGAAATGCAGCTATTTAAAGAAAAATAGACTTTTATGTAACACAGATTTCTCTTATCTGCAATGCAAATAGATAATTATTTAGAATCCATGTTTATTTGCATCAAAGCAAAGTGTGTATTCATTTTGCCCAAAATTGTAGGAAAAGCATCTGCTGTCAGATAGGCAATTGGTAATAACATTGAAGACAATAGATTGCTTCTCTTACCCTACTCAGGAAATTGTAGAAAGTCACTGAAACAGTTTCAGGATAATAAGGAACATAAAACTTTCAGGTGTTCCTCACAGAGGCTGCATCTCTGCAGTCATTATCCTTCTGAGCTCCACCAAACTATCTCCTGAACAGTTGCAGTGGAGGATAATGGAGACTCACTTTGAGAAAGAAGGTTCTTAAGTGTAGCCTTGAGCCATAAACCTTTAGAATCAAGATTAGTAGGCAATTTTTGGTCTCATAGTTATAACCTTTATAGGTGATTTCACCTGGAATTTGGCTCCTGCTTAGCTATATCTAGGATTCCTTCAAACACCTGTGCACCCGAGGTTTGTTACCAGGGCATCATTGCCACTTTCGATAGATGAATTAGGCCAGCTGCTTTGGAATTGGTAAGGGATCTATTTGAGACAGAAAAGCCTAGGAAATGACACAGAGAGAGGAAGTAGAGAATCTAGTTGAGAAATCAAGCTTTTCATGTCATAGTGATGAGCTCTGCATTCCCAGAGTTGTCATTTTGCATTCCGCCCTGAAATAGCACAGACACTGAATTCCAATGGAACAGCACCTGTTCCAACCCCAGGGCAGTAATCCTTTTGGACACCAATTCATTCAAGTCTGCTAAATAATTAGTGAATCAAGTTTCCTCACTGATTTCCATTCCTCTGTGTAAACCTAACTGTCCTCCAATTTGAATCAGCTTATGAAAAAAACGCTACAGAGTATACAGCTTCTCACTTAATTCTGTCCTATATCATCCAAAACTTTGAAGTAGCACTTGCTATGATGAACTTTAATAAATTTTCAATTTTCAATTGATAAGATGCCATCCTGTCTACATATCTGCCTTCTATTCATAAGGTGTCATTTTAAAAACAGGAAATAAATGATAATACCCATTAAATCCAGGAGGAAGCTTGTACGCTAAGTCACTTTTATTATTTATTTCAAACATAGATTATTGGATTTACACACTGATAGCATAAAATTATGACATATGTTTGTAGGTGGTCTGCGAAAATATTAGTCAGTCTACAGTTTATTGCTGTTTTTGTTATGACAGTAAGCATGCTCTAAAGATCATTATCAAAACGATGATTAAAACTTTGAGTAAGGCAAAAATTTTAATATCAAATAATGTAAAAATAATCTCCACACATATGTCCTACAGTTGAAGATTAAGAGTGATTGCCATGCAAAGTAAGTGGTTCTGGACATTTAGTATTCATTACTGGCATTATTCAATATATTAGGGGCATCCAAACTATTGTGTCAGTTCTCCCACATTGTAGACTTAGTGTAGCATTACAACACCCTCAAAAGTGAAATCTCACTAGACATTTATGCATGATGATAGATTAGAAGGAAAATTTTCAGGCCTACTGTCAAAACAGATATAGTAATTAGAAAAGAGAATTAACCCTAGCATTCATTTTTGTCTCACACAGTGGGACACTCAGTGATTAATTTCCTTGTTTTTTTGTTTTTACTCAAAACTTTCTTTCACAGTTCTTTAGTAACATACTTAAGAGAAACACAATATAAATCACATCTAAAAGATGATTAAGAAATATATGGCAACATGATTGTGACATACATACAAACAGACAAATCAAATGGTCATCACATAGAAGAAAGCTGGAAAAGTAAAATCGATTTCAGAAGCTATTATCAAAGCACATTGAGTGCTATGGCTTAGTTTGTACAGTTATACTGTAATTAATATGACCATTCTCTCCGTACATATTCAATAAGGTACTGGAAGTCCTGGCCAGAGCAATTAGACGACAAAAAGAAGTCAATGGGATATAAATAGGAAAGGAAGAAGTCAAAATACTTGAAGATGATATGATAGTATACTTAAGTGACCCCAAAGCATCAACCAAGAACTATAAACCTGATAAACAACTTGAGAAAAGTGGCTGGATATAAAATTAATTCAAACAAATCTGTAGCTTTCCTTTACTCAAAGGATAAACAGGCTGAGAAAGAAATTAGGGAAATGACACCCTTCACAATAGTCACTGATAATATTAAATGCCTTGGTGTAAATCTAACCAAGCAAGTGAAAGATCTGTATGACAAGAACTTCAAGTCTCTGAAGAAAGAGATCAAAGAGGCTGTCAGTTGATGGAAAGATCTCCCATGCTCATGGATTGGCAGGATTAATATAGTAAAAATGGCCATTTTGCTGAAAGAAATCTACAGATTCAATGCAATCCCCATCAAAATTCCCACTCAATTCTTCATAGAGATAGAAAGAGCAATTTGCAAATTCATTTGGAATAACAAAAAATTCAGGATAATGAAAACTATTCTCAACAACAAAGGAACTTCTAGAAGAATCACCATCCCTGACCTCAAGCTGTATTACAAAACAATAGTGATAAAAACTGCATGGTATTGTTACAGAGGCTGACAAGTAGATCAATGGCATAAAATTGAAGACCCAGAAATGAACCCACATAACTATGGTCACTTGATCTTTGACAAAGGAGCTAAAACTATCCAGTGGAAAAAGGACAGCATTTTCAACAAATGTGTGCTGTTTCAACTGGAGGTCAGCATGTAGAAGAATGCAAAAGGATCCATTCTTATCTCCTTGTACAAAGCTTAAGTTCAAGAGGAAAAGACCTTCACATAAAATCAGATACACTGAAACTGATAGAAGAGAAAGTGGGGAAGAGCCTCAATTATTTGGGCAGAAGGGAAAAGAACACCAATGGCTTATGCTCTAAGATCAAGAATTGACAAATGGGACCTCATAAAATTGCAAAGCTTCTGTAAAGCAAAGGACATTGTCAATAGGACAAAACAGCAACCAACAGATTGTGAAAAGATCTTTACCAATCCTATATCAGATAGAGGGCTAATGTCCAAAACTTACAAAGAACTCAAGAAATTAGACTCCAGGAAACCAAATAACTCAATTAAAAAGTAGAGTAAAGAGCTACAAAGAATTGTCAACTGAGGAAAGTGCAATGACAGAGAAGCACCTAAAGAAAATTTCAACACTCTTAGTCATTAGGGAAATGCAAATCAAAACAACCCTGTGATTTCACCTCACACCAGTCAGAATGGCTAAGATCAAAAACTCAGGTGATAGCAGATGCTGGCAAGGATGTGGAGAAAGAGGAACACTCCTCCATTGTTGGTGGTATTGCAAGCTGATACAACCGTTCTCGAAATCAGTCTGGCAGTTCCTTGGAAAATTGGACATAGCATTACCTGAGGACCCAGCTATACCACTCCTGGGCATATATCCAGAAGATGCTCCAACATATAACAAGGACACATGCGCCACTATGTTCATAGCAGCCTTATTTATAATAGCCAGAAACTGGAAAGAACCCAGATGTCCTTCAAAAGAGGAATGGATACAGAAAATGTGGTACATTTACACAATGGAGTATTACTCAGCTATTAAAAACAATGGTTATATGAAATTCTTAGGCAAACAGAACTAGAAAATATCATCCTGAGGTAACCCAATCATAAAAGAACACACATGGTATGCACTCACTGACAAGTGGATATTAACCCAAAAGCTCTCAATACCAAGATACAACTCACAGATCACATGAATCTCATGAAGAAGGAAGACCAAAGTGTGGGTGCTTTGGTCCTTCTAAGAAGGAGTAACAAAATACTCATGGAAACAAATATGGAGACAAAGTGTGGGACAGAAACTGAAGGAGGGGCTGTCCATAGACTGTTCCACCTGGCTATCCATCCCATGTGCAGTCACCAAAGGCAGACACTGATGTTGATGCCAGGAAGTGCATGCTGACAGGAGCCTGATATAGCTGTCTCCTTAGAGGTCTGCCAGAGCCTGACATACACAGAGGTCGATGCTCACAGCTAACCATAGAACTGATCATGGGGTTCCCAATGGAGAAGTTAGAGAGAAGTGTGAAGGAGTTGAAGGGGTTTGTAGCCAAATGGGGAGAGCAACAATATTAACCAACCAGAGCTCCCAGGGCCTAAACCACCAACCTGGGAGCACATAGGGAGGGACTCATGGTTCCAGCTGTGTATGTTGAGGAGGATGACCTTGTTAGGTATAGGTGGGAAAGAAAATCCTTGGTCCCAGAAGGCTGGATGCAAGTGTGAAGGAATTTGAGGTGGGGAGGAGGGAGTGAGTGGGTGGGTGGGAGCACATCCTCATAGAAGCAGGAGGAGGGGAGATGGGATAGTGGGTTTCTGGGTGGGGAGGAAAGGGGAAAGGGGATAACATCTGAAATGTAAATAAAGTATCCAATTTTTATAAAAAGAAGAAAAATTGAGAGACAGAGAATAGGTGAGAAAATAGATCAAAAGTAAAAGCAAGTTTGACATTTCATAAAATGTTCATTTAGTATGAGGATTTGAAGTTAAATTAAGTTTTTTTACCTGTTGCAAGCTTCCATGTTTAAATATTGACTCTCAGATATGCTGGATTGTGGAAGGAACTAAGATACAAATTAAAATAAAGTTGTAGGATGACACAAATATAGCATTTTATTTTAAATTCAAAATGTAATTCTCTACAAGCTTTAAACATAATTTTATAAATACTATTTATGCTGCAGCATTTCAGTGTATTTACTAATAAAATGTACATATACTGTATAAAAATTAAGATGGTGTCTTTCCAGTGGTTTTTAAAATGTTTTTATTAATTTTTTGCAAACTTCATAAAACAAATTTTAGCCACATTCATCTCCTTCCTTAATTCTAACCAGACATTTATTCTATCTACTTATCATGTACTGTCTCTCATTTTCCTTTTTCTTTTGTTACTATTTTTACATATGTGTGATATAACATGTATTACACAAATATATTTAACTTATTGAGTCCATTTGCTACTGTTAATATGCACATATACTTAGGGTTGACCACTTGGTATTGGATAATCAATTAAGGTACATATTCCCAGGGAAGACTAATTTTTTTCTCTCAGCAGTCATCAATTGTCTGTAGCTCTTTAGCTAAAATTAAACCTTGTGAAATTTCTGTCTGTCTTCATTGGCTTGTCATCTTTGTTCATCTTTAGGTAGCCATGCAGTTGAGATTTTGTGGTTGTTGCTTCCTGCTCTTGCATAGAAGGCAGGATTCACAGTGAGTGTGCTTAGACTTTGACACTTACAATCTTTCTACTCTCTTTCATGACATTTTCTAAGTCTGAGATATAGTGATTGTATTGTAGATGTATCTACTTAGACAGACTTTCTCTATTTTGATCATTTATTGATTCTGTAAGGGTCTGTATCTGCTGTAAAATGAAATTTCTTTGGTGAGGGGTAAGAGCTACACATTCCTGTGTGCATAAAGACAATATATTGCTAGGCTGTGGTCACATATACTGTAATCAAAACACTCAGGAGGCAGAGGCAGGTGAATCTCATGAATTCTGATCTTGGACCAGCCTGGTCTAGAGAGGCTTCCAGAACATACAGGGCCACACAGAGAAACCTTGTCTTAAAACAAACAAAAAAACAAAACAAAACAAATAAATTTAATGTATTTATTATACAGTTAAAAATTGTATTGTCTAAGAATGTGACAGTAGTAGGTTCTACACTATCAATCCTGACTTCACCAGTTATTGACTAGGTGCTCAATATGATGTCTCTCCTATTGAACTGACATTTAATCTAATTATGTAACTATCAATTACTTCCCAGACACATGGGCCACTTCTGCATCTTTAGGGATATATTGACAGGTTGATCATTGTTGTTCACAGGCATAAGCAGTGAGTAGGAGTTTTGATTGCTTTTCTCTCATGTGAATTTGCATAATACCTTCTTTAACTATGAAAGTCATTGCTCAGGGAAGAACCTTGCAGGTCAGTTCCATCTCAAGTGCTCCAAGTCCTTATGTATAAAGTGTTTGGTGTTTTCAGTAATAGAGACTTAACTTCAAATAATGGTAGACAACCAGAGTCAATACCAATAGCATATATTGGTTTGGGGGTGGTTTCTTCGACTTCTCTGGCAAGAAACTCAAAAGGTGTTCTCAGGCTTTGTAGTGAGGGTTTAGTCTATGACTTTTTTCTTTTATTGAAAATTGATTTTTTTTCATGCCATATATTCTGATTAAACTCACAAGGAACTTCTCCCAGTTCCTCCTCATATCGCCTCCTATCCAGATACATACACTTCCTGTATCTCATAAAAAACAAATAGACATATGAAGAATAACAATAAAACAAGATATGATAAATAAAAAACAAATAAATTGGAATATAATTTAATAACCAACAAGAAAAAGAGCCAAAAAAAAAAAAAAGAAAAACATAAGAAACACATTTAGAGCAACACACACCACATGTTCCACACTCAGGAATCCCATAGAAAACCCCTAAGTAAAACCCAAAATATATACCTAAAGAGCTTCTAAGACAAGAAAGAAAGAAAGAGAGAAAAAAAAAGAAAGAAAGAAAGAAAAGAAAAAGAAGAAAAGAAGGAGGGAGAGAAGAAGGAAGGGAAGAAAGAAAGAAAGAAAGAAAGAAAGAAAGAAAGAAAGAAAGAAAGAAAGAAAGAAAGAAAGAGAAAAGAAAAGAAAGGAAGGAGGAGGAGAAAGAAGGAAGAAAGAAAGAAGAAAGAAAGAAAGAAAGAAAGAAAGAAAGAAAGAAGAAGAAGAAGAAAGAAAGAAAGAAAGAAAGAAAGAAAGGAGAAGAGAAGAGAAGAAGGAAAAGAAGAAGAGAAGAAGAGAAGAGAAGAGAAAGAAAAGAGAAAGAAAGATACAGAAGGAAAGTAAGAAAGAGAAGAAACCAGAAAATAGAAAGGAAAGGAAAAGGGAAAAAAAGAAAAAAACAAAACTATACTAAAAATGCCCTCACTTAATATGAGACAGAGAAGCACCAAAGATGCTTTTGAATTTGTCTTCTGAGGGTCATTTAGTGTTGGTGGAGGGTTCATTTGGTGATAAGAGATGTCTAGCTGGGGATCAGTCTTTCATTTATTTGGCTATCACCCCAAGTGTATATACAGATGAACATTTATATGCATTATATGTAATTTTAGGTTAACACACAATAATATGTTCTTTATGGCTTTTTCAAACACCTTTTGCCTCTCCCTGTGTATCGCCCCTGTATTGTCCTTTTCCCTTATTAATCTACCCTACACTTAGGTCTAAAGATAAGTGTGAACCTGTGGCATTTGTTATTTTTGGTTCTGAGTTGTCTCAGCATAATAAAAATACATTGTAAAATAAGTTCATAAACCATGTTCATTTAAGTGTTATATCACTAATCCAATTATCTACCAAGTATTTCTAAAGAATTAGCAATTGTTTTTAAATAGAGAAAACCTGAACATATTCTAAATTAGCAATTGAACTTCGTTGCTTGTGCTGGGTCACAGAACAAAAGGCCCTGGTAACAGGGTGGTATCATTTGTAAACTGTGAGTAGGGCCATACAGCCTCAGAGACAACTTTCTCATGAGGGTCAAACTAAAGTCTTCCTTAGTGCCTAGAGATTGATGATGCAGACAATGACAACCACTCAGGAACTACCACTTGGAGGACAGGCTTGTTAGGGACCAATGGGGGGAGGGTATAAAGGTTGCTCCCTAAGAATTAATAAATTGGCTTGCTGCAATGTTCTCACCTGCTCCCAGAGTCTGTTTAATTGATTCCATGCCTTTTCACCCACTGCTTCCCAGTCGGACAGACGACTCAGGCAACAATGGTGGACATACTTACTCTGTTTTATTCTCTCCATTAGAATTCCTTGTGAAAATTTTATATCAAACTCATGGATCATTCCAAGAAAAAGCACCTTAGTTTTATATTTGAAATCTTATTTCTGGCTACTGTTTTATTTTTCTAAGCTGCTTAAACATGTTCTGCTAAGGTATTTAGAGAACAATTTCCTTGGTTAAATCTGACATATGTAATATCTTTAACAATGTGTTATCCTTAACTATAGATGCAAAGTTCATGAAAATACACCTTGATAATTCTACCTGAAAACATACGGTTATTTCAAAATATTCTTACTCACATTTAGTAAGATAAGAAGCCATATTTTCCTCACACCAGCATAGAATAACATGAAATTAAAAGTTTTTCCCCTAAGACAATTCTGAAATAATTTCATTTGGCTCCCCAACCAATAAAGTATGTTCATTATCTTTTTAATCCATAAAACCTAAATATATGCTATGACATTCAATATAATACAAATATTTATTTAGTGAAATAAAGCAAAACATTAATACATTTTCTGCTACATTATGTAATGTAAATTATGACATTTAATAATGATAATTTCAATATATTTTGATTTATAAAATTAAATTTTGGGCTAGAGCCTGACAAAATTGATCCATTTTCCTTTTGATCAACTGTCTGTCCTCATTTTTATCCATTTAAGTGAATATACTCTTTACTGCTTTGAGACCTACAGCCACTTGGAGTTTATTCTCAAAGGCTTTAAAATATAACATTAGGATTTAGCTTTCTTTGATATTTTATTTTATGGCAACTATAACAGATAGCCTAGGGAAGTTCTTGTGCATGATTAGGGAATATTAAATCCCAAGAACAGATGTGAATCTCTCAAATTTTCTGCCATGTATAATTTAGAAAATACAGATGCTATTATTTTTCATAATTTCACTTTTGCTCTTTCAGCTCTATTTGGCTATGTATGTGGATATAGTGGATGCCTTTATTACTGAAAGACAATATTACTGTTTAGGAATTAGTATCACATACTTCATTTATGTATTCTGTTTGTTTACTATTATGTTCAATTTCGAAAATAGTTTAATGTCAATTTAATATATTCCACTGCCAAAACCCTTAGAAGAGTTATGGTCAATGAAATTGTTTCAGGGAAAAGGCAATATTTGAATAAGCCATCACACAACATCTGACTCAAACTCAAAGTGTGAGGTGTAGTATTTAAAAGATAGTAATTGGATTTTTCTTTAGGACCCAAATAATTCATTTGCAGTGCTTGCTGTTATCAATGTGATTGCAACTAAAGAAAAGCAAAGGGTGTTTATGCCAGAATCCAGGAAATGAAGTAAATACAGAATTCTCCTCTCCACAGATCCAGAGAATAGTGCTCAAGTGCATACTTACTTTTATATCGGCAGTCTTAGAGTTTTATTGCTATGAAGAGACACCATGACCACTCCAACTTTTGGGGTTTTTTGTTTATGTTTGATTGGTTTTATTTTTTGAGACATGGTTTCTCTGTGTAGCTTGGTTGTCCTGGAACTCACTTTGTATGTCAGTCTGGACTCAAAATCACAAAGATTTACCTGCCTCTGCTTCTGAAGCCCTGTGGTTAAATACGTACATTATCACTGCCCAGCTCATAGCAACTCTTATGAAGGAAATCATTTCATTGGAATTGGTTTACAATTTCAGAATTTTAGTCTATTTTTGTCATGGCGGAAGCAGAGCAATATTCAGGCAGATACGGTGCTGGAGAAGGAACAGAGAGTTTTACATCTTGATGTACAGGCAGCAGGAAGAGGATGATAAACCCTCCCTCCACCTTGCCACTCTAACAAGGCCACCCCTTCCAATAGTGCCAGTTCCTGAGCTTATGGAACATGGAGTCACTGACAAGAGAAATAAATTAGATTTGTTACCCTGCATAAGAACTAATGCTATATCACGTGTCCTTACTTGGCTTATAGCCTCTGCAGATGTTAACATTTTTGTCCCTGAATCTATCTGAGCAGAGCTTATACCATGTGGTCCATAGAGCACATCTGAAAAGTGTTTAGCTATCCTGTAGCCAGAATCTCAGGGAAACAGCAGTAAACCCTATGATGCATGAAACTACTTCATAGAAACCTAGAGCAAAGACTAATGCCATAGAAAGTCCACTTAGTTCAATTCCTGTTGACTTTTCTAACATTAAAAAAGAAATTCTTAAAAAAAAAAAAAAAAAACTGTTGAGCAGTTTTTCACTATAGTAAAAGCACAGAAAAGAAAAGAAAACTCATAGCATTGTTCTCTAAAGTGGCATGTTGATCTATTTATATGTCACATGTGGTAGACTCTTCTAAGGCTTTCATAAGGAAAGAACTAAAAGGTATACGAATTAGAAAGCTGTAGAGTATATTGTATCCATTTTTAAAATGTGGCCTTTTACCATTTACAAATGATGTGGAGATGGAAAGGCAGCCTTAAAGTTGGGATGTACTCAGAATGATTGAGTATGATTGAGCACTTGAATCCAGGTAGAGCAAGATAGCTTCATTCCCTCTACCTACTCTTATTATTTTAGGATGAATAGTTTATATCCAAGTACATTACTCTTGGTATTCGTCTCTGTCGCTTGCCTCTCTTCCCCTGTCAGTCTTTATCCACTTCTATCAGTCTCCATGCAGTGTGAGCTGAAGATCGGGTATTCATTGCAGCTGCTGATTTTCAGGACCTGATCTGAAAATTAAATATAAGAGTGAAATTCAGAGAGATGGGGTCTAAGTAACTACTCAAATAATCACTCATATGCTTATGACTTTCCTCTAATTTCAGGAGAATATTTAAATATTATATCAACTACACAATGATAACAACACAACATAAAAATAGAAGACATTGTGTACCATTGTTCAGCATCTCAATAAACAAAATAAAATCAGCAAAATTTCACAAAGTGCCTATGAAAAAACAAAAATGCACTCAACTCATAGCAGCTAGAAAGCCTTTTCACTATTATAATATTAAAAATACTTTTACTTAAAAATAAGCCACAGAAAGGAAATATAGTATTTCCAAGGAAGACTCTGTACACAACAATTAGTTATCCAATATATAATTATATGAACTGAGCAGATATGTGTGTGTGGTATGATATATATATATATTTACTATATTATTAAATTATATATCCGTTTCTCTCTGTCTGTCTCTGTCTGTTCTATGTCTCTCTGTCTCTGTCTCTCTCTGTATTAATTATTAAAGGAAATGAGACTGTAAATTTGAATTTGAGAGAGAGAGAGGCAGAGAAAGAGAGAGAGAGAAGAGAGAGAGAGAGAGAGAGAGAGAGAGAGAGAAATGGGAATACAAGGAGTGGTTAGAAGGAAGGGGAAATGATGTAATTATATTTTATTCCCCCCTATCCTTTTATTGAAAATAGATTGTCTCATGCAATATATCCTGATTACATTGTCCTTTGGTTGGTGATGTTCAGGACCATGGCCTCTGTGTTGCTGTTTCCTCCAAAATTGTTCAGTTGTTCTGTCAATCATCCTCTGCTCTTGGGCTGGAAGAACTGAGGCAGGCCACACATGCTGTTTGCTCCCATGCTTACCTGTGCTCTCAGGGTAACTGTGAAGACATCTCTGAATTGCTTGTCAGGTGTTTAGATTTCATTGTTGTTATAACCCAAACCACTTGAATGATATGCTATGGGCAAGAATGTGCCCTTTTGTGATTGTGTCTTCCGATGCTCCTCCCTGACCACTTCAGTACGTTTAATTATTATCTAAAACCAAATTTTTCCATGGGGGGGGGAGTGTGTGGACTTCAGCTGCTAATACAATAACTATTCATTCCTTGCAGTTCTGACGTGTGAAAAGTGAAGATCCGGCTTTGCAAGTTTTGGTATTTAGCATGTTTAGAGAGTTTGCTTCAAAACTGTGGGACAGAATTTCCCATGATCCCTTTAAGATACGTGTACTCAATCTATTACACTAATAGGAATTAGTTTACATCTCCTTGTTTTTTAGTATTATCTCAGATTTGTCATCTGATTTAAAACACCTATGAACGCTAATTATAAAGTTTCCAGTTTGTCCAACAGACATTTAAGGTATAGTAAATAATCTTAGCATAAAATAATTGGATCAAAGGAGAATATATCAAAGGTTATGGTACAAAGTAATATTTATCCTGATATCCAAAAATAGAAGCCAAACCAACATGACTTTGGAAAATACTTTTAATAGATCATACACTGTAGGAGGAGCTAAGGTGGGAGGAGTTAGGAGATGAAGAGGAAGAGGAGGAGTAAGGAGGAGAGGAGAAAAAGGAAGAGGAGGAGCTAGGAGGAGGAGTGGTGAGAGAGAGAGAAAGAGAGAGAGAGAGAGAGAGAGAGAGAGAGAGAGAGAGAGAGAGAGAGAGGGAGAGTAGCAATGGAGACAGATGTTCACGTGTCTGTAGCAGTCAAAGATAGTTGGTATATCTAGGTTGAGTATTGGTTACACTTCTGATTGTATGGGTATCTTGTTACTGATCATTGCCAAATATATAAACTTTGATTAATCTATAAGAATTAGAGTCTCATTCTCTTACTGGCCTGCATGAATGGCAGAATGGTCTGGTCAGTGCCCTGCCTTGCAGAGACAGTGTGAAGATTAGCTAGCCATCTCTCATGCTGGCATCTAGTGGGTGGCAGGGCTGGTGTTTCTGGCAGCCGTTCTAGCTGCAGCAAGCACGTGGCCTCCGGCTGAGAAACATGGGCTGGCTAGCAGAGCGGCTGCAGCCTAGATAGTCAGCCTGAGCCAGAGGTCGTTTTTAAATAATTACAAAAACAATACACAATGTGGAATTTATTAAGAGATTTTGAGGAATGAGAATTTATATTTGTTTCAATATTGGCAAACTTACTCGAGTTAAAACCATGCCAGATGTTTGAATGAAAAGTTATGCAAATAAACTGTCTTTCCTAAGAATTCAAAAAGATTTTCAACACTGGATATGTGGGTAGAAAAAGGGCATCTATATCACACTTAGCAACTTCTAATTTTAAAATCTATTTCTTGATGTATAGAAGAAAAATAAGTCAATCTTAATAAAATTGATAAAGAAACATGAAGAAATAAGATCTTTTTATGAATTCTTAAAGAAAAACGAGTCTGAATATATTAAAAGATCCTTAATGGTTCACAATTATTTAGCATTATTTTTTAAAGTTAAATGATTTTTAAGTGTTATTGACAGAAGTTTGAGATCATAAGTGCAAGCCAAAACAACAAAGGAATGATATGTATGGTAAGGTTGTACCATGCATTCTGAGACACTTAAGGTGAATGTTCATAACAGAATTATAATTGGGATAACATTATTCATGACATTATTTCAAACCACCTCTAAATAATTGGGCTAGTACAAGGTACACTCAAATAACATGCAGAAACAAAATTTATAAAACAACAATACAAACAAATTAAAACAACAACAAATCCTAGTTAATATAATGGTAAAAATCACAAACTGATGTCTAAGAATATAAATGTATTATGAATGTGTGCCACATAAAGTAATTAAGGAGAGAGTACATTGAAGAGTGTGAGCATGAGAGGTGTTAGTGTAGAAAGAAAGCTGATCAAGATTAACTACTGACACACAAACAAACAAAAAAAGCCAAAACCAAAACAAAACAAAATAAAAAAAAAACAAAAACCAGCAGATAATTCTAGGCTGAAAAGAGAAAGTGAATTCATGAAACAAAAGTATTAATATAGGAAGAGAAATATTTATAAAGGTTTATTCCTTTAACTGTACTGTACTTTGAAATACAAAGTACCACCAGAGACCTTTAATTATATTTGCAATTGGCTGTCAGCAATCTACAGAAAGTTTTAATTCAGTTTATACATCTTTAATCAAGAATTGTTCCAATTATTCTATCATTTCTGTCACCTTGTAGACTACCTTGAAAGCTCCCCATAGTTAATGACATTACGTAAAAGCAACCACAACTTTAAATGTACTTTCACATTTTTATAACACATAGATATGATACCTACTTATTTCAAAGACCAAGATATCTTACGTAATGTTACAAAACATATACATTAGAATAAATATGCTCTGTATGACTTCAGATAGTAATACAGAAATTTCATACTTTCTGTCAAATATGAAAGAAAATCTATTAAAATTTAAATGTTAATGATGATCTTTTCTTGAATCCACTTTATAGAAAATTGCTATTTTTATCAACTTATATATTTAGGAACAGTGACAAGTCATTTTCCATCTCACATGAAAAAGCGGAGAATTTAAAAAAGAAAATAAAATTAAAAATATCAGCAATAAAGGATATTGATGACACAAAGGTTTTGCAGAAATAATTATGTAGCATTGATAGAGACATAACCTGAATTGTAATAAGTGACTTAGGAATGTTGTGATAGTTTAATATTGACACAGTCATTTTTCCATATAGACATTTGATTCCAAATATCACACACCACAGAGAAGCTTTCAACATTTGCCACTTTATATTGAATACATGCATACTTACCTCATAGTTCACGTAACACCTTGAAAGAACTCCAGAAGGATTAAAAGTATAAATATAAAAAATAAAATTTTAATTTACTACATGAAAGCATAGAACACATTTCTTACACAGTGAAAATTGTAGCAAGAGTGCCTATGAAATGGGAAAGCAAAAGAAAACTCTGCAAGTATTCACTGGTTTAGCAAGGATTAAATGTATTTATATATATCCTATACACATACACATACACATATACATGTCTTCCATATGGTAAGAGAAGGCTCTGCTAACCCACTACATGTCAAGACCCACTACCTCTGGAGTCTTTGTGATAAAGAAAGTTTGAGTCCACACAAACACTCTAAAAATTTGACTGAGATAAAAATTATGTAACAAGAGGTGTTTAGAAAATTGTGTTTACATTTTTCTTTCAGTTTCTGTTTCTTCATCACCCATAAAGTCAAGGAGATCTAAGCTTTTACATGGTGTCCAAAGTTACCTCTGGTTGCTAGATACAGGTCAGAACTTGTTAATGAGAAATCTGAAGGCAGATAAAGAGAATTGTAGGGTGTTCATTTCCCCAGCTACCTATCTAATTGAACACTTGCATTAACTAGACACCTCAGTAGTGTTACAATTTTTTCTGGGTAAATATCTTCTACACCTTTACTTAAATGTTCTAGAAACACTCATTCTTCAGAAATAGAAGCTTAGAAAATGCAAATTTAAAGAGTTAATGACTTTGATTTATAAAAAAAAAAAAAAACCAAATAGCTTAGTAAATGATGTGATGAATAATAAAATTAGAAAATTTAAAAATGTCAACAGTGGCAAATGTAGCCTGGAGAACACAATAGTTGACGAAGCACCAAATTGGAAAAATACATTTTATTTTTTTAAGAGTTATCTTTGTGGTGAATTTTGTTTTCTATCCTTTTTGCATCTGAGTTTTAGATGATTTATTTTCTACTTTTTAACATATTTTTGAAATTATAACATAATCATGTCATTTCCTTCTTTTCCTTTTTGTCCCTCAGTCCCTCTCATGTACCATTTGCTCTCTGAAATTCATTTAGAATGTGTTTCTGTGTGTGTGTGTGTGTGTGTGTGTGTGTGTACAAGAGTGTGTCACATGTCATACTTGTGGAAGGCAAAGTTCTTTTTGGTTATTCCTTAATACACTTTCCAGTATTTTTTAAGTCATAAATATTAGCTATCACCTGCTCACTCTTAATTTAAAATTATTTTACATAAGTGTTGAAAAACATGCCTTGTGCATACATTTTCAAATATCTGCAAAATATTTTAAAGGTATATAGTTTTAAAATGTTGATCCACTGTGTGTGGTGGGTGGGTGTGTGTGTGCATGTGTGTGAAATAACATCATATCATAATTTTTCTGTAGATATAATGAGATGCACAGATAACCCCTCCAGATCAGTGTGTGTCTGTGCAAAGCCTACAAATATGACATCACATAAGTTCTTTGCTTTAAAGAACCCTGTTCAACTTACATTTGCACTGTGCCAATTTGAGGTGTTTACTCTTAAAAATAAGTCTGTTCACATGAAATTTCTAACTAACTGTAGAATATACACGTAAGATGATATGATAGAATTTTAAACATTGCATGAGATTAAATTAGTAGTCTGGGGTTTGAAACTCTAAACATTACTGCCCTCTGTCTATTGTATACTGTATTTTCATATCCCTTCTCTACACCTCAGTTATCTATTTGTTATTTCATCATGGATTTTGTTTTCTATCTCTTTGCATCTGAGTTTTAGATGATTTATTTTCCACTTTTTATTTTTTTGAAATTATAATTTATATCATTTACTCCCTTTCTTTTTCACCTGATTCCTCCTATGTACCCATTGCTCTCTCAAACTTAGGTCGTCGTTACTTGAAATTTGTTTATTTCATACATAAATATAACTCACTCAGTTCATATTATGATGTTGACTCCAATTATGTGGTTAGTAACTTATTTTAAATATAAGTTAGGGAAAGAATTGAAGGACCCAGAGGGGATAAGGACTCCACAAGAATAGTGTCAACTAACCTAGACAATTTGGGACTTCAATAAAGAACATACACGGGTTAAACCTAGGCCCCAATACATATGTACCAGATATACAGGATTAGTCTTTATGCAGGTCCCCCAACAACTGGGTGGGGGCTAGCCCTGACCTTGTTGCCTGTGTTTGGATCTGTCCTCTTATCCGGGCTGCCTGTCTGGCCTCAGTGGGAGAGAATGTGCCTAGACCTCGAGTAACTTGATGTGCAAGGGTTGGTTGGTATCCAGGGGGCTTCTTTCCTCTCAGAGGAGACTTGGAGGTGGGGGGGGATAGGGGCTATATGAAGTGTGGCCTTGGAGACAGGAGAGCTATGATTGGTTGGATTTGGATATTAAATATATAAATAAATAAATAAATAAATAAATAAATAAATAGGGAAGAAGAGTGAAAAAATCATGATGTTGGAAGGAGAGACAAGCGGGTGAGTATATGGGAAGAATTTGAGGAGAGCATGTTGGAGGAACAAAAGTAGATTATTTAATAAGGAAGAAAAAAGGGAGTAGTTAGTAGGTAGGTGTTTTGGGAAACAATAGGGAACCTGAGTATCATTGGTAGTGCACTGCAAACCCTGAAAGTTCCTTAGCAGGGGAATGATGTGATACACACTACTTTACCTGTGGATAATGGATTAGAGTGAGGGGATGAGGTAAGGTGGAAATACCAGTGCTAGCCAGTCACTTAACAGAAAAGTCACTTTCTTAATGTAGAAAAGATTATAGCTGGAAATTGAATGATCCAAAGAGACCAGGAAAACTGGACAGGAATGCCACTCACAGGCCAAGGGAAGTAGATTTTCTCAGCATGATTTCTAAGGTTGTTCCTGGTTTGGCATATCTTCACCTCTCAAGTACGTCTGTAGGGAAGTACGTACTGCTCAGCTCTGAATGGAAATGACCTTTGCAGATCTTTTATATGTCCCTCAGTGCCTACTTTCCCTTTTGTCTGTCCTCTTTCTTCTCAAATGGTTCTGTCCAGGTGAAATAACAGCAAGAAAAGGAACAAAATTAAAGGGATAAAGACGAATAAAAACAAAATCACCTTTTGAAATATCATTCCAGTAAGAAAATAAAAGGTGAAAATGGTGTAATAAAAATCCCTGTAAGAAGTATCAGTTGCTATTTTTTGCATTCTTTTTATTGTGTAATCATATGTATTCCCATTGTGACTCTTGTTGCTGCTCTTTGTCATATTACATATCTAAAGTAGTTATCTATATTATTGCCTTTCAAAATAAAATGTCTACATTTCATTGAATTTCAAAATCCAATAAACAATGGCACACACAATACACTATAAAGGTCTTAATTTAATATTTTTGTATAATACTCATTTTATGCCCCAGTAAGTTGTTAAGTAAAGTATTCTGCATTCTGTTGGAATTAAACATACAAAAAAATCAGCTTATTTTTTTCCCCTGTGTTTTTAGTGTACTTCATTTAATCATGAAAATCTCTCACAGTTTCCCAGTTTCTGAGAAAGGGTAAAATTTCTGATGTGTATTTCAATGTATCTATTTCTTATTTATGATTGCTGAAGTTTGCATTTTACTTCTTAACAAATGTAACAAAATGCAGAGAAGTTTGAAATAGATTTAAGTTTTCTTTAGTAATAAATCACTTTTCATCCAATATTATTAAAGTTTAAATTAATAATATAAAGCTAATATTTGTTACTGTTTATATTCTAATAATTTTAATGATGGTTTTAAATTATTTCTTCAAATCAATGCATACATCAGCCCCTTCTCAATTTATGACCGAGTGACCAAATGTTTGTGTAGTTCCTGTGCGGGAACCTCAGCACCTCTGAGAGAGCATGTGTGCCCTTACTGTGTCATGGGGGCTTGCATTCATGGGCAAAGCAGTGTACCTCACATTATCATCACATAGGGAAGACAGACAGCAAGCAGGCAACACATGGTGCTGTAACTGTAGCTGTAGCTGATAGCTTACATCCTCATCCAGAAATTCCAAGGCAAGTAAGAGTAAGTAAGACTATGGTTGGCCTTGGTATGGCCTTTTGAAACAATGAAGCTGCCCTCAGTTACACACCTCCTCTAAGACTACGCTTCCTAAACAGTCCACCAATAGGAAATCACAATTGAAAACCATGAACCTATGTAGATTATTCCAATTCAAATCATCACAGCGGTTAAAATCAAATGTCTATTAACAGAACATCTTCCAGACTGACAGTTCAGAGCACATTGATTTGTGAGTTAGACTAGGTACATTTGAGATAACTTGCTTTTCTTTATGGGAGCTGAAATAATTGCATTGAAGATCAGATAAATGGTCTTGTTAGCAATGGTCTTGTAGCGGATGAACAGTTTTTTTAAAGGAAGGTAGTGACCATCTGTTGTCTTTTCCACTGAGAATAAAATGAAGGCAAGTGAAACTTCTGCTTAAGAAAAGGAGAGTCAAGTTAAATGTTAGGAAAAAAAAATTATTGACACTAAGGGTTGTTTAAACAAAAGAAGTCCAGTGTCTAGGGAATGTATGTGATCTTTTCCTCTGAACATCAGTAAGAATAAGGCAGAAAACCATCTATGTCAGCAGCTCAGCCTGTGGGCCTACCTGAAAGCATAATACTAAACACTCTCTAGAGGTATCTTTCATTTTACAAAGATATGCACAACCTGGAAATGGAAAAGATTTTTTTAAATGTGCAGAACAGGCTTTTCTTTAAAAAGAACATCATCTGAGTAGACTTTAGCATTTAAATTACAAAACACGCTATGGTGTTTTAGACACACTAAAATATTACATTCCGAGCTGAAAATGGTGGCTGTGCAGACAGTCCAGAATGCTTAGCCCAAAGTGCAAGGCCATCCTGAGAATACTATAAGATCTTATTTCAAAATTACTTAATAAATGGGTTGTTATTCCAATCTTTTTAAGACTTCATTGTTTTTAAGATTTAGAGTATACATTACTGTTTTAGTTGATAGTATCTTATATGTTACACTTTCGTCTTGATTTAAATAAGCTATAGTAAATTACAACTTGACTATAATAAAATCTAAAATGTATGTCTGTGATACAAATGTATAACACATTATTGTAGATCCAAACCAGTAATGTAGTTCTGATTTTTTTTTAAGAATTTTATCTCCTTATAATTGATTCACTTGCTGCAGCATCTGCATACGTGGTGTCCATGCAAACACTTCAAGCTTGTTTTTATTTAATGTTCAGTTTATTCACTTTGCTTATACTTCCTATCCAGGATCAAGAGAGGGAGATACAAGAACATTGAAAATGGAGATCATTTAATACTATGTCCCTGGAAACCTCCTTTCCATTCTCAGGACCCCTGCCAACTCAATGAGGCAAGAAAAGCTAAGTAAAACCAAAAGATCCAAAATAAGGTTATCAAGAGGGTCGCTGAGCCCCTTTCATGGGAACCAAGAGGCAGAACCAAACAGTGATCTGCAGAGAAAACTTCTCTTCACATATAGGCTTAGTCTCCAAAATAAGATAAGCTAGTGATGCCACCTATTGTAGAGAGTAGCTTACTAGGAAAGAAAGAGAGAGAAAGGAAGGGGGAGGAAGGAAGGAAGGAAGGAAGGGAAGGAAGGAAGGAAGGAAGGAAGGAAGGAAGGAAGGAAGGAGAGAGAAAGGGAGAGAGAAGGGAAGAAAGGAAGGAGGAAAGAAGGAAAAGAAAGGAGAGAAACCCTTTCCTTGAAGTAAGCAACATGATAAAGAAACCTGGTCTAGCTGGCCATGCATGATTGTTGGTTTGTTCTCACTCTTTATGGACCATGTCACTGTTAGGCATGTATTTGCCCTTCTTGGACCATCACTTTTGGCCATCACTTAACAATGGATTTTAGAAATTTATATTATTCTCATTTGCATCCCTGTTTCTAACTAATCTCCATTATTAATATCCCTGTTAGCTAGTTTCAATAAACCTGTAGCCTTATGTGCAATTTCCTCAAAGTTATTTCAGTCTTCTGATAAAATACCCTAGTGCCTTACTGCAGCTCAGCTGTGGGTGGCACAGGAGAATAATGCAGATACGTGTTTCAGGCTGTCCTTAGTGTTTGTCTCTTACAAACAATGCTTGTATCATTTTAGGTAACATCTTTCTTTCCTTCTTTCTTTCTTTTTTTTTTTTTTTTTTTTTTTTTTTTTGTTTTTCGGATAGGGTTCTCTGTAGCTGCTGTCTGGATACTTGTAGACAGTGCTCACTCGAAATCCTCCTCTGCTCCAGTGCTGATTAGGCGTGCCACCACCCGCTTTTCTTTTTCTTTCTTTCTTTCTTTTTTCTTCTTTCTTTTTTTCTTTTTTTCTCTTTTCTTTTGGTTTTAATCATAGATTTTTTTCCCCACATACAATGTAATTTGATCTGATCTTCAACTTCACCCTGATCCTGATCAACTCCCTATCTGCTAGCCACTAGACAAAGAAACAAAACAAACAACAAAAGCGTCTAAGAGATAGCAACAAAACAAAAAAATAAAAATAAAAAGCATCATTTCAAAGTTGGAATCAATTAAAATTGGATAATTTGGAAAAGGCACAAGAATCAGATCAGAGAGCCATACATTTACAATTTCAGGAGCTCCATAAAAGTACTGAATAGACAGCTATAATATATATCGGCAGGGGCCTGGTACAGACCTGTTGTCCTGTGCATCTGCTTCAATCTCTGTGCATTCATATGAGCTTCATTTGATTGATTTAGAGGTATTGTCTGTCCTCTCTATCTCCCCAACTAATTATACCTCTACTTCTACAGGTTTCCTAACCTCTAAAGGAAGGGATTTGATTGAAACATCTCATTTATAGCTCTGTGTTCCAAGGTCTGTCTCTGTATAGTGTCAGGCTATGGTCTCTATATCTGTTTCTATCTGCTGCCGAAGGAAGCCTCTCTGACAGTGACTGAAAAGGGCACTGAACAATGAATATAGCAAAAAATCTTTAGGTGTCATTTTATTGTTTCTTTCCTGTTGCCTGAAATATTAATTAACAAGCCACACTACGGCCAGCATGTTCTCAGTCTGTCGGACTCTCTAACTCAGAGCCCCAAAATCTCTCCCCTGAGTCACTAAGTTCCCATGGGGGGTCACTGCCACTATGTCCCATGCTTCTAAATTCCCATGGCTGTCTAGGGTGCCCTGCCACTCTTATCTTTCTCTGGAACTGAGCTGAGTTGCTGTGTGAAAGTAAATACCACACAATCTTAGTTTAGAATCTACAAGTAACACAATCACTGGGGACAGAAATTAGATCCTAACTTTGTAAGCTACTTAAGTTATAAATCTTCTGGTGGATGATGACACAGAATTCCTGTCTAACCCTCGCCCAGTGATTGGGTCCTTGAAATATTTATTCACTAGGGGAAGGTTCTGCCACACTTTCCTACTTTCCTCTCCTCCCCTCTCTTTCCCTCCCCTACTCTCCCCTCCCCTTCCTTTTTCTCCCCTCCCCTCCCCTTTCCTTCCCTTCCCTCTCCTAACTTCCCTCTCCTATCCTCCACTTTCCACCCCCACGTCCCCTTTCCTCCCCTCCCTTTTCCTCCCCTCTCCTCCCCTATCTTCCCCTTCCCTATGCTCCCCTCCTCTCCCCATATTCCCCTCCCCTCCGCTATCCTATCTTTCCTCTCCTCCCTTCCCCTTCCCTTCCTGTCCTTCTCTATCCTTTTCCTTTCATTTCTGGTTCGTATACCAGTAGTATTTGGTTTTACTATGGGTATCTGAGCTATCTAGTTCCTGTTTCTTGGTCATCCAAGCAGTGTCAGGCATGGGGTCCGTCTCAGGGAATAGGCTTAAAGTAAAATCAGATATCAATTAGTTAGTTACTCCTGCAAAGTTTGTGCCACCATTGTTCTAACAATTTGGCAGAGAGGCAGATTGTAGGTCCAAAGCTTTGCGGTTCAGTTGATGTTTATATTTCTCTTTTGTTAACTGTCACAAAAGATTTCCATGGCATAAACATTAAACATGGGGTGAAGTTTCGATGTATGTTGAACAGCTGACTCCTCAATGTTTGGTGAGGCATGTGGGTGTTGTCTTTAGCAATGGGGCCTTTCTGTCAGTTTGCAGAGAGGAATATATTACCTGGGTTTTTTAGACACAACTTTTGGAAAACAAAATCAATTGGAAGAAATCTAGTCCTGGCATTGGAAGCTTTGTTTGATGAGAAGAGATGACTAGTAAGAGGATCTGTAGTTGAAAACTTCATTAGGATCAATTTCACATACTATAGGGAGTTTCCACTGAACTAGGTTTCCTTGCTGCCCTCAAATGCCCATCAGTTCTAGCTGTTTCTCCCCTCATTCCCTCTCAAAATACAATATCCCCTCCATTTCCCTAACTGATCCTCCAATTATCCACCCCCATACCAACCTTCCTTTTTATTACTTTTAGTATCACACATTGTTTTTCTTAGCTTTTGTAGGAAATGTGTGATTTTTATATTTTTCTTTTTTTGAATGATATATTTATTTTATGTATATTAATACACCATTGCCCTCTTCAGTCACACCAGTAAGGGCATTCATGTGGTTGCTAGGAATTGAACTCAGAACCTCTGGAAGAACAGTTAGTGCTCTTAACCACTGTGTCATCTATCCAGCGCTATATTTTTCTTTTTAAATAGCCCTTGACAATATCTGTTCTATTTTTGATTATTTTCGGACATATTATCTAATTGTTAATATAGTCATGTTAGCATATTTACCTATAGCTCTTGTCTTCCTATTCATTAAATTTTTTTTTCTTCAGATATATTTCTCTAGTTTGAGTTAAATCTATTATATAACTCCACCTTTCAATTTTCTCATTCTGTATAACTTATGCTTCCTTAATGTAAACACAGTCTTGGAATTTTGATATATATATATATATAAAATTCAGGAATTCATCTTTGACTGAACTACTTCATTTTGAAAGTAAAAAAAAATGTGGTTAAAATATTTTCACATTTACTATTCATTCATAAAAATTTATTCCTAACTATAATAAAATATCATAAGCTATAGACTACATATTGCTCTCAAAGTATTTAATATAAAGGAAATTAAGTTTTGTATAATATTTTTGACTTAAGATTGTCCATTTTAAGAAAGGTAAACTAAGGGATACTTTATCATTTCAAATTGATTTAAATTTATGGATATATCAACTTTACAAATTAATTTTGATATATTTTTTTTTCATTTTTACAATTAGATTTAGCATTTGGAGTCATTTGGAATTAATTGAAGTCCAGAAAGGGTAAAATTATGCATTTATTTAAAGATAGACATTATTTAACACAAACAAGTCAGAAGATCAACAAGCTTTGACACAAATGTTAATTTCAAATGTGTAGTCTAAACTTTATTGACTCTCTTAAGCCAGCTTGCACATTCCTTTCTATTCAAAGGCTTTAATTTAATCCTCAGAAACTATAAGGCACACTTCAGTTCTGTTTCTCATATGGGGCAGTAGCATTTATTTTCAAAAAGCTTGTTAAAAATTTATAGAGAAGCCTAAAATAGAAAGCTGAAGACACTAAGAAGTTTTGATGCAAAAGTTTACCTACTTAAAATAAATAGCAATAGTCAAGAATAATATTAGTGTAAAAATTAGAAGGTAGGCTTTTTGTGTCACAAGAGGGAGAAGTTTTACAGTGTTGATATACTCCTTGCAGGTGGAAAGTAGCGTCAGTTTGACCATTTAAATTGAACTGTGCCTTCCACTGCTTTCTGTCAGAATAAACCAAACAAGATCCTGTTCCTCAGGAGGGTTCCTGGCAGTCACTTTTCATCCATAATGTCATAAGCTCTTGTTGCTGGTAAAATAGAAAAATGATATTGTCACTTCCAGCCCATTTACTTGGTTTCATTTCTGATGGAATCACTATACATTTTATGTGTGCAATTGTCACATGTTTTGTTAAGTTTCCAGTTGTAAACTCTAGAAACAAGTTTCTTCTAATCATCTGTTAAGGTGACTTGTACTTTTACTTTGGCTCTTTTTTCTTCAGTTTGTTTGTTTTGTCCTATTAGAGCTGGAGAGTAAAATACTGCTCAAATATTGTCCGGCTTTCATAATCCAGTAAAATATCAAGTGGTCAATATGAAATATTTATTATAAAGCCTACCAAAGGAAATAATGTTGAAGAATGGGATGTCTTCTCACAGAGAGAAATTGATTTTCAGGGTACATTTCTGCAAATTGATCACTGTGGCCTTGTGTACTCTCTCAGGTGTCATCTTCTTCTAATTCACTGACATCTCACTTGCTTCCCAACACGTTTCAGAATTAACAATGCATTCAGTAACACATTGGCTCATGAAGTATCAACAGGTGGGCCAATGTTTTTATCATAGAAATTCCTTTTTAGAGTTATTCTAAAGAATAAAGTTATTCTAAAGAATTATCTTTATATAAAATAAAGATTATCATCAGTGCAAAAATATGTTTCATGAGGTATAATATCTAATGGTTTTCATCAGGACTGGTGCTGTACTGGGTACTTCAGAACATACCCACACCTCCAGAAGCATCTTCACTTAGCAGCCATTGCTTCAATTTTTTTTTTTGGAAGAATTCTGTTTAAAACTCCTGCAGAAATTGTTAACCAGAAATGTTCCTGTCTAAAGGAAAGACAGGGATAAAAAGTGGAACAAAGACTGAAAGAAAGGCCATCCAGAAACTGCCCCACCTAGGGATCCATCCTATCTGCAGACAACCAAGCCAGACACTATTGCTGATGTCAAGAAGCGCTTGCTGACAGGAGCATGCTATGGCTGTTCCCTGAGAGGTTCTACCAGCACCTGAACAATACAGCCAACCATCTGCCTGAGCCCAGGGACCCCAATGGAAGGTTAGGGGAAGGATTGATGAGCTGAATGGGATTGTAACTCCATAGGAAAAACAGTACAGCTAAGCGGACCACCCAGAGCTCCCAGAGACCAAGCCACCAACCAAACAGCATACATTGAGGGATCCATGGATCCAGATGCATATGTAGCGAAGGATGCCCTTATTCAATGGAAAGGGAGGCCTTTGGTCCTGTGGAGGCTCAATGTCCCAGCTTAAGAAGATGATAGTGAGCTGGGGCAGGAATTGGTGAGTGGGTGGAGGAGCACCCTCATAGAGGCAAAGGGGAGGGCGCAAAGGGAGAATGGGATGGGGGATTTGTGGAGAGGTAACCAGGAAAGGGGATATCATTTGAAATATAAATGAATAAAATGATTTTTAAAAAAGATAGGAAAAAATCCTGCCAAAAGCATTGTTTCTGGTCATAGTTGCCATGAGCACTTTTAGTCATCAGTTTTTTTGTGAACAATGTTTCATAGTTTCATCAAACATTTCCATTTTCTAGATAAATGAAAACCAATGCAAATGAGCAAACAGACTAAGAGAATGCAAATACCACCCAGGAAAGTCATACATTAAAAAATAATCATGAGTAAATAACAGGAGAAGTACTCAACTCTTCACAATGTGTTTAGTTGAATATGATGGCAAATAGTTAATGTATAAGCACTGATTCCTTTGAGTATATACGTTATGTTTTCCAGTTCAGTGGTTTTGAGGAGGGGGCAATTTCTGTCTGTATACAAACATGAATCAATAAGTGTATTCTTGTGCTTTTACTTTGGCTCTTTTTCTTCTGTTTGCTTGTTTTGTCCTATTCTGGTTCATTACTTTTAATTTTATCCTATCTTACCTATTAAAATTTTATTTTATTGTTTTGTCACTATTGTTATTATTTGATACCTGTTTATATTTTGATGAGAAAGAAAAAGGAGGTGGATTAGGGATGTAGGGAAGTCCTTGGAGGTCATGGGGAAGGAAAACTACAGTCAAGTTAATACAAAAATCGATTTTCACTAATAAAAAAACAAACATATGAGGATTTTGATGTTCTCAATAAAACACACATATTTAGAAAACTAGTGAAACATGCATGTTTAGAACAGTAAAATATACATAATTTTTGTAAAAGTTATATTTTATGATAAATTTTATAATATTTGAAACCAAACGTGTGCTGTGTGTATTTAAAATCCTAATGTTTACTTTAGAATTTTATTTTCTTATTAATTATATAAAATTTTCTCTCCATTAAAAATATCTGTCATGAATTTAACATTTTCTCTACCTTCATCATGATTATTTCTTAAAATGTTTTATTTCACAGGTTATTCCCAATTGAAAATACTAATTTTTGTTCACAATGTATAAAAAAGTTAAGTGTATACCAATAGAAAGATTTTTTAGAAAAGTATAAACTTTGGAAAAAATGTTAAAAGTTAAATGAAAGACTTAAAATTTGTCTCTGTAGTAAGCTGTAAGAAGGCCTTCTGCAAAATTGAACAAGTATAGACACTCAGCAGCGTGGGAATTAATGATGAACTCTGAAATCCAAGCAGAATATATAATCTTGCCCATTATATAATTTGTAAATATATTTTTATGCATATGAATAAATATTGTATGTAATATTCCTTGGCTATATATTTTTTTGATTTTGATAAAAATATGAATTTTTATTCTGGGCTCTGGGTAAGCAATTCAGAGACACTGGAACCTGAAGAGAAATTATAATCCAGGAACATGGCTGCTTAGACAAAAGATCACATCCCAAAATATTATTGACTTGAATGCAGATAGCACGTATCCAGACATGCCCTTAGTACATACTTTGATCTAAAAATGGCATCTAATTGAAAGGCAGACAAAGTGAGTAATTAGAGAAAAAAATGTGTCAGAGATAGGCCCAATTGTCATGAGAAATACAAAAAGAGAAATTACTTAATAAAAGTGAGTGGAAGAGAGAGTGAGTTGAGTACAGTTACTACAGTGGAGTTCAGTTTGTTTCACAGTTGGTGTACTTCCATTGAGTGAAGTCGAACATGGTTTAGAACAGAGCACTTGAGTTTGAGCAGTTCAGTTCATGGTATTCAATGACTGGCTTTCACAGCTAGCAATTCAGTCAGGAGCAAGACCAGAACTTTAACCAGTAATTTGGAGAGGAGTTTGGGCCAGAGCACCTGACTTGAACCAGCATGCCAGAGTTCAGAAAGTAAATCTCAGAAGCTGAAACATTCTAGGCCTAAGTTAGCAGATAGCTGCTGGCAGCTGAACCCTTTAAAGTCCATGCTTGCAGAAGATTAGATTTTATGGAGAATAGAACTTTCAGGTCTAGGCCTAGGGATAGTTATATAAAAATGCTTTGGGCTCACCTGAAGCATGTATTCATAAAACTTCATATCATTACTTCATCTGAGGAAGTAAAAGCAACATTTACATTTACAGTAACCAGTTGGTCCACGTACACAGACTAGGTGTCAGAAAGATAGGGAATTGAGAAAGAACTTGTCTAGTATATTAAGGCTTCAAGTTCTACTATTAGAACTCAGTTTAAAACATTTTGTATGAATAGATACAGAAAATGTGGTTCATTTACACAATGGAATGCTATTCAGCTATTAAAAACCAGGACATCATGAAATTTCCAGGCAAATGAATGGAACTGGAAAATAACATCCTGAGTGAGGTAACCCAGACCATGAGGACATACATGCTATGTTCTCACTAATAAGTGAATATTAGCCAACAATTACAGAATACCTAAGATACAACTCACATACCTTAAGAAATTTAACAAGAAGGAGGGCCAAGTTCAGATGCTTCAATCCCAAATAAAAGGTGGAAGTAAACAATTATAAGATGCAGAGAGAATGAGGGAACTGGGTGGAGAGGGGGGGGGTATGTAAAAAGGAAACAGGATCAGGTATGGGGCAGGGAACAGGAGGCAAACCCAGAGGCCCAGGAGAATGAATGGAAATATGCAGCCTCTTGTGGTGGGAGGTGGAGGGACTCTTTAGAAAATACCAGAGACATGGGAGATGAGAGACTCTCAGGACTCAGTGGGAGTTACCTTAGCCAAATATCCATCAGTGAGGACATGGATCTCAAAGAGTCCAACTTCATTAGACAGACTGGGCCTAAAGTGGAGGGATGGGGTTAAAACTCACAGTCAAAATTGTTCCTGTCTAAAAGAACTATAGGAAAAAAATTGATGGTACTGAAGGAAAAGTGGTCGAGCAACTGGCCCAATTTGAAATCCATCCAAAGGGAAAGGGAAGCTGACCTATCACTGAGTCTATGGTGTGTTTACAGTCTGGAGCCTAACATGGCTGTTCTCTGAGAGGACCTTACCAACAGCTATTGACACATGAACAGATACTTACACCCAACCAGTGGACTGAAATCAGGGACCTTGTGGTTGAACTAAGGAAAGAACTGAAGAAGCAGAAGGGAGGGCAACCCTATAAGAAAACCAGCAGTTCAACTAACATTGGAGCTCCCAGAGACGAGCCACCAGCAAGGCAGTGTACGCAGCTGGTTGTGGCCCTGGCACATATATAGCAGAAGACTATCTGGTTTGGCCTAAGTGGGCGAAGATGGCCTAATCCTCAGAGACTTGAGGCCCAGGGAAGAAGGAGGGGGAGAGGGAAGAGAGAGGGGAGGGGTGCACCCTCTTGGAGGCAAGGAGGAGGAGGAGCAACTTGATGAAGAATTGTGGGAGGGGGGACTGGGAATGGAGGAATGACTGGAATATAAATAAGTAAAATATTTTTTTAAAGAGCTATAATCAATACCAAAGTTATGATAAAGAGGAAGAGGATTCTTGGTGCTTGCTGGGCAGCCAACTAGACTAATAGATAAGTCTAGATAAATGGCCAACCATGTCTCAATATCTAGGTGAGTGCTATTCCTGAGTGTGACATTGAAATTATGCTGCGGCCTGTGCATGTGTATGCTCGTGCCCAGACACACTTACTTCAGTTAAAGAATACTGTTTTAGTACAATGTACTCGTTTATGCATTCAGTTTTCTGTATCACCTCAGGTTGACAATATTTTTCCATCTCATCACAATTACCTTTTCAATATCCTGATTTCCTTTGAAGTTGTTAGAGATACTTCACATTTCACAATCACAGAATTTTTTTTTGGTACATATTATGATAAAAAATTGGATATTATATTTACATTTCAGAAGTTATCCCTTTTCGCAATTTCCTCCTCACCCGAAACCCCCTATTCCACCCTCCTTGCTCCTGCTTCTATGAGAATGTGCCACCCCCACCCACCCACTCCTACCTCCCCACCCTCATATTCCCCCACACTGGCCATCCAGCCTTCATGGGACCACGGATTCCTCTCCCACCTATGCCCAACAGGGCCATCCTCCACTACATATACAGCTGGAGCCACGGGTACTCCCTATATGCTCCCAGGTTGGTGGTTTAGACCCAGGGAGCTCTGTTGGTTGGTATTGTTGCTCTCCCCATTTGGCTGCAAACCCTTTCAGCTCCTTCAGTCTTCTCTCTAACTCCTTCATTGGGAACCCCATGATCAGTTCAATGGTTAGCTGTGAGCATCTGCCTCTGAATATATCAGACCTGGCAGACCTCTAAGGAGACAGCTATATTAGTCTCCTGCCAGCATGCACTTCCTGGCATCAACATCAGTGTCTGCCTTTGGTGACAGCACATGGGATGGATACCCAGGTGGAACTAGTCTATGGATGGCACCTCCTCCAGTTTCTGTCCCACACTTTGTCTCCATATTTGGCTCCCATTGAGTATTTTGTTATTCCTTCTTAGAAGGACCAAAGCACTCACACTTCAGTCTTCCTTCTTCATGAGCTTCATGTGGTCTGTAAGTTGTATCTTGCATATTGCGAGCTTTTGGGCTACTATTCAATTATCAGTGAGTGCATAGCATGTGTGTTCTTCTGTGACTGGGTTACCTCACTCAGGATGATATTTTCTAGTTCCATCTATTTGCCTAAGAATTTCTCGAATTCATTGTTTTTAATGGATAATTAATACTCCATTGAGTAAATGTACCACATTTTCTGTCTCCATTCCTCTGTTGAAGGACATCTGCGTTCTATCCAGCTTTTTGGCTATTATAAATAAGGCTGCAATGAACATAGTGGAGCATATGTTCTTGTTATATGTTGTAGTATCTTATGGGTTTATACCCAGGAGTTATATAGCTGGGTCCTCAGGTAATGCTATGTCCAATTTTCTGAGGAACCACTAGACTGATTTCCAGAGTGGTTGTACCAGTTTGCAATCCCACCAACAATGGAGGAGTGTTCCTCTTTCTCCACATCCTCACCACCATCTGCTATCACCTGAGTTTTTGATCTTAGCCATTCTGACTGGTGTGAGGTGAAATCTCAGGGTTGTTTTGATTTGCATTTCCCTGATGACTAAGGATGTTGAAAATTTCTTTAGGTGCTTCTTGGCCATTTGAGTTTCCTCAATTGAGAATTCTTTGTTTAGCTCTGTACCCATTTTTAATAGGGTTATTTGGTTGTCTGGAGTCTAATTTCTGGAGTTCTTTGTATATATTGGATATTAGCCCTCTATCTGATGTAAGATTGGTAAAAATCATAGTATCCATCGTCGGCACTTCATACAAGTAGAATCTTTCAACTCATGTATTTCAAATTATGGCTTATGTGAAAGACAAAGAATTATCAAGAAGAACTAGAAGATCTTCACAATCCCACTGAATTTGTTAATGGCCATCCCATACATGATAAGGAAATTTAATTATTTTCAAGAGTCTTTTACAAATCATGTATCCAGGTAATATATTATAAAAAGAATTGCATTTGCACATTGCTGAAAATCTTATATAAATGTGAAGATTTCAATGTAAAAGACAAATATATTCATTGTTTCTCAATTGAGACATATAGTAGAAACTTTGCTTATGAAGTAGCACAACATGTTCTCTAAGAATTATGAAGGAGTTGGTGAACCAACACACACTCATAAAGTTGAGAATACGCCAAATGCCAATGTGCCTGACACTACTTTGAGGAATTTGGATTCAACACACATTGAAAACTGAGAAAATTATCCAGTTTCTTAGTATCCACAATTACTCTTAACCTGTACATAAAGAGAGTATTTCAGTATCTAGTTGCTTCTATTTTCTGCCTGTTTGCAAGAATTCCACAGTTCTCTGCTCTATGAAAGGCATGAGAACTTTAAAGAGAGTCCTAGTACATTTTCCTAAATACCTGTTACCCACTGGCACATACTCATAGGAGACATTAGTGAGAATAACTACTTTCATTAATATCATTTACATGTTGAAAGTTAATAAATAACAGATTATAGCTGGATGTGGCTCTGTAACACCCATCATATTCATCATATTTCTGGAAAGGAAAAACACTAGATGGGTGTTTTCATAGAAATTACTCTTTGGGAGTTCAGACCTCCCCGAAAAAAATCATAGTGCGAAAACATTAATATTCAGGGTTCAGATTCACTGAAACTACAAAATAAAATCAGGCATCCTATCACCTGGCTCCATATTGCAGCTCACAACACTAACTCTTTTCCAAGAGGCCACGGAGGTACCAGGGAGCCCAGGTAAAACACCACACTCTGACTCAAATCCACTTAAAACCACACCCAGCAGCCAAAGCTACATCCCCTTCCCTTAAGCTCCATATACTGGCCCAGAACTCTGACTGATTTATTCTTTACTCTTTCAACTATTTTTCCTTTATTTAAAAAAATTATTTAAAAAATTAGCTTTATTTTATATGCATTGGTATTTTTCCTGCCTGTATGTCTATGTGAGAATGTCAGATCTTGGAGTTACAGACAGTTGTGAGCTGCTAGGTAGATGCTAGAATTTGAACCCGGGTGTTCAGGATGAATAGTCAGAGCTCTTATTCTCTGAGTCATCACAGCTTCATCCTTTTACTCATCTTGAAGCCACTCCAACAGCTTCAATTTACACCCCTCTCTTAAGCTCCATATTCTAGCCCAAAACTACAGCAAGATACATCTGCTTTATTGGAGGTCATGCAGCACTAGGAATTCAAGAGAACAAGCAGATACCCAGATCCACAGAGATCACACAGGTACTTGGAACCTTAGCTGTAACACTGGCAACCAGATCTCCAGATGTCACATGGGTAAAAAGAACCCCAGCATAGAAACTCCACTAGACCTGAATTCTAACTGGTCACCAGGACCGCAGTCCACTCTGGCCAGAAGACCATAAAAGAAATAGAAACCAAGGGAAAATCATAAAATTAAAATAAAATACACACACACACTGATCTAATAAAGTTAATCTTAGAGATTTGCATTTCACTGACAACTAAGGACTTTGAACATTTTTTAAATGTGTTTTTAGGAACTTTGAGATTTTTCTGTTGTTAATTCTCTGTTTAGCTCTTACTCAATTTTTAAATTGCATTATTTGATATTTTTAGAGGTTAACTTCTTGAGTTCTTTACATATTTTAGATATTAGCCTCTGTCAAATGTAGGGTTAGTGAAGATTTTTTTCCCAATCTATAGGTTGCTGATTTGCTGTATTGACAGTGTCTTTTTCTATACAGAATCTTTTCAGTTTCATGAGGTCCCATTTATCAATTATTGATCTTAAAGCCTGAGCTATTGGTGTTTTGTTCAGGAATTTTTCCACTATGTCAATGAGTTCAGGGGTCTTCCCAACTTTCTCTTCTATTAGATTCAGTGTATCTGGATTTGTAGTGAGGTCCTTGACCTAATCTCTACAGTATGATAAACATGGATCTATTTTCATTCTGCTATATGAAGACAACCAATTAGGCAAGAACTATTTATTGAAGATTCTATTTTTTTTTTATCCACAGTATGTTTTTGGCTTCTTTATCAAAAATCAAGTGTCCATAGGTGTGTGGGTTTGCTTCCGGTTCTGTTCCATTGATTGAATTGTCTGTTTCTGTACCCACATTCTGTACAATGTGTTTTTTATCACCTTGTATTACCTATGACCTTGTATTACCACATGAGGTCAGGGATAGTGATTCCCCTGGAAGTTCTTTTATTGTGAAGAATTGTTTTGGCTATCTTGGCTTTTTAGTTTTTCCATATGAAGTTGAGAATTGCTCTTTCCATGTCTGTAAAGAATTGTGTTGGAAAATTTTTGGTGATTGCACTGAATCTGTAGATGGCTTTTGGTAAGATGATCATTTTTACTATGTTAATTCTACCACTCCATGAGCATTGGAGATCTTTCTATCTTCTGAGGTCTTCTTCAATTTCTCTTTTAAGGGATTTGAAGTTCTTGCCATATAGATTTTTAATTTGCTTGGTAGGAGATACACCAAGATATTTTATACTATTTGTGGATATTGTGAAGAGTGTTGTTTCTCTAATTTCTTACTCACTCAGTTTATCATTTGTGTAAAGGAAGTCTACTGATTTCTTTGAGTTAATTTTATATCCTGCTACTGTGCTGAAGTTGTTTATCAGGTGTAGGAGTTCTCTGGTAGTGTTTTGGTGGTCGCTTATTTATACCATCATATCATCTAGAAATATTAATACTTTTATTTCTCCCTTTCCAATTAGTATCATCCTTGATTTCCTTTTGTTGTCTAATTTCTCTGGCTAGAAATCCATGTATTATGTTGAAAAGATATAGAGAGAATGGGAAACCTTGTCTTGTCCTGGATTTTAGTGGTATAGCTTCTAGTTTCTCTCCATTTAATATGATACTGGCTATTGCTTTATTATATATTCCTTTTATTATGTTTTGGTGTGTGCCATGAATTCATGATACTTCCAAGACATTTAACATATTGTATTTTGTCAGAGGCGTTTTCATTATCTAATGTGATGAACATGTGGCTTTTTTTCCCTTGGCTTTGTTTACATAGTGTAATACTTGATAGATCTTCATATATTAAACTATCCCTGCATCCCTGTGATGAAACTTACTTGATCATGGTGAGTGATGGTTTTGATCAATTTGCATTCTTCTCCATGCTGACCACCAGTTGAATCTGCACCATTTGTTGAAAATGCTGTCTTTTTTCACTGAATGGTTTTATCTCCTTTGTCAAAGATGAAATGACCATAGGTGTGTGTAGCAGAAGAAATTATTTAAGCCGCCAAATTTGTTGCTGTAAGATCTCCTACCGGAAGAAGACCAGTAAAGGAAAACACAACTCAATAATTATGGGTATAAATTGCATGCCTGGATTGGGCAGATTTACCATTACATACTCTAATCCTCAGCTATGAGATCCCTTATAACTTGCGGTATATCCAGGCCGGTGCTTGTCCTTCCTTGTTGGCTTCCTTTTGTTCGACTTTCTCCTGCTTCTCCCTCTGCCTCACTTTCTGCTCTACCTTTTATATCCAATTCCTTTCACTCTCTCCTCCCCTAAGCCTTTTTCTCCCCTCCCCTTCTACTGCCCAATCACTGGCTCTAGCCTTTATTTTACAAGTTTTAATTGGACAGAAGGTTCACAATGTCACTGGTGTACAGATTCAATCATCCTCTGCAGCCCCTCCCAGGAAAGTGAAACTAGGATCAAAATACAAGGCTGTGGCTATCCACTAGGAACTAGGATCAAAATACAAGGCTGAGGCTATCCACAACAGGTGTGCAGGTTCATTTCTGAGTCTTCAATTCTATTACATTGATCTACCTGCCTGTCTCTATATCTAAAGCTGGCCTCTTTGGAGATAGGTAGAGAGGTGTTCTTGGATGTAGGCAGTGCTGTCTCTGGTTAGGGTGAGCCTCTTGTGTCTCTTGTTAGAACAGACCTCTTTTGTCTCTGGTTAGTGCGGACCTCCTGGGAGGCAGGCAGGCTTTGTCTCTGGTTACTGTGGACCTCCTGAGAGGCATGCGGGTTGTAGGTGTGGGAAGATATCTGGTAATTTATCTGCCCTGAAGAAAAAGGTTGGAGTGAGGAGGTGGGTCCTGTGTCACTTGGGCTCTGTTGTGGTTTTCCTAGCTGGGTGGGTATTTGGGGAGAGTTTCACCTGTCTTTGATAACTGAGGACCTTCTGGGAGGCCTACAGGCTGTAGGTGTGGGTTGGTATCAAGCACTGATCTCAGAAAAAAATCTTAAAGAGATTTTTCTCTCTCTAGAGATCTCAGGCAGCTCAGCTCTCTCTAGAGAAAAAAAATTAAAGAACAGCTATTGCTTTCTGCTAGCTCATTTCATCCAAACCAAAAGCCCCATCTTTTATTTATATATCAGTTTAGCCATTTATTCCAGGTTTCCTCTTGATTATCTTATGAGTCAGGATGCAATGAATCCAGTCCTTTGATTCTTAGGATACAGCAAGCACACATTTTCTTTTAACATTTCAAAAAGAATTCAGATATCTGCCTGCCTCTGTTAAGCCCAGAGGATAAACTAGCTGGGTAGGAACTTGTCCTGAAATAACTACTTCTATCATATCAGGGCCTGGACTTAATGTCTCCTGAATGACCTTCACTCAGGAATCTGCCTGCATTTGTATCTGCCTGTCTTTATTTTTCTGACAAACTAGCTCAGAGTGTAACTACCTCTGTTCCTTTAGATTCAGGAAACCCCCTCATAATTTATAGTGCATCATTGTATTTACATAGTGGAGAAATTATATGGTTTTGAATTCATGATTTTAGAGGTCTTTGTCACAGCCTTAAGGGATGTAATGAAGGTCCCAGCATTTACTATTTTGCTAAGACATTAACCATACCTTGACCACCCAGACTCATGCTGTTTCTGATTATCACTGAGAAATTAACATTAATTAATAGGAAGGACATTCATTAAAGGAGGAATTTAACTGTTCACATTATTATACTAACAAGCATTATCCCCATGGCAGCCATCAGCACTCACGGAGGCTCACAGAGGGGCCACCGTTCCGGAGCAGGAACCATGCTACTCTATCCCCACCAAAGCCACACTGGGCTCAGCAGGAAATAAATAATTTTACACCAGAAAAATCAAAAGAAAGAAAATACACACACACACACACACAACCAAAACCAACTCTCAACATCAAAATAACAGAAATTAACAGTCTTTGGTCATTAATGTAGCTTAACATCAATGGACTCAATTCCACATAAAAATACACAGGATAACAGAATGGATGCAAAAAAAAAAAAAAACCAACAACAACAACAACAAAAAAAACAAAAACAAAAAACCAAAAAAACCCCCAAAGAAACAGGATCCATAGTTCAGCTACATACAAAAAACACAGGCCAACATCAAAGATAGATATTACTTCAGAATTAGAGCTAGAAATGGGTCCATGAAGTAAGCTGGTGTAGCCATTCTAACATCTTTTTTTAGAAAAGGAAAAAACAACAACAACAACAACAACAACAAAAACAAAATTAGTCACAAGAGATGGGGAAGGACATTTCATACTTAACAAAAGTAAAATCCATCAAGATAGTTTCTCAATTCTGAACATCCATAACATAAATGTGGGAGTACCCACATTCATAAAGAAATATTACTAACAGGTAAATCACACATTAATAGTGGGAGACTACAACACTCCACTTTCACCAATGGACAGTTCATCCAGACAGAAACTAAACAGAGAAATAAGGGAACTAACAGTCATTATGAGTCAAATTGACCTAACAGATTTCTACAGAATGTTTCACCCAAACACAAAAGAACATACCTTCTCAGAATCTTAGAACTTTCTCCAAAATTGACCACATACAAGATCACAAAGCAAGTCTGAACAGATACAAGAAAACTGAAATAACTTCTGAATCCCATTAAATCATATTGGATTAACGCTGAACTTCGACAACAACAAAAACAGCAGAACATCTTAAAAGTCATTGAAACTAAGAAACTCTCTACTTAATGAATACTAGATCAAGGAATATATAAGAAAGAAGTTAAAGACTCTCTAAAATTTAATGAAAATGAATGTACAGTATAGCAAAACTTACGGGACAAAATGAAAACAGTGCTAAGAGGAAAGAGCATAGCACTCAATGCTCTCATAAAGAAATTATGACATACTAATGACTTAAAATTATGACATACTAATGACTTAAAATCACAACTGAAAGCTCTAGAATAAAAGAAAGGAATGACATGCATGAAGAATAGAAATCATTAAATCGACAAACTGAGGGTTAAAATCAATAAAATAAAAAACTGAAGAATACAAAGAATAAATGAAAGGAAGATTTGGTTCTTTAAAAAAAAATCAACAAGATAGACAAATTCAACCAAAGTACCTAAATGGAAGTTTAAAAATATCTAAATTAACAAACAAAAAAAGTAGGCAAAAAGGGTACATAACAACAGACACCAAGGATATCCCAAAATCATTAGATCTTTCTTCACAAAACTCTACTCCACAAAACTGGAGAATCTAAAAGAAATGGACAATTCTCTTTATACATGCAATTTACCAAAGTTAAATCAAAGTCAGTAAACCAATTCAAGGACCTATAACCCCTAAAGAAATACAACTATCTGTTGTTAACTGTCTCTCAAACAAAAAAGCCCAGGGTCAGATGGTTTTAGCACAGAATTCTACCAGACATTCAAAGACATGATAATACCAATTCTTCTCAAATTATTCCACAAAATAGAAACATAAAGAACTTTGTCAAATTCATGTTATAAGGCCAAGTTTAGCCTGTTATCTCAACCATCCAATGATTCAACAATGAAAGAAAATTTCAGACTCACAGAGTCAACTTACTTGGGATCATGGGGACTCATAGAGCCTGGACAGTCAACCAGGGAGCATGCAGGAGCTGAACCTAGACACCCTACACATTGTAATAAATGTGCAGCTTGGTCTTCGTGTGGGTCCTTTAACAAGTAGAGCAGAGGCTATTTTTGTCTCTGTTCCCTGACATTGAATCCAATTCCCCCTAATTGGACTGCTTTGTTGGGCCTCAGTGGGAGAGGATCTTACTACTCTTACTGGGACTAGATGTTCCAGGGTGGGGTGTTACTCAAGGGGGCTCCCCTTCTCTGAGGAGAAAGGGAGGAAACAATGGTGAGAAGTACTTATAATGGTAAGACTGGGAAAAGAAGAGGGAGTAGGACTGTGATAAGAATGTAAAGTGAATCAAAAAACAAAACAAACAAAACAAAAATCACATCAATCTACTGCAAGATTTTGGCAGCAACTATTTCGCAATTACTGTTTTCAAATAGTAGTATTAATAGTTAAAGAATAATACAAGATATAATAAAAACTCCACATCTTAGACTTTCATATCAAACATTGGATTACTTTTATCAACTTATTTATATGTTTGTAATATTTAAATGAATAAAATATCTTTGCAGAATATCAAAATATAGTACCTAATGTTGACTTAGGAAAAATATTTACAAATATATATATACATATTTTCATATCATGAATATATATGTAATCAAAAAATTAAAAATAAAACATTGGATAAGAAAACACTAGTGTTAAAATGTAAGTGTGTATTGTGAGTGTGTATGTATGTGTTTGCACACACTCATGTACACATACATGAGAGTGCATACATACACATGTTTTTATTATAAGATCATTTTTGAAATTGGACAGTATGTTTTGGGATAGCCCCACTCCAGATGTTTGAGACCTGCATGAAAACCAAGCTGCACATTTACAACATATGTGCAGGGAGGCCTAGGTCCAGCCCATGGAGGTAGATCTGTGTAGACTAGGTATGCTCCACGGTTGGTGATTCAGTCTCTGAGAGCTCCAAGGGTTCAGGTTGGTTTACTCTGTTGATCTTCCTGTGCAGTTCCTATCTCCTTAGGGCCCACAATCCTTCCCCCTATTCTTCTATAAGAGTCCTCAAGCTCCATCCACTGTTTGGCTCTGGATGTCTGTATCTGTCTGAGTCAGCTGCTAGTTAGAGCCTCTCAGAGACAGCTTGCCCCTGTCTGTTCTCAGGCTGGAAGTTTAGATCCTGGGAGCTCTGGTTGAATCTTTTGATACTCGTTCTAAAAAGGACAAAAGCACCCTCACTTTGGTCTTCCTCCTTCTTCTTGAGTTTCATGAGGTTTATGCGTTGCATCTTAGGTATTGTGTGTTTTGGGGCTAATATCCACTTATCAGTGAGTGCATACCATGTGTGTTCTTTTGTGATTGGGTCATCTCACTCAGGATGATATTTTCTAGCTCCATTCATTTGTCTAAGAATTTCATGAGCTCATTATTTTTAATAGCTGAGTAGTACTCCATTGTGTAAATGTACCACATTTTCTGTATCCATTCTTCTGTTGAAGGACATCTGGGTTCTTTCCAGCTTCTGGCTATTATAAATAAGGCTGCTATAAACATAGTGGAGCATGTGGCCCTGTTGCATGTTGAAATATCTTCTGGGTATATACCCAGGAGGGGTATAGCTGGGTCCTCATGTAACACTATGTTCAATTTTCTGAGGTATCGCCAGACTACTTTCCATAGTGGTTGTACCAGCTTGCAATCCCACCAACAATGGAGGAGTGTTCCTCTTTCTCCACATCCTCGCCAACATCTGTTGTCACGGAGTATGGTCTTCTAGCTGGGTGCCTCATCTGGCCTCAATGGGAGAGGAAGCACCTAGCCTCTCAGAGACTTAAAGTGGCAGGGTGGGGGATACAGGAGGAGGGGGTACTCAGAAAACAAGAGATGGGGAAGGATTGTGGGAGGGGGTGACTGGGACGGGTTATAAAGTGAATAAGCAAAAAAAAATAAAATTAAAAAAGGAAAAAAAATAATAAGACACGAAAAAAAAAAAAGAATGTTACATGTAATGGGTAGTGGATCTAACTAGCATGTATCTGTGTAAAGAACACCACAGTCAACATGTAGAACAGCTGAGTTACCCCTACAAAGTTGGTTAAGCTGTTGAATAAATTTCAACCTTTAAGGACAAAAAAAAAAAAAGAAATTGGACAGTAGTTGAATATTATTTTTTCCTAGGAATACTAATTTCAGAATAGAGATTTTATTGTAAGATTCAAAGCACTCATAGATGAAGTCTTCAATTGGGAAAAAAAATAATCATTCATTGAGCTGTAGCAGTTGCAGAACTAGTGTAAGGAGAAAGCATGGGAAGTCTACCTAATGAGTCAGCAGAAGACATGCAGCATACAGTGCTAATTACTCCTTCATTAACTGACCAAAACCACAATGCTGTTGCATGTGTTTCTCTCTTTAGTATCATCTTGACTCTGCTGCTGAGATCTTATGCTCTCAATTATTGTCATCTGACATCCTTCTTTGAGGTCTCTAAAACATTGTCTTTCTGACCAAGGCTACCATTATACACTTCCAAAAGCCTGTTCTTGTAACTGAAATCTTGTTTTTTTAGTTCTCACGATTCCCTCGAAACTTGGTGACGTTTGGATTCTTAATTTTGAGGATGGAACAGATGCTAGTCTCTCCATTGTCTGTGTTTCTGGCATTGTATCTTCCGTGCCTATTACCAAATGTCCTGACCATCCCTTCTCGAAAATGACACATAGAAACACACATGTACACACACACATACACACACACACACACACACACACACACACACACACAAATGAATGCCTGAAAAAAATTAAAAAATTATTATATATTATTGGGTTAAATTTTTCTGCATTGTTTTAAAAGCAGGTGCCAAATGTCAGTGTTTTATTTCTAGCTCACTGCATTATTTCCATCTTTGCTCTGTGTCAGGATGTCTATCAGCACACTTCTTATATTCACCACATGACTAACTTGTCTTATCTAATACAGGGTCTGCATATGGTGATGATATTTGTGGGAAATGCGCTGAAAGAATTTCTGCCTCTCCCGCCCTCCCACCCTTATGGTGAAAACTCCTCAAATAACAGGATAGCCAGAAAGAGAAAACAATGTAACAGATGCTCACACTCCAAATCCAGCAATAAGAAAGATTCAAAAACACTCTCAGCATTGTAATCTCAAAAAAGGCTCACCGGGTTAGGGAGATAACTTATTGTTTAAGTGTTTACTGTTCACATAAAAAAAGGCTTGAGTTCAGATTCCCAGCACCCATGTCAAAGTCAGATACTGCAGGAAGTGCTTGTAATTCTAGGGTTGAGGTGGTAGTAATCTTTTTCAAAATAAAGGAAAGAAAGAAAAGAAAAAAGGGATAAGACAATGTGCTGGAGAAATAAGCCAATGGTTAAGAGCACTGACTGCTGTTTCAGAGGACCCAGGCTCTAATAGAGGCTCACAACTTCCTGAAACTCCATATACAAGAATCAGATGTCCTCACCTGGCTTCTGTGTGTAAGACCCACACATGTGGTGCATAGATATGCATGTAGGCAAAAAAATCATATGCATGAAATCAATCATTATGCAACCTGAGGAAAAAGTTTTAAGAACACAAGATACAATTTGCAATCAAGATACTCAACTTTGACCTTAGTCTTCTACAGACACATGAGCACCCATTTCTATTTGGATTTCTACAAATGTAAGCACATGCATAACCAAAACTGTTAAAATGTAATCAGAAAAATAAATCTACTATATGAAAATAGTCCAAATGGAAAACCAGCATTTATTTTTATATTAAAGGAGGAATCACTGATATGTAGTCAGAGGGTGGTGGAGGTTACCCTGTAGTACAAAAGGCATCTGCAGGAAGGACTAACTCTAGTTACCTATAATTCTGAGATTGGCTAAAATCTACTATGCATGATAGAAAAAGTAGAAATGGAAACACTGTGGTTCAAAGAACACATTTAAGCATAAATATGTAATAGGTTATTAAAATAAGCAGTATATGTACTGGAATATCATTTCAGTCTGTCATCAGTTCATTCACTCAACAACTTATTGATTATTATATTCTCAGCATCATACCAGGTGCCAGAATAGTTTATGCAAAAGAGATGTTTCTTTGCCTCTTTGAATCTCACAGATTAATGTAAAATATGTGAAACAGAAACTGAACAAAAACTACAAAGAATCATGGTACAAAACAGAAGTATTGAGCATGTTTTTTCCTAAGATGGGGAAAATAGAACTAAGAAGATGGTAATATATGGAATATGATTTTCAGGAATTATTAAATTTACCACTTAAGTAAGAACAGGAAGTTTTGTACAAAATATACTTTTTCCCCAGAATTTATGATAGACTTCAAGAAAGAGAAGAATACAGATTCTTTGTTTTTCAGAAACAGGTGGTCTTGATCTCATACTTGATTTCTTAAGGTTTCAAACCTTTTGAAGAATTCAGTATATGCTGTCTCTCAGCCTCCTGTTTTTTTGTTCAGCTATTATTGTTCAACACTGGACATGACAAGAAGGCTGTATACTGTACTTCTGGAATCTCACTTTAAATTGTTTTTGTCTGAAAGGAATATTTACAAAAACATAAAAAATTGTAGAAGAAGTGGGTGACCTCTAGGATTTATGCTAAATGAGAGATGGTCAGACTATTCCTGAAAAGATGAGAGGCAAGAGAAATATACAGTAAGAAGTGCTTACTAGAAGCAGAGGACAGTCACAGATGAGCTAAACAGGTGGTACACAGTAGAGTTGGATACAAATGAGCAAAGCTCTGAAATTTATATAGAATTTCTAAGTAATTTTGCCATATACAGCAGTGGTGCAAAAATTGATTTTATGTGGTATACACAATTTTTTTAAAAAAGTGTGACTATGTATGTAAAGGCAATAAATGATGTATATTTCTTTACTTTAAAATTTCTTAAACCTGCATTATATTTAAGTTATCTAGTATTATATTTTAGGGAGAAACTATTGAAACTATAAGAGAACAGGGAAGGAAGGAACAAGTAGAGAATGAAACAGAAACAAAGAATAAAACAAAGGAAGATGGAGAGAAATCAGAGGAAAAGCAGAAGGTGATGTAGGAGAAACAGAAGATAAGAAGAATATAGAAGAAAAAAAGGAGGAAGGGATGGGCTGAGGGGATGGGAATAGGAACAGCAAGCCATTGGAATATTGTTCAAGAGATAAAGTTCATCACTTTAAAGAATAGCTTCTTACATTTTCTGAGCACTTCTTTTTAAACAATCATATATTCAGTAAGTTTGTGAAAATATTGCTATAGTTCATTTTTAAATGTTTCATCTTCGTAAAATTCTTGTTTCTGAAATGGCATGCCTCTAAATACCACTTTTTCTAGTCTGGACTATCCAATGATATCCAGCTTATTGTGTCTTGCCCCTGCATGCAGTGTGGTCTGCATCTAAGCAGCCATCCTAGATTTAGACACAGCCTGTCCACTTTTACTAGAGTATGACCTGGCTTGGTCTTCTTCACAATATTGAGTCTTCCCTCTCTTTTCTTCCTTCTGAAGCTAGTGAATATACATTATTTTGAACTACAGCCTTTACATACTAATCTAAGCTTCATCGATTATACAACCTGCCTGTTATCCCTGCTTGTGATAATTTCCCGATGCAAGAAAAGTAAAATCAGTTGCCTAAATATAAAAGGAGAGAAGAAAAGGTACTGAAAGCAGAAATGCAAAAAGGTTTGAATTCTCATCTTTTGTAAATAGATAATTTTGTGAGTATGTGAGACAATTACCGTTTTTAATTCACCTTAGTTTGTCTGAAACTCTTAAATCGTTTATTGCTGAAAAAATCATACTATTGAGTTTTGATCATCATATTTTTTTCTGAAAAAAATTTGTTTAAAGATGTGCTTATTTGCTATTCTCTCTCTCTCTCTCTCTCTCTCTCTCTCTCTCTCTCTCTCTCTCTCTCTCTCTTTCTCTGTGTGTGTGTGTGTGTGTGTGTGATGTGTGTGTGTATGTGTGTGTGTGTGTGTGTGTGTGTGTGTGTGTGTGTGTATACATGAGCTTATATGTATCACAGGGATGCAGATACCCTGAAAGGAATTCCTTGGAACTGGAGCTATAGGTGATTGAAAGTCACCTGGTATAAATGCAAGGGCAATATTAAGCCTTTCTTCAGCTCCTGAAAAATATTTTTAAAAAATCAAAATATCAAGGTATCTTTCTTATGATTGCAGCATTAAGTAATTTCTTCATTTAAATATAAAATAAATAAACATAAATATAAAATATTCAATATATGGTCCTCAACAACTAGATTACCTTACAATTTTAATTGATACTATCAATAGACAAAAGTATTTAAGTTGAAACTGTATATAACAAGTAATAGTTTCTCCTTGCATCAGGTTCCAGTGCTACTTCTTCTTCATATAAAAAAATAAAATTAAATATCATTTTTGTTTGTAGATAGAGGTAAAGTAATTATAATATAAATATATAATTGAGAAGGCATATTCTATCATGCAAATATACTATTAAAATATTTAAAATCTTACATTTCTAATAAAATTCCTGATATTCTTGGAATCCAATATGAAAAATTAAAACAACAGAAGTATATTTATATGATTACTTGGATTGGGGAAAGCTAGAATAAAACAGGAAAATAAAGAAAGGGTCATAAATAAATTAGTTGGGCAGAGAGAAAATCAATTCATAAAAAGAGAGTATTAACACATTGTCAGGAGATAGCTGTCAGCAAGTCAGGAGAACATCACAGCGAAGAGAAGGAAAACATAAAATGTTAAATAAAATTGCTGAGTACCAACAGCAAATATTCTATACAGTTACTATGTGTGTGACACATTGACAGTATGCCAAACGAATTAGGGCCTAGTCAATCTGGATCACAAAGACTGTAGAAGCAGTGAAAAAAATCAGATAAAGGGAGTCTATTAAAGAAGGCAAAGGATCAAACTGTTTTTAGAGGGAATATTATGTTCCTGCCAAAATCTTTTGGTTCAAAAACGGATAGACTGACAGTTTCTTTTAGTATGTGACACTTCGGTCATCTTCTCCATTTTACTCGCAGATAAGAATAACACTGTTTTCAAGTCAGCTAATGGATGATCTAGTCCACTATTTATGGAAAGACCTATCCCTTACTCAGAAATGATCTCACAAATACAAAACTGTGGTGCATAATTGTATGTATTTATGCATATACATGCATGCATACATACATGTGTTAAGTACTTAAATTTGAGAATTTTCATAAGGAAGTAGGGACCAGGATCCTAAAATTGAATATGATAATACCTATAGGGATGGCCAGGGTGACAAACCTAAACAAACAGAGAGCAAACATAGTTGCTAGCCTTCATGCTAAAAAAGGTAATATCAATTTCATAGAATACTTAACATCTAGTAGCTCTCAAGAGATGTTTAATTAGCCCAAGAGTGAAATTTTTTCCTAATATATAGATGACTATTTTGAATTTCTCATACATATGTCCACATGTACACAGACACCCCATAGACACACAAACACAAGCACACACATTATTTTTTCAAATCAAACTGCAATTCTTACAACCATTTAAAATAAAAGATCCTTTCAAGTCTCTGTCTTGTTTTACATATTTTTTTAATGTTAAATCCTGCTATAATACTCTTTCAAAAATCCTTTTAGATAAACTGCAGGTGGTAGAAAGAAGATAGATGGTAGGTAGATACAGACAAAAATAATAAGTGCTACATTCATGAGAGAGTATTAAAGATAAATGGTAAGTTACAGTTATAGTTATATAGTTGGGTTATAAAGGTAGAAAAACATGTAATAAATGATATAGGGAGAGATGACTGGAATGAAAGATGATAAATAGACAGACAGAAATAGCTAGCTAGATGGATGGATGGATAGATAGATAGATAGATAGATAGATAGTGTTCGGATTCAGGAATCATTGAAGGAAGACCCCAGATTGAAATAGTATGCAAGAACAAAAAACATTTATTCTGCAGAAACAACCAGCATGTCGGGGTTCCCATTGCATCAAAATGGGGATGACCTCAGATAAAAATGCTAAGGCCTTCTTAAAGGGAACTGGGGGAACTTTCTAGAATATTGGGTAATCTTTAATGTGATTGGGACCAAAGCCCACACATTAGTACAATTGTGATTGGCTACTATGTTAAAATTAGGTAAACTAAACCCTTATTGTTGGGTACCAGGATGTTCCAGATGGACTGCTTTCCTGTGGCATGAATGATTAACCACAGGATGGGCTGCCCAGCAAGGATGGTCTATCTTGGATGACATATCTCCCTTTTATGTGGGTATCTTTAGGCTGTTTCTCAGAGGGCAGGGCGATTTTATTGTCTTGTTCCTGAAGTTATGAGGTCGGCTGCTGGAGCAGATGGCTTATGGCCTAGTTTCATGTTCTGCTTGTGGCATGGATGACCTATGACTGACCTAGATTTTGAGTGGGGCCAAAATGGAATAAATGGAACCCTTCAATAAATAGATGATAGAGATAGATAGATAGATAGATAGATAGATAGATAGATAGATAGATAGATAGATGATAAATGATAGATAGTAGATATGTAAAAATATGATTTTTTTTTTTACTTGCATGCTTTAGGTGGTTTAGAAATCCATTCCAGGGAATCTGCAATCTCGTGATATTGTGCTCCTGGTCATGTGGATCTGTTTGATTCAAAGGTCTCAGAATCAAAGAAGGAAAGGACGTCCAAGGTAACTGGCAGAAAGTCCATATTAATATTGATGAGATTTGCAGTGTGCCAAAGTTCCAGAACCTACAGTTCAGACAAAAATGGAAAGAGATGGACACCCAACTCTAGAAAACAGTGTGCTTCATAGTTTCTATACATGTGTAGAGAATCCAGATACTGAATGAGAAATCAAGTGATGCATATGTTAATAGCTTCTGTAAATACTCAGACCCAGTGTGCTTTCATGTATCATTCTCATTTATATACATAAAAATATATTTATATACATAAAATAGAGAGCAACAGAAGTTTCCAAATAAATCATATAAATTTACCCTTACTAGTTTTCACAAGATTTCTATGCTATAATAAAAACATACATTCTCTTCTCTTAAAAAGTAATTTTGTACTACAAAAATTATTTGAAACAATTTGAGACTAGGAAAGATGTCTATACAGTTCAGTGGCTTCCCATCAACCTGAAGACCTGGGTTAATATGCTAGTACCCACACAGTGGCATGTAAAAATAAACTTGCCAAAAGCTGCTGTCTGACCACTAAATCTTTGAATGGTTTCAATATTTTGCATATACAGATATATACAATAATCACAATTAAATAAAAATGATGATAAAACACTTTGATTTTACATATAATTATAAAATATGACATTCACATTTTAAAATAATTCCTGGATGTTTGGAAAATGAATATATTCATTTTAATATCAAACAAAATATTTTCATGATTAAATAATCAAGGGTGCCGGGCAGTGGTGGCGCATGCCTTTAATCCCAGCAATTGGGAGGCAGAGGCAGGCAGATTTCTGAGATCAAGTCCAGCTTGATCTACAGAGTGAGTTCCAGGACAGCCAGGGCTACAAAGAGAAACTTTGTCTCGAAAAAACCTTAAAAAAATCAAGAGAAACAAATAAAAATTAGATCTTACAGTATAAAAGTTTTCAAAGCAATGAAATATTTAGCTCACTTAGAATTAAATTCTTGTCAGGGGCAACCTTGCTTATACAATAAAGACCTAAAATCAACCATAGGCCTAAGTCAGCCTGCTAACACAAAATCTTGGGTCTCTGTGGAAAAATACTGAAACAGATAACTGTAAGATATTATAAGCAGGCAGCTTTGGTGGAAATTTACCAGCCTGGATGGGAACAAGTAGTCATGGGTCTTGTGGATAGTCATAGACCTTGAATAGCCTTAGTGGATAGTACTGACTTACATAAGAACAAGTGAATCATAGGCAGATTCATAGTGATCTGTCCCCTGAACCTTCACCCAGCTGACACTCCGTTCTGGAAGATTTCTGTACTCCTCCTGAGAACACCTAAGCTCCTGTGTCATCCCCTTCCCCACATCCTGCCTTTGTGTATATAACCCCTGTGTGAATAAGTAAAAATGGCGATTTGATCAAACTATAGAGAAATCGTCATCCTTTGCATCTGTCTGTTTTCCTTCCACTCTCTTTTAGGTGATCTCTCCAGACCCCTGTTTAATGCCCTGCTGGATGGGACAAATTCTTGAAAAAGAATTTACTTCAAAATAGTCACTGTTTTTGAATTAGATTTCTATAAACAAATGAAAATAAAATGTCAGAAAATATATCATTTAAAAGTGTTTAGGATAACTGGTAGTTAAATATATTGAATACATTATACATATTGAATAAACAATAAAGTTTCTTTATTGTAATATTTCATATATTTTTAATAAGAATACCCTTGAAAACATAAAAATTATAGAAATGTTATATATTTAAATAAAATATGTGCCATTCAACAATAGTATTAAAATATTATTCAATATTTTATTAATTTGCTTATCTCTATAGGATATGATAACAAGGATAGGAATTTGAAACAAGTCTAGGAAAATGGGTTAGCAGAATCCCAATGGATTGTTTGACAAGTCTTTGAATAAAAAGATTAAGGCTTATTGATAATGAAATGGGTTTGTTTCCAGTTCACTGACAATATATGTAAAAGATAGGAAACTAACATGGCAAGATCTGGAAAAGGGAGGTAGCTATGCTTCTGAGTTCCCTGTGTAACATCTATATGGAAAGCTCACTGTGCGGCAGACTCAGAAACTTTGCAGTGACACTGTTCAAAATGAGAGAATCAAAAGTCTGAGCATGAATATTGTAAATGGTTCCGAAAACACAATTATTAACCCAGATTTGAACCTAAGGTTCAAATTTCTAATTTGGTTAAGCATTCCTGGAAATTATTTTTCTATGGTTTGTTTTTTATTTATTTATCTCCTTCTCCATTTGTTTACTCATTTCTTAAAAGCAAATATTTTCCCTAGTACATACCAAAACAACCTGACATAAACTCATGCTAAATGATGATATTCTGGAAAATATCCAGTTGAATCTGATCATAATTCAGTTTTATCTCACCTCTATAACAACAATTTAATGATGCACAAAATACTATTTACTAAGTCTATGGCTATTTTACATGTGTAATATGAGTAATATTGTAGATATTTCAATTAAAACATTATAAAAATATGAAGGATCTTTAAGACACAGAAAACTGTTAAATATTGGCATCTTCTTACTATTCTTTACATATAAAATACTGTAACAAATATACTGTTTTACCATGAATATGAGAGAGTATACTAATATAATTAGAATTCAGATACATTGTTTATAGATTTTGTGATCATGAGCAACTGTGAAATGTAGAAGTATGTTTATAATTGTAGCCATTTCTTAATACCGTAAGAAGAAATGTCAGAAAAGTGAGGGACATGAATTAGGCTTATGTATTTGAAAACTTCATTATATAATTTCAAAGGTTTAATGCTACCTTTAAAAATTGACTAAATATTTGAGCCACTGGGATTCACTTGAACTTTAGAGAATTGTTGGAAACAAATACTGAAACACAAATTGGTTCTTAGAATAAAAACTAGAAATTCATAGAAGAGGACAAACTCAGATTCTGCATAAGAATAAAATACTTCCTCACATCCAAACAACCAAGTAGGTGACTGGTACAGGCAGAGGAATTTGAAACAAGTATAGGAAAATGAGTTAGAGGAATCCCAATGGATTGTTTGACAAGTCTTTGAATAAAAAGATTAAGGCTTATTGATAATGAAATGGGTTTGTTTCCAATTCAGTGACAATATATGTAAAAAATAGGAAACTGACATGCCAGGATCTGGAAAAGGGAGGTAGCTATGCTTCTGAGTTCCCTGTGTCACATCTATATGGAAAGCTCACTGTGCGGCAAACTCAGAAACTTTGCAGTGACACAGTTCAAAATGAGAGAATCAAAAGGCCTGAGCATGAATATTGTAAATGGTTCTGAAAGCACAATTATAAACCTAGAATTAAAAGTTCAGATGTCTTCCAACATTGAAATGGCAATTTTTAATTTTTACAAATAATATAATTCCAGAAGTTGAAATTAGGATATTCTGTGCTTTGCCAAAAAGGAAGGAATAGAACCACAGCTGAGTCATTCAACAATTAGTAATATTAAGGTTGATTTGACATTTTTAGAGAATTTTGTGGTGTGTGTCTGTGTGTATGTATTTGTATGTTTGTGTTTGTTTGTGTAAGTTGTCTGTCCATGCTTCAAAATGCTTGGTTCAAGATGACTGAGAGAGAAACTCCCTTCCACACAAGCATGTCAGGATAACTGGCCCACGGGCTTATATGAATCCTGTCTCTACCTCATTTCTTGAACTCAGAGAACAAGTATTACAAACACATGCTATCAAGCCTGGTTAGTTTGAGATAAGTTCTCTTATATACTGTACACACTAAATCATCTTTCCTAATGCAAAATTTATTGATTTTGTTCCTCTAAACCATTCATTGGTCTTGCTAGGTATCAACATCACATCACTTAAAGTTATAAGGCTAAATATGCCAAGATTATGTTATAGTTTTTAAAAATGTAGAATCTTCATAAATAATTTGGCTTGATGTTGATTGAGAGTTACCATTTCATGCAGACTTTAAGAAGTCCTGCGTTGATACACCTCAATCAATTCTCAAGACTATTAATTGTAGAATTCAACCTATTTATTCACACTTTCCTGGTGAATTAGAACTGAATAACTGTTATTTGATGTCTTTCCATAAAGCAATAATCAATTTTATGGTTTCTATTGGCTAGACATTTCGAAATACATAACATGTTTTAATGCAACAAAGTTTAATTTTGAAAAATAATTAATAAATATCTATTTTAGTCAGTGGAAGTTAGGAATCCTATTGGAGATATGCCTTACTGCAGGAAGTGCATAACTGGAAGGAGGCGTTAAGTGTTCATAATCTTCATCTACTTTCATATTCTCTCTCTCTCTCTTTCTCTCTCTCTCTCTCTCTCTCTCTCTCTCTCTCTCTCTCTCTCTCTCTCTCCCTCTCTCTCTTTCTCTCTCTCCCTCAATGATCACTCAGCCTCTTTTTTCTACTACTATGCCACACTGATGTGATGGCTATCTAGCCTCCAGGAACAATAATCCAAAAGAAACCTTCCCTAATTTGACTTAGGTCAAGGTGTTAATCACAAAAGTAAAAGTTTAAACAATAAAGATAAATTGTCTAATTAGCTCCCAAGTGGCTCTCTAGAGCACTAAGCACTAATTGTCAAGTTTAAATGAACACATAACTCCCTGTATATGTAAGCTCCCAGAGGAGTACAAGGCAAGGATAAGAGACAAAGACAGAAGACAGAGGAAAAGGGAGAACAGAAAAGGGGCAAAGGAGAGGGGGAAGGAGAAAACACAAAGGAGAAAGGAAAAGGATATTTGTCTCTGAGGGACAAAGGACTGGCTCTGGGAATAGGGAAGAGATGGAGAAGGCCCATAGGCAAATGAAAGTTTATAAAGGAAAAGGGGAGAAACATCCCATGTTAAGGCGAACTGTTGAATTTTAGTTGGGCATGTTAATTAGGAGAGCCAAGGGAGGATTTTGATGGCTAGATTTGAAAACTTTGGTAACTAAACCATGGTAGTAACCCTTGGTAGGAGGAAGTAGCCAAATACAGGAATCAACCTTTGAGGCTATATTTAAGCAAGTAATCTAAAGGTTTAGCAATAGAGAGAATTAGGGAGAAGAGCAAAGGCAAAACATATTTGGTTCATGTTTGCAGTGCTCTGGCCTGTGATTGTCATAATTGAGTCTGCTTCAGCCCTTCAGTCACTTTTCCAGCAGTAAAATGTTATTTGGAGACATTAGCTGTTTTTCTTTTTTTTTTTTTTTAATTGCCTAATTACTTTGTGGATACAAAAACCTAGATCAGAAACCATGAAGTAAAAAAATAGAAATTAAAACTGAGAAAAATCTCAGAAATTAAAAACTAGTACACGTTAGAGGTGCTGAAAGGAAATGGCAAGCTGAGCAGCAGATGGGGCAGGCTTTACAGAATTCGGGATTGGCAAGGCTGTAGAATCTAAAATATACAAAAGTCTCTTAGATCTAAACAATGCCAGGAAATGCACAATTGAAACTGAGCAAACATCCTGAAAAGACACCCTACAAATGACAATATACAGATGGTAAATAACCACATGAGTAGAAAAAAAGGGTACCTTTTGACAATCAGAAATTGCAAATGATAGTGATTTGCTAAAACCAAGCTACCTTCGTGTGCTTACAAATTTAAAATACTGGCATTATCAAACATTTCCGATGATATTTAGTAATGAGAACTAACATTTGTTGCTAGTAGAAAAAGCAAAATAGCTTAATGAACAGTTTATTAAGCTTTTACGGAGTTTATAAAAAGCTTATATTGCAATGATCAGAGTATTTAGACATTTTTTTTCAAATATACTGCTGTGTTTATGTCCGTAGAAGCCAACACTCAGATCATTACAGTATTTTATTCATTATTAACAAGACCTGAGAAAAGTTAGGTATTTTTTTTTTTTTATCTGTAGGAAAATGGAAAACACCACAATAGTTAACCAGATCTATTTTTGAGGAAATGAATCACTGATATAAAGAAAATAATTTTCAGTCCTACACAAAGAGGTACAGGCAACTAAGTAATGCTGTACATGTGGGAAATTGCCTTTCTGGGAAGAGTAGAGCTAGTGGTTATTCAAAATCAAATGGTCTGAAAATATACATACAAGAAACATTATACTTACTCGGCAGGACATAATATATGAGTATATACTTACTGTCTTAGTCAGGGTCTGTATTCCTGCACAAAACATCATGAACAACAAGCAAGTTGGGGAAAAAAGGGTTTATTCAGCTTAAACTTCCACATTACTCTTCATCACCAAAGGAAGTCAGGACAGAAATTCACACAGGGCAGAAACCTAAAGGCAGGAGCTGATGCTGAGTCCTTGGAAGAGTGCTGCTTACTGTATTGTTTCCCATGGTTTGTTCAGCTTGCTTTCTTACAGAACCCAGGACTACCAGCTCAGGGATGGCACCACCCACAATGGGCTAGGCCCTCCCCCACTGATACCTAATTGAGAAAATACCTTACAGCTGGATCTCCTGAAGTCATTTCCTCAAGGGAGGCTCCTTTCTCTGTGATAATCCAGTTGTGTCAAGTTGACACCCAAAACCTGCCAGTAGAGTTATATTTGATAATTTTAGAAGTTATGTGGTTGGTGACAGTGATGTAGCAGGGAAATAACTGTATTATTTCTTTATAAGGTAAAATTGCTTAAAAAATATAACATTAAAGTATGAATTGAGTTGTAAAATATAGGTTTTTCAAAATAATTTTAAATTTATTCTTTCATGATTTAATAATTTTCCCTTTTAAAGTAGCAAAACAGTGTTTAATTTTTAAAGTATTGTACAATTTTATTGACATTTCTCCTTCACACTTTTATTCCCAATCACTCATCTACTTCTTCTTCTCAATTTTAATAAAATAATATATTGATTGAAGAAAATCAAGTTTTCTAAAGTTTTTAAAATATGTAGATTACTTTAATAAAATTACATGAAAAATTTTGACTCAAAATAATTACAGGTTACTATCAAAGGAAGTATTGAAATAAGATCAAAATGAAAAGGCTACATGTAATACCTTTATCTTGATGTAAGAGATTCTGTGGGGCAGAGTATTAAATGAACTTTGAAAAGAATAGTTTTCTAATTTTGAAAGCGGTATGAGCGTGTAAGTGCTTACTCTCCAGCACCCTTTGTCTCTCCCACTGGCAGGGCCTCTGTCTCCACAATTGCTCTCAGCAGCTCCCCTGCTTTGGTTGCACCATATTTAGCTGTTATAGTCTTTTTACAAAGCCCTCAGAGTCACACTGCCTTCTGGCTTTATTGCTTTCATGATGAAATATTTTAAGGCCTCTATGTAGGTTAGGGACAGACAAACGTTCTCCTTTACTGTGGACCATCAAATGTTCTCTGCTACAAATGGAATACTTTTCATGAGGATGTGATAGGAAAATAGGTCAGTCCAATAATTACAGCAGCCCATATGCATACAGGACCTGCCTACGGAATTCAGATAACATTAAAGCTAGGACAAACCCGTATTGTGTGTGTGTGTGTGTGTGTGTGTGTGTGTGTGTGTGCCTAAAGAGTCATCACTGAGGACCACTGCTGATTTCTGCTGAACTTCAGTCTAAGAGTGGGATCGTGTTTCACTGGTCTTTCTTTTTTCACTGTGTCATGGTGTATTTTGTTTGTTTCTTTTGACACAACCTCATCAAATTGCCAGAATGGCCCTTACTCCCTGTGTAGCTCAGGCCATCATTGAAATTTCTACAGAGCTTCAACACAAAGTTGCTTTCCATTCACAGGATTATTGTAATGGTCCACAAAGCCCAGGCACTTTTTATACTTGATTGTAAGCTCTATATGTAAGAAACCTGACAGGGTTTTGTTTTGTTTTTTTTTCTGTATCTTCAAAGCAACATCTGACATGATTATGTATATAAGCTTTTGTGAAAGACATAACAATATACTTTTAGATTTTTCAGGAAGAAATAGTGTTCCTCCTCAGCCTAAACCCTTACGATTGATGTAAGTTGTAAATTCATACACATTTTGTTAGAAGTTAATCGTATTAGAATGTCAATGTTATTACCAATGTGTGAAAATTTTATGTCTATTTTTTTATGTTTTTTTTATGAGGAAAGACTTTTATATTTGCCTCATACTTTATCTAAGGACTCAGAACAAACATTCAGGATCTTAGCTCCAGTTTGTGAACTGGACCAGAAGGAAGAGCTAATTTAACCTTTTTCAGAGCAATGAAGAAATCGCAAGCTGGGTAAATTAAAAAGCCAGTAAATGGGGACTGAGAGAGTTACACTTGCACATAAAACCGATGTTCTATTTCAAAACCTCATGATCAGTAATTATGTAAATATTTAATTATGCAATCACTAAGTTACTTACATGGGTAAAATGTAAGATGCTGTTTGAGGTCACTGAGAAACCGATCTCTGGATCTCTGCACAGATAGTCTCTGGTAGACAGATCAACACAGAGGACCCTCTGCCTTGCTGTCTTACTTGGACATCTCTAGTCATGTTATAAACTAATAGCAAAACATCATTGCATTTGGCCATTCACTATTTATTCTTTTAATTTTACTGGTTATATACTTAGAAAGTTCAGTGTAAACAGGAAACATGACTTTTATAGATCATTCTCTATCCTGTACAGAACAATCATCTGCAACTAATTTCAAGGGTGAGGGTTCTGTTACATTCTATATAGTGATGACATATTGTGTAAAATTCCCTTTTGCACATCACTGTTGCACAATCCATATTCTATGTAAATGAGGGTGTGTTCTAGCATACAAAAGGAACAATTCTATCATACTACTATTTTTTTATTCTAAGCAGTTTAATAAAAGATTTTTTGAATGAACATTAAATTTACATAAAAACTTTATCTAGAAAACTAAATTTACATTGAATTTAAGCTTCTAAAAATATATTGGTCTAGTAGTAAAATCCTGTCAACCAAGCTGCTTAGGAGGTAGAAGCAGGAAAGACCTCAGGTTTGTAACCTGAGTTTTTTCTGTATTATAACATGGACTGAAAGCTTATGTGACAAGACTTACCTTGGGACACACACTTCTACTATCCAGATAGGGATCCTAGGACAGAATAAACTACAAATACCACAAATGTCCATCCTGTTGAACTACTGTGTTTTCTGGCATAACCACAGGAATATAGGTGAGAAGAAACTTACTGAGCAGAAATGACTCAAAGACAACTGCATTACCAAAGCCTACCTAGAATAGGTGACAGCTCACAAAGTTGGGCACCTGGAGAACACTGGTCAGATTGCAGGCAGGATGGAATGTTTCTATTTTGGAGGAAACAGCTACATATAAGAGGGCCAGTCTCTGGTGCAATTGAAGATGGAGAGATTTAGCTCATAACAGAGCACTACCTAGCTCTGATATCTGGCCCAGGCCCAAGGTGCAAAACACTGTACTAAAAAACAAAATTCTAAAAATTTAAGCAAGATATAGTTTTTCCAACTTCACATGTATAATTTATTTTATGGAGGAGAGACGCCATGCCTGAGAAGAGTGCAGACAGAGAGGCATGGCTGCCATGTGAAGGAACTGGGAGAGCACAGTCCAGAGCCTGCCCAACTGGGTCCAGTGCAGCCAACATGAACACAGAATTAGTAAGTAATAACTCGGGATTAACCTGTGAGAGGTAGATTCTATCAACAGTGGAGGTTAGTCAGTGGCCTAGTATTGTGCTGCTTAAGCATATTAGAATATAAAGGCTGTGTGTGTGTGTGTGTGTGTGTGTGTGTGTGTGTTGTTTTGTGTTTGTGTCTTTCATTTGGAAACATAAACCATTGAGGCAGGTAGCAAACCATGTGGCTGGAATTATTAGTATTTCATTATTACACTACTAGCTTTCCATTTTCTGAATATCATGATAAAAGCATAGTGGGCAACATACTATCCCTGTAATAAAATGTTCTGTACTCGGAGTATATACCTAAGAGTTGTACAGTTATATCTTGAGGTAGATAATTTTTAGGCTATTTGAGGAATCTGCACATGCATGTGTTGTTTTGTACTCACACCAGTGACAAATAAATGTTCAATTTTATTCACACCTTCTTGCAATATTTGTTGTCTTCTGTTTTATTCATTTTGGCCAATCTGATTGGGGTAAGAGGAAATTTTAAGGAAGTATTAATTTGCATTTCTTTGATATCTAATGGTGTGAAGTTTTATTAAGTGAAGTTTTATTAATCTTTTGAGAACTCTGTTTAGTTCGATCCATCATTTTTAATTGGGTTTTTTATTTCCTTGATGTTGTGTTTCTCTTTAGTTCTTTGTATATCCTAGACACTAAATCTCTATTAAAATTATAATTGCTAAAGCTTTGTTCCCATTTTGTAGGCTGGTGGTTTGCTCAAATCTTAATACAGAAAGAAGTTTTTTAGCTTCCTGAGGTCCTATTTATTATTCATTGATCTTAATTCCTGTGCTGCTGGAGTCCTGCTCAGAAAGTCTTTTCTGTGTCTATGTGTTCAAGGGAATTTCCTATTTTTTGTCTTTTATCAGACTCAGAATATGTGGTTCCCACTTGCAACAATCATCCATTTGGTTTTGGATTTCAGGTAAGTGCAATACAGATTTTTTTTTAGAATAGGTCTTTATGATCCTCTGAATTTCCTCATTATCTGTTGTAATATATTCATTTTAATCTCAAACGTCACTAGTTTGAATCCTGTGTTTCTTTTGGTTAATTTGGCTAAAGGTTTTTAAAACTTGATTTTCTATAAACAAAACAACAACAAAAAAGACCTTATTATTTTATTTATTCTCTTTGTATTATTTCTATTTTATTGATTTCAGCCCTGTGTTTTTAACTTACAGTCTATATCTTTCAGTTTTTATATATTTTTCTAGAACTTTCATGTGAGTCATTAAGTTATCAATATGTGATCACTCCAGTTTTATAATATAGACATTTAATCCTATGAACTTGCCCCTGGAGCTGACTTTATTGTGTCAGCTCTACCATAGGTGTAATTGTGTTGTGCTTTTATTTTTGTTAAATTCTTAAAAGTTCAAAATTTCTTTTTTGACAAATTTTTATCCAGGTGTTTTTAAGCTTCCATGAGTTTATATATATTCTGCCATTTTTATATTTGTTTAAATCATAGGGGACACAGGATTAAGATCATTATTTCCATTTTATTGCATCTATTGATACCTACTTTGTGTCAATGTACATGGTCAATTATGAAAAGGGTTCATTCAGCTGCTGAGAAGAAGGTTATTTCTTTTGTGTTTGGATCAATTTTCTGTAAATATTTTAGGTCACTCGGTTTTTGATGTTATTTAGTCCAGATTTCTTGTTTACTTTCCGTATTCTTAATGATGTGGTCATCACTTATAGCTGCTGTTGTTTCTTGATACAGCTGAAGTGGAGCCGTTTTTATTCATATATTATTCAATATCTTTTTATTGGGACTTTAAGAGTTTAAATAGTAAAAGTTAGTTTTTAGCTAAATATTAATAATTTCTGTTATTTTTTGTGTGTGGATTTTTTTTCTCTTTTGATTGACTCTTTGGATTATTATCCTTTGTATCCTTTGATGTAGCTAACCTTCTGTTTAAATGAACCATTCATTCTATTACTTCTGTAATATTGGATTTGGTCAAAAATAAACTTGTATAAATTTGTTTTTTATTGATATGTTTACTCTAAATATGATTGCTAATTTTATTGTATAGTAGTTTTGGTTGACATTTCTGATCTTTCAGAACTAGTAGAATATCAGTAGGCTACTCCAGTTTAAGGCCTCCACTGAACTCATATTATCCTACTAGGGCTTGCTTTTATTTTTTATGTTTAAGAAATGGTTTTATTTTGACTTATGTAAACATGTACCCCTTCAGCTCACAGGGAGTTAGGGCTAGGTTGTTGCAGTAACTTTTTTTTCTACTGATGTAATTGTTGTCTCTGAGGCTTACTTCCTCCATCTGCAAACCTAGGTAGACCTGGAAGCTTCTCGCTTCCATACAATCTAATCTAGGCCTGTTATGTTTTCAGCCTCTGAGACTTTCTATGAATAAGCTTACCCTTTCTTGTTCTTTCTGAACTCTGACTAGCTGATTCAACTCACCATTTCTGTCTCAAACTCCTCTACAAGCTGACTGATTCAATCTGACTTCTCTCCTGGCCTATGGCTGAATTGCTCTGCTCGGACTCATACTAACTTTAGCAATATGCTTTAATCTTCTCACTCCTTCGTATTCTCTGGCTCATTCTGTCTTCACCTGCAACCTTCTCTCTGCAACCTGCCTCTTTATAACTGTTCAGGTAAAACTGCTTCTTCTGTCTCTGCACTCCTCTTTCAAGTAACTTCTCTTTGCTTTCTCATCTCCTGAGAATTGGGCAGATTCTATTTTGTCAAATCTTTCCCTGATTTGTCATTTTGTCTGCCACTCAATTAGTCATCACTTTTAAACACAGGTGCTTTTTTATTTCTTTTTTAATTTTATTTTTTTGCTTATTCACTTTATAACCCGTCCCAGTCACCCCCTCCCACAATCCTTCCCCATCTCTTGTTTTCTGAGTACCCCCTCCTCCTGTATCCCCCACCCTGCCACTTTAAGTCTCTGAGAGGCTAGGTGCTTCCTCTCCCATTGAGGCCAGATGAGGCACCCCGCTAGAAGATCATACTCCATATACAGGCTGCATGTTTTGGGATAGCCCCCACTCCAGATGTTTGAGACCTGCATGAAAACCAAGCTGCACATTTACAACATATGTGCAGGGCTTGCTTTTATATGTATCTTAGCAGTTCCATTGGAGATTTCAATATCTTTGTTCTGTGCATTTAGCATTTAATGCTTTGTGTATCATGTTTCTGAGGAGTTTCTTTTCTAGTTTTGTCTAATTACATTACTTTTGTTCCTTCTTTGTATTGCATCTCTTTCTTTATATTGTCGAATATTTCTTTTATGATTTTGTTAAAAATATTTTCTGTACCTTTGACCTGAGTTTATTTTTCTTATTATAGACAGTTTATTCCTAGATTTGACCTTTTAATAGTATCCTACATTTCCAGGATGTTTTATCTCTAGATTTTTTTTAAAAGACAAAATTTTTTTGATTGAGTTACCCATTTTGTTGAAATAAGTTTACAAACCTGAGATTTTTATTTTTTCCATTGTGTCTTTGAAACTTACTGCTAAGTTTTTGTTTGATGAACAGAGTTTTTCATTTCAAGTTTTACTGCAGTTTGTCAGGTTTTTTTTTTTTTTTTTTTTTTTTTTTTAAATTCTACCTTCATATCCTCGATTGTTTTCATTATTCCATTCAACTGTTGTTTCTGTTTTCTTGGCCTTTAGAATGTCTTTATTTCATATCCTCTTCTGATGTTTTTATCATTTGATTCACCTCAATTGTTTGTCACAGAACCTATTACAATAGTATTAATGGCTCTTGAAGACATAGTGACTTTATTCTTTGTTTCACCTTTGGTAGGTAGGTGCCACAATCTTTGATTGTCTTTATCCCAATATGTGTGTTTGCCAAGTGGCTGTGGAGGCCCATTAGAGAGAGCTTCTGAGATTTTGTTGAGGAGTCTCAAAGAACAGAGATTAGCTAAAAGGAAAGGTGGAGGGAAAGAAATTGGGGTTCCATGAGCTATACCTGAAGCTAAGTCCCAAGGTGATGGAAGTGGGATAGGAAGGACTCAGGGTAGAAGGGAGTGGTAGATCTAATAGTAATCTAAGGGATCAGACATGAAGAGGAGAAGGAGACCCATGGAACTTACCTGCCAAAAAAATGCAGCAACGGCAGATCCTTGGTAGAGGCATGCTCTGTAATATCTGTGTAGAGTCAGTAAGAAATTTAGGCAGGCTAGAATGAATGCTTGAAAAGAACAATAGGATATAACAAGGGGGACACTAGGTCCACATGAGAGTGAGTCCCAAGAAGATGGAGGAAGGCTGGAAGAAAGCAAACTTTGTTTATAGTTACTTTGCACCATTAGTTCATAAAAGTGTATAGAACTGTATATGGTTTCTCTAGTTGAACATTGATGTTTAGATTTTTTAAAAAATTGACTGTTCTGACACTTCATGTAAATTACAAACTTATTTTTGTGTTTATTTACCATGACTTTCACTTTTTAGCAGTATATGTTGTTTCTATTAAAATGTTAATTTTGTCTATAAACTAATTGAGAACTTGGGAGATGAACTGTTAGTTTTATAGTACTTTCAAAAATATTTCAATGAACTATATTTATTTTAAATAATTCTCCATAATTAGAGTTTTTTTTTTACATCATAAGCTTTACCTAATAAGTTGTGATACAGATAGTATCCTATTTTTCAGAGAATATGTACTTCAATAATCCCCTAGGTATTATATATTAATGTGCTATTGTCCATCTCATTGTAGCGTATAATGAAAACTGCAGAAATGTGGACTTCAAGAAACAGTGAATAAGTGTACCGTCATGCCAAGTAATATGATTGGGAAAATGGAAGAAATTGAGAAAACATAAACTTAAGTAATTAAAAGTTATGGACTGAAACAAAATGAAGCAGTGAAGAAAGTGTGCAATATATGCAGCTTTCCAATTGGCTACTTACCTGCCCCTACAGCATATATTAAGACTAATTCTGACTGACAGAGTCAGCTTACAGAGCTCCTCAGAGGACACGTCTGTTACTAATAATGAACTGAGGAGGTTAGCTTTAAATAATGTGAAGTCTAATTAGCTTTCCTCTGTAGCAACACTATTAAAAAAATACATTTTACCTATATCTCTTCTTATATGAAATTGGGAAAACAACCTATTATATTATAATTTGTGCCTTCTGATCATAAAAGTTACTAATTAATATGCCCCTTACTAATACTATCACACTAGATTGGATCTACAATTGTCTTGTATGCATTGTTTCTGCTTTCTATTCTTTCTGCCAAATTAACACATTCCCAAATCTAAATATTTCTTTATTTGTTTTATTTTTTTTAATATTTTAAAATGAGTATGTGACTTACATCAATACTTAAGCAGCTGTAATTTCCCCTTTGGGAAACTTACCTAATGTTACAATCATATATTCATACTCCATGCCCACGACTCAGACTAGTTCTTAAGTGATCCTGCCCAGCCAGTTGTCGATTTTGTTAAATTTGTAATACAGGGGCAGAACTGTAAGCAGTTTATTGTTAGCCAAGAACCCTGGTCATAGAATGTCTATTTCTTTTTGCTGTGTTTTTATTTTTCTGAAGTTTCAGTTTGTAGAGATCTATACACAGCTCTGAGTGTGCTTCAGAGATTCTGTTGTTAGAGTTACTGCACTCTTTTACTCAATATCTAAATGCTGATCCACTGTGAGAGAGACATTCTAAGTATTTGGGTCAGGTGGGACACAGAGGAACAATCTCTCTCTCTCTCTCTCTCTCTCTCTCTCTCTCTCTCTCTCTCTCTCTCCTCTCTCTCTCTCTTGCTTTTGCTTTCACTCTTGCTCTCTCTTCTCTCTCTCTGGCACAGAAAAAAAAAAAACAAAGCTGTTTATTACTCATAGACAGGAAAGTCAGGCCCAGCAAGGGCCAAAATTGAGATAATGTATGCAATTCACCATTTATAGATTCAGGGAAAGACAGAAGAAAGTACTAAAGATTTTATTGAAGATTTATGTGTCATAGAGTTTTCCTTTAGGATATATTAACGATTACCTTTATAGGAAGCACATATAACCAGTCCAGTGTGGGAAAAGACTTCTATTAAGGTCGCAGTCAACAACCATAGTCAGATTAACTCTCCAAGCTTGGTACAAAATAGAGGATTTCCTTTCTCATTCCTGCCTGATTTTATCCTGAGAATGTCTTTAAGCACAGGTGCGTGACCTTATCTAGAAAATAACCCTGAAGAAAGCTTCCTGCAACCACTGCATGGTTCAGCTCAAAAGTCCTGCTCAGCTTTTGCTTCTAAAGTATGATAATTAGGTACTACAATATGACCAATCATCCCTTCCCACCTGTAACATTGTAACATCGAAAACCCTCTGAGGAAAGTCATATAGCTTGTTTAACTTTCTCTCTCCTGATCAGAACTTCTTCATGTAAGGTCCCACCTTAGGCAATATCCATCTTAGAAATCCATACCCACTCCCCAATAAATTTGAGCTGTCTTGCTGAAGCTGACCCTGGAGGTCAATCCAGCCTTTGGAACCCTGCCCTGTCTCCCCCATATCTGCTCCCTTTGTCCTCTCTGGCTGGTGACCAACAGCCCCTGGGAAGAAGGGGCGGTCACCTTCAAGCAGTGAGTTGGGTTAGTGCAGAATCTTTGCATATCAAGTATGCCATGACACTTTACTAATTTTCTGAGCCCAGATAAAAAGAACTTCTTTATTTTTTTTAAAGAGAAATCTGAGAGTGAAAGAAAGAAAAATATATAAATCGACAAAGAAAGAACAGAAAAGGAAAGAAAAAATGTGCAAGATGTTTTTGCTGTTTGTAGCTCAAACTTTAAAATCCTTAGTGATTGCTCTTGTTTTCTATAACATAAGTGCCCATGTCAAAAAGTCAACCTTGATGAAAAGCCATGTACTATGGATAGTAAGACTGAAGTCAGGTGACATTCTAAGACAATCACATACTTGGCAATAAGCACACAAATAAATACAACTCTGGTGGAAAGCTCATCTTTGAAGAGGATGAAAATAAAAGTATACATGAAATAGAATTCTGTCTCATATGAAAAAACTAAAAGCAGTAATTTGGTGAATGGTTTTGTGTCTCCTAGGAATTCATATGTCATCAGAACTGAGATCTCCTAAAACTTGGGAATAATTTAGGTAAGTTATCTTAGAATTTATATGTGATAAAAATTTAGGAACATATATATAAAGGAGAAAATACTTTTATACATATATGTGTATATATAATTTTAAATTGTATAATATTTTCTTAATTTCTAAAGAACAAATATCAGCTTATATCAGTGCATCACTAACTTAATCTTTCTGTAAATTTCCCACTGATGTCACCATACCAGTTTAAATCCACTGTGCCTGAAGCTTCTTTTTTTACCTCAGTCCCTTAATTAAACAATGAGATGTTAACCCTTCACTTTCCTTCACACCATTCCGATGTTAGAAAGTATTATAAAGCATTTCTTTTATAGCCTTTCATGGGTATCTATCTACCTGTCTATCAATAATCGATTTGTTTACTTGTTTTATGATGCCCAAAATGTCCCACAGCATGCAACTCTCCTGTTACAACATCCTTGAGCTTTAATTCCAGGAACTTTCAATCCTTTATTTTATTCTGTACAGTTTTTCTCATTGAGATAAACCTGGATTATCCATTTCATTCAAAATGCTTAAAATCCTTAAAACTTTCCAGAAGTTTCCAAAGAATTTGAAGAAGTCATTCTCCTCAGACTCTTATGTCCTTCCTCTTTCTCTGAACGCTATACTCACAAGAGTTCTTTCGTCAAGCATTATGTTCCTCCTCAGAGGCGTTACATTGTCTTTTCTTGTTTCTAGAAATATTGCCCTATGCTACCTGTATAATGTGCTTGCTTATTTCTGGTCCCTATTCACATCACATATCATTACAGATCTCTATTGCTGCCCTAATGCAATTGTAATCCCAAGCCTGAACCTTACATTCGCTGGTTCCATATTTTTCCCCGACATCTTTTTCTCATTTTTTAAATTATTATTATTTTATTTACATTCCAGTCACACAAGTCCTCATTTTTCCTACCCCTTGCCTTGGAGATGGTGCTTCCCCCACCAGACCTTCTCTTTCCTCGAGGCCTCAAGTCTCTCCAGGATTAACTGCATCTTCTCCCACTGAGGCCTAACCAGGCAGACCTCTGCCTTATTTGTGCCAGAGGCCTCTAAGTGGTCCTTGTATGCTCCTGGTTGGTGACTCAATCTCTTTCAGACTTCTTAAAATCATCACATGTAGTATATTTACCTGTTTATTTCTTTCTTGACTTGATGTTATTATTAGAATTAATAATAACAGTTGAGATGCTTCTCTTGTGTTTACTTTCTTCTTGATTTTTCCACCTTAACGCTGTACATTGCTTGTACCTAAAAGAGAAACTGACACATACCAAGCTGTGCCTTAGTCCTGAAAACATCACAAAGGCCAGTAATTTAGAGAAGGCACATCTTCATTATATTGCAAATACCTCACATCTTTCTAAAACTGAAAATAGACATTCTACACCAGCCCAATCAGAAACTCAGAGTGATTATTCATGAAAAACACCACGCTGATTTTAAATATATAAAAAATTTTAATGTGTAGTTCTAGAAATGGAAAATAGAAGCATGGGTGGGAAATTATCATACTAAATATCGAGACATGTTAAAATACATAGTAATTTAAACGGTGTGATTTATAAGAGCAAAAAATGAGAGAGATCAACATCCAGAAAGAACCTCAGGACCATGTGGCTAGTTGGATTTGACAGATGTGGAAATGTAAAAAGAGGGACAGCAAAGAAAGGCTTGTTCTAAAATAATGGTGTGAAAATAAAATTTCAGTCCCCAAACATCCTGACAAAATCATTCCAGATGGTTGAAATATGCATACTTAAAGTAAACTTTAAACTTATTACAGAAAGTATTAAAGAGCATTTTAAAATCTACTCAGAGAAAAATCCTGTTGCAGTGTAAGCAGAGAAGATGAAGAAAATGTTTTTTGTATTTTGTTACTTCAATATTAAAAACTTCATCATACATTATTTAAAATGAAGATATAGCTTGAAATATTAAAAAATGAATATCAGATGGAAAGGAAACCTTTCCACCATTTGTTATAATCTAGTTTATATAAATATGAGTATTTATAAGTATATATGATAATTGATATAGCTATCACCATAAACTATAACGGCCATGCTATTCAATAATAAAAACAATATATATGTTCAAATTTCTAAAGAGAAAATCAAACCCGAAGTTCAACAAGAGTACATTAAATATTGGATCAAACTTACTTGTACTTTTGAAAAATGGGAGATAAGTAGGAAGAAAAATGTTTTTTGTTTTTTTGTTTTTTAGTTTTTCAAGACAGGATTTCTCTGTATAGCCCAGGTTGTCCTGGAACTCACTCTGTAGACCAGGCTCACCTTGAACTCAGAAATCCGCCTGCCTCTGCCTCCCAAGTGCTAGGATTAAAGGCGTGTGCCACCATTGCCTGCCAGAAAAATATTTTATAACAGCAAATATTAACAATATTTTTAGATGCTGTACTAAATACAGGTTTAGAAAATGACTGTGGTTATAAGCATGCATATGTATGACAAATCAGAAAATGAGATAAGTTTTTATTGAGAAAATGAATCAGTAAACTGTGCGACAGTAAAATAACAATTAAATGGAGAGACTATGTGCATTATCTTGGACGTATCAGAAATATATAACAGAAAATATGTATGAAATTATCTCTTTTCATGGTCAACTGTGTTTGAATGACTTAATCTATATTTGCAAAGTCACCCTGAAAAATACAAGTGTTCGTTTTATGCACATTTCCTTGATACATACAAAAACAAAGAGTGTGGCTCTAAGGACAAGTGTTTAGATGTGTTTATGGATTATGCTGATTTACTACATAAGTGGTTGTAGGTTGTCCTCCAAGATCGATGTCTTCACCAGCATTGAAACTATAAACACATAATTGAATTTATTTCATTACAAATCAATATTAAGTATATGAGTTGTAAAGACCAGTAAAAGTTGTTCAATCAGTGCTTTTTCTCTTATAGTCTAAATTTAAAGCTGTTACTCACATGTATGTCAAATTAGAATGAAACATAATTGAATGTAGTGAACAATTAGCTAAAGGATATAATCTAGGCACTGAAGGACCAATATGGCAAGATCTTCTGGCATGTGAAACAGAGACAAAGTCCAGTGCCAGAATTCAGGAGTGGAGTGATGATCATCAGAAGCTGGCTGGGATAATGCTCAAGAGGTGAAGGCGTAAGTTAGTCATAGCAAAACAAACTTTAGTTACATTCTTAGGAAGAATAAATTATATAGATGCACAGATCAGCACAGCAACTGTAGCTGTGGAGTATAAATCACAATGACATGTACATTTTCACATTGCAGACAAAAAGCTGACTTCAAAGCTTTTCACTACTATCGTGTAATCTGGATGGCTGCTAATAAACATAATACATATTAAATAATAATATCACTTTATTTTCATTAATAAATACAACTATTACTAATAAACATTAAGATGGATCCATCAGCTTAAAAAGAGAATTACATTCAGAAAGTGAACAATGCCCAGGATTAATAAAACAAAAGCAGTAGAGTCTTGTGACACTATAGTAAAATGGGGATAGTTATTCATTGTGTGAATGATGAAAACCAAACCTGATGCAGTTAGTATGTAAGTTCAGGTGGTGGTTCCTTAGGAACCTAAGGATCAGTGTACCTTAAGATCCACCTACATTATTGTTGCTTAAAAACCAAAGACACTAGAAACACTAACTCATCCATGTTCATTGTTGCTCTATTAAAAATAGCCAGAAATTGGAAACATCTAAATGTCTATCTACTGATGAATGGGTAATGAAGGTATGAAAGATTTACACAATGGAATAGTATGAAACAGTTATACAATGGACTAGTATTTAGCCGATTTAAAAAGTGAATTTGGTAGCTAAACAGATGGAGCAATCATTTTGAATGAGGTAACATCTGAAAAGACAAACACTACATGCTCCCCTTCTGCTAATATTAACGTTAAACTTTATATTGAGATCTCTCTATATATAGATAGGTAGATAGATAGATATAGATATAGATATAGATATGGATATGGATATGGATATGGATATGGATATGGATATAGATATAGATATTGATTTAGATATGGATATAGATATAGATATAGATATAGATATAGATATAGATATAGTATAGATATAGATGATATAGATATAGATATAGATATAGATATAGATATAGATATAGATATAGATATAGATATAGATATAGATATAGATATAGATGATATAGATATACATATAAAATCTATCTATCAATTAGAATACCCACAGGGTTTAGGTAGCTAGTAAGGAGGCAGTTAGTAGCAGAAGGGTTTACCATGGAAGGTGAAATAGAATACCCTCTACTAAAGGGAATTAGAATAAATGGATCTAATGGAGAGTGAAATGGAAATGGTGGGTAAAGGGGAGAATATGCGGAGGGAAGATTATCCACACTCAGCCTAGATATTAGAATCAGAAACAAGACCTTTAAAATAACTGCACTGAGCATTTTACAAGCTTATGGGAAAAATTAAAATAAGAAAAAGGTTTTTATTCCCAGCACAATGAATAAAAATAAAACAAAAGAAACCGAAGAAGGAATTACAGCAAGGCATGGACAGATGATCAGATGGGCTATGCTCTTCTAGAAATTCTATTAGAGATATCAGCTTTGTCTGGAACCCACTTAGCATCTGTTAAATATAGGTTATCATGTTTTACGTCAAGGAACTTAAGAAAACAATGCTTTAATTTCATTTACCGTTGAAAATAAATATGAGATTCGAAGACCACTAAAACTGAAAATTACCTCCTAAATCTTACTAACAGTTTTATGTACATAAGAAAATAAAAATTAAAAGGACACTTTTTATTATTAAAAGCAAGGAATTCTCTAAGTGTTGTGATAAATGCTGTTATTTCTTTAGCTTCTCATACTGGAGTGACTTTAGGAATGTGGTGAAATAATACAATAGTTTCTGAGTTTCAGTTAAAATGTACTGCATTGCATGTACCTAGTGTATTGATGTTACACTATTAAATTGTAATAGAAGTCATATTTATTCCATAAATCATGGGAAATTAACAGGAAGTTCATTTATATGAATGGCTAGAAATTAATTTATATTTTAGTTTGAATGGATATATGCATAAACATGCAAAGAAAGCATTGATATTAATAATTATTAACACTTCTATATATTTCAGTCAAACAAATTTAGGGTGAAGAAAGTAAGGAGGAGGAAGGCCATAATAAGACAGCATGCCCATTATCTTCCAATTTTAATATAAATCTAATTTTGAGAATATTGAAATTAAAAGGTGCTATTAATGAATTTAAATGGTGTCAATTACATAAGTCATATCCTGGTGTTGAGATAAAAATTTAATTAATGAATCCTTCATTTCTATTGCCCCTAATGAAAATAAAAGCACATTTTTTTCATAAGAGTCAATTTTTCTCTTAAAGTTTATACACTACATACAAAAGATATTCAGATTAATTTAAATAAATTAATTTTCAATATTAAGTACAAATATCAATATTAAGTACAAAATAATGTCATTAGATAATGGAGCATAAGTAATTATGTGGTCATAAAGTTTGAAGGAAAAATTAAAACACACACATATGAACATGTTTTAAGTTTCTTAGAGGTAGGCAAGTAGATTTTTTTTTTTTTTTTTGGTTTTTCGAGACAGGGTTTCTCTGTGTAGTCCGAGCTGTCCTGGAACTCGCTCGGTAGACCAGTCTGGCCTCGAACTCAGAAATCCGCCTGCCTCTGCCTCCCAAGTGCTGGAATTAAAGGCGTGTGCCACCACCGCCCGGCCAAGTAGATTGTTTTATGTATCAAGTTAATATGTTATTATCAATAGAGTTTCATGGAGTCTGGATTGACTATAGAATTTTTACAGTAATTTTGCCTTAATCCTGTTTTGTTTGTTTAGTGTCTATAACAGAAAGCAAATACTTTTATATTTAACTTTTTAAAACTAAACTGACTGTAGTTAACTCTTTTAAAAGAATTTATAATTTTTCATCAGATTGTCTGGAAATGCCTCCTAAGTTAATAATTTAAACTGTTCAGGTATAAGAAAATTACAACATATGTTAGCATTTTACTTAAAAAAGAAAGGTTATATGTCTCTGAAGAATGGGATACAAGTGACATATGGGTATAAGACAAAATAGCAGCATTGAGTAATTAATGAGAATTGCTTTTCGCAGAAAAATAATAATTGTTATTACCTCGCAGAAGATATATTCTGTAATTTAATTGTTAGTTGCCTTGGTGAGAAATAAATTCCCTATAACTTGTTTCTTTCCCCCACTGCAGCACAGTCATTTCACCACAGATAACATTCTCTGGGCCTCCTGAAAGTGCTTCAATTTCTCTTTGAGTTATGCTCTTTCACAGAGTGTATTTTAGATACTACATCTGGCATGCTGCCCTGGATGCTGACCAGTTTGCCTCTGTGACATTAACCTGGTGCCTGAGAGTCTGAGAGTCAAGAAGGTTGACTCATTTACAGTTTTCCATTATGTAGCTCTAACATTTTATGTTGTTTCCTAAATAATAGATGCACTACTGCCAGCCCAGACATGTTGAAAATACTGCTTGGCTCCCAGTGACTATGTAACAACGTTCTTCACCTGGACTACCCTGAGGAAGGACCTTTTGTTTTCTTTATTTTCTTCAATTTTCCCCTTTAACCGTGTACTTAGGGGAGTATTCCAATTTCAAAGATTGGAAAGTTCTTCTTATATTCACATATCATCAGTGTGTAAGTACTATGTTGAAATACCAGATATGACAATTTTTCAGAGTCAATTTTTGGAAATAAGGCATTGACATATAACACATAAGCAATAAACAACCAGTTATTTTTAAAACATACATACTATTCTTTTCTTCCTATAGATTAACTGTAGATAAAAGGACTCACTTCAGAAATTTTAATTCAATACTAATGTACGGGTTCAGTTGAGAAAGTCATATAATTTCTAACTGGCTATACTGGAAACCTTTTAATTTATATAAACCAAACAAAAAATCAATAAAGGAGAAAAACAATAAAATGGAAAATACATTAACATGTAATTAACTTTAGTTTTAGAGTAGTACAATGAGAAGTACCATACACACAGCTAAACATGATGTCTTTTTGCTCCTTAACTTGAAGTTTGTTTTCCTGAATTAGTCCTAAATGTAAGACAGATTTGACAGCAGAATATCTATCATTGTTACTATGGTGATGTAAAATAAGAAACCATGGGGACATGGCAGTGGCAGGAAGCATCTCTCACTAATAACTCTGAATATTAATGGTGTCAATTCCAAAATAATAAGACATAAACTCTCAGAATGGTTAAGACAGAATCCACCTTCCTGCCTCTAAAAAATATATTGTAACATGAATAATATACACTATTACAAGGTGAAGAATACAACATATTTCTAGAAACAAGCCTGTATGGCTATTAAACAAAATAGAATTTTAAAAATTAGAAAAAGAGACAAGGAAGACCACAGAAAATCACAACAAATGACGAATTATTGAAAGAAAGTCCTGTATTTTTTCTGATAACATTGGAAGCAAGGTAGCTTTCAACAGCATAAAAATGTAGAATGAATATAAACTCGTGGAGACTAAACAAGGCACTATTTAATGAAGAGTGAGTCACTAAAAAATTCAAGAAAAAGAATTTCATAGAATTTATTAAATAGAAATACAACATAATCAAACCTATATAACATAAGAATATTGTATTTATGTATTTTGACAATAAATATATTATGTATTTTGTAAAATTATATACATATATAAATTATATATATGTGTGTGTGTGTGTGTGTGTGTGTGTGTGTGTATGTGTGTAACAAGCATTAGTGGAAAAGAGAGGTCATGAATTTGAAATAAAATGAAGAGTGATTTATGAGATAGTTTGGTTTGGAGGGATGGAAGGGGAAGAAGTGAAATTCAATGTAATGATTTCAAAAATAAAAAAAAGTTTTAAAAACAGAACTCTATAGAAACAGATTGAGAAAGACTTTGCAGATGGAAAGAAATCTAGGAGTCATCAATTGAAAGAGTTTGTTGTGTCAGAACAACCATCCTCGCAAGAGTATCTACAAATCCAATCCAATCCGAGGAAAACTTGTGGGCTAACTGACAGGAATTGTGTGAGGAAAGCTATGTGAAAACTTATTATATCATAATGCAACTTCTTTTTTAAAGAGAAAAAATGGAAGAACATAAGTTAGAAGAAAGAAGAGGAGCAGATTCTAAGAGTTGAAGGAATAAACAGGAACAGGACCAGGGAACAGGGGAGGAGATAAGACATTAGTTGAGCCAGTTGAAACTAAAGATGCATAATAAAACTTAGAAAAGGAAACCCTTAGCAAAATAGTTTCAAAGTGTGTCACTAAAATGAGCTTAAATGGAATTTCTATACATGAGCTTATAGTGTCACTTTTAGAAGTCATGGGTAATTATATTAAAGTTTCAGTATAAGACATGGGGCACCTCCTTACATATGCCATTGACATTGTCTTTGATTGTCAAAAATGACAGCATAGTAAAAAGCTATGCTGAAGATGTCACACTTTCAGCTAGCTGCAGGACACAGGGAAATCAATCTCATATTGAAGAACAGTTAGTCTTTCTTTCAGCCTCGCCTTTATAGTTCAAGAAAATGCAAAACAGGGCACTGGACGGAGTCTGTAGAGTGAGACATCAATGCTCTTACCGAACACTGGATCCTGCTTGCTGTACTACTGACCTGATAAGCAAGAGATGCTTCCTGTAGTAACAGTGGCAAAATTGGTATGAGGTAATTAATGAGTTCCTGCTTGGTTTTAAGTCAGATACATGGAGGGAATTCTGTTTGGTACTTTAATCCTGATTGATTCAAAATATCATTGAATGTAGAGTTTATAGACCTTAAGATAGAATCTGATAATAGGATATGACTAAATAGTTTTGATAAGTTGCCTTCTCAATATTTACATGCATTTCTATAACATAACCTGCTATCAGCCTTGGTCAGAATTTCTCTTTGAACTATTTTGATCTTCAGTGCAGAGTGTGACCTGAAATAAGGGCCTAAGACTTTAGTGGCTGAACAAAGATTGCATAAGTATGTGTATGTATACTAGACATGAGAATTTCCAAGATAAATTAGGATCAATAATCAAATATAATCCTTTCATAGTATTGATGTTTTAATTTTTTCAAATACTCTCCATAGCTGGACAAAATGTTAATGTGTCCCTTGTTCTGTATTTGGCTATAGCTGACATAGCCCAGAGAATGCCTCCTGCCACCATTTGAAAGGGTGCCTGAGTATAAAAAGCTATTTTTCAAGAAGACATTCCATTATCAACACTTACACTATTGTAATTCAAATTCCTTTGTCTTTTAAGAAAATTACTATTGAATTATAGTCCCAGACCATCTCCCTAATAGCACAGTTACTAAAACTGATTTTCCATACATATTCATAACTAAAACTATAAAGGCCATTGTGGATTTCAAAATGATACATCAATCAATGCCATGAGTTCGTGCTTAGCAGCTAAGAAAAGAGAATGTATAGCTCAATATTTTCATTTAAAACACTTATAGGGTATTTTTCTGCAGAGCTCATCAACACAGCAATTTGTCATAAATAGGTACATATATGTATGTATGTGACATACATATCAAAAGTATGCATGCAAAGTTGAAAAATAGCAAAACTACCAAAGGAAAGAACAAATTCTATGGCTTTGACCTTCAGAGTCAGTATTTTTTGCACAGGAAAAAGAGTTATAATGGGAAAGAAGTATTATGTCCTTAAGTTAGAATATTACTGAACTTTGCTCTGCCCAAAATAGTAGGTAGCAATGTGATTTGACATGTTTTGCGTCTTCTTGTGATCCCTATAACACATTTTTCTTTCTTATCAAAACTAGAAGTTGAACTTAATACAGGAAATTGTAAATTGCTTTGTGTCTAAACTGTGTAGAAATATTCTTTAGACAAAACTGTTTACTTTCTATTTATGATTGTCAGAAAATGAACTGAAAATTAAATACAGCAGTACCAGCAAAAAGATATTATGAAGTATTATGAAGAAGAAAAAGAGTACAGGTTTTTAACACTCTACAATGTTTTTGATAACAAAAGTAATAAAATATATATTAATGCAACCTGGTTATCTCATAAATAATGTTTTGAATATATATATTCAAATTGAATATATATATATATATATATATATATATATATATATATATATATATATATATATGTAGTAGAAGTTGGGTGCCAATTTGTAGTAGAAGTGATTATTTAAACCCCAAATTTGTTGCTGTAAGATCTCCTATCCGAAGGAGACCAGAAGAAAAACACAACTCAATAATTATGGTATAAATAGCACGCCTAGGTTGGGCAGATTTACCACTACACTACTCTAATTCCCGGCTATGAGATCCCTTATAACTTGTGGTTCATCCAGGCCGTGTCCTTGTCCTCCGATCTCCGGCTCCTCTGTAGTCGGCTTCCTTTCACTGCCGACTTCCTTCTGCCTGTTTCCTCCTGCTTCTCTTCCTTTTTCTGCTTCTGCCTCCTTTTATATCGAATTCCTCTCTCTCCTCCTTTAAGCCTTTTTCTCTGCCTCCCCTTCTACTGCCTAATCTCTGGCTCTAGCCTTTATTTTACAGGTTTTAATTGGACAGAAGGTTTACAAGACGTCACCTGTGTACAGATTCAATTATCCTCTGCAGCCCCTCCCAGAAGGGTGGAACTAGGATCAAAATACAAGACTGAGGCTATCCACTGGGAGCTAGGATCAAAATACAAGGCTGAGGCTATCCACAACATACATACATATATATATATATATATATATATATGAAAAATAGAAGTTACCTAAAATGCAAATACTACTCATTTAACATAATCTTAATAAGAGTTATCTATAATAATATTTTCTCACAAACTAACATGCTTTTCATAAGTAATCAGAAAATGTAGATATTTATACAAACATTACATTTGGAAGGATTGTTAATTTTATAAGCTGTATTTCTATTAATCATAAATGCATGCACATGTGTGCGATTAGCCTGCCAATTTAATTTCTTTTATCTTAATATGCACAAGGATGGCTATACATGCTCAGTTAAAGAATTTTCTGAGACTAAACTCTCTAGCTTTGGTTTATATATTTTTTGCCCCATCTTCAGCTTCATTCACCTGAAAAGGATTTCAAGTTCCCAACAATAAAAGTACATCTTTAGCAGCATTACCCCACTACAAGCAGTAACATACAATTCTCCCATTCTCCCATTCTGTTCGATCATCTCAATATATTCTCCATAATCCTATGTTTAGATTGCTCACAAATACATACACACACATACACATAAATGATTTTTACTAATTATAATATTGCATAGATTAATGCCTTAACTCATCTTTGCATTTCCAGATTCTCAGGTATTGTTTCAATGTCTTCTACACAGATGACTAACATTAGAGGTGGCAAAACTAGAGAAATTAGTTAAGAAAATCAGAAACATAAAGTTAAGTGTCTTCCCTAAAATCTAAGTAAGTTGTTGTAGAATCAAAAATCACAAACAATCTGATGGCTGGTTTCAAGCATCCACATTTTCATTGGTCAGTTGCTGGAGGGACCTCCCCAGTAACTGCCACACTAGCTTCCTGTCAACAAGCGACTCTTGACCATGGCAACAGTGTTGAGTTTGGTGTCTGCAGACAGAATGGATCCCCAGTTCAGGCACTCCCTGGTTGGTCCTTCCTTCAGTGTCTGTTCCATTTTTTGTCCCTGTTCTTCCTTTGAACAGGAACTATTCTGGGCTAAAAATTTGAGACATGTGAGTGGCCTCATTCTGTGGGGGAGCTTGTTGAAGGATTGGAGGAGCAGAGGGGGATTTCAATCCCATTGGAAGAACAACATAGGCTGGCCTGACCACCTACTTCTCATAAAGTTTAGACCACCAATCAAGGAGTGTATCTGGAGAGAACCATGGTTCCAGATATATATTTAGCAGAGGATACCCTTGCCTGATAACAACTGGAGGGAGGCCCTTGATCCATGAGACGTTTGATGTCCCAGAGTAGGGGGATGCTGGAGTGGTGAGAATAGAGAGTCTGAGTTAGTGGGGGAGCATTCTCATCAGGCAAAGGGGAGGGGGAAGGGTAGATTTGATATGGGGGGGGATTCATAAGGGGGAAGTGGGATATTATGGGATGGAGGATTGGTGGGGGATATTAACAGGGTAGTGAGATATAATTGGAAATGTAAATGAATGCAATGATCAATAAGAAAAGAAGAATCACTAACAAATATTTGACTCAACAACAGAATGTTTCTTCCTGTAAGTTTAAAAAAATAGTCCAGTTGAAAGCACAAGATATTAAATTTTATCTTAATTGATATGTGTAATAAGGCCCTATATGGATTGTTAAACCAGTCATGACCAGTGGGTAGAAGTAGCTTACCGGTTTGAAAACTAACATGCACCTGCTTAAACTATTGCTTGTAATTAATATATGGTACTTTTTCCCATGACACTGGTTTTATGTATTTTAAGAATTTTTTATGAAAATAGATTTCTTTTCATAGTATATAATCTGATTATTCCATCCCTTAACTCCTTGTAATCCTCTATGACTCCCATCCCATCTAAATCTTTCTAAAAGAACTGCAAGGACAACAATGGAGAAGAGACTGAAAAAAAGGCAGTCCAGTGACCTGCCCAATTTGGGATCCATCTCAAGGGGAAGCTCTAAGGCCTGACACTATTACAGATGTTATGGTGTGCTTATAGACAGGAGCCTAGATTGGCTGTCCTCTAAGAGGACCAAAAAGCAGCCAACTGAGACAGATGCAGATACTTATATCCAACTGATGGAGTGCAGTCAGGGAACCCTATGGTTGAATAGGGGAAAGCTGGAAGAAACTGAGGAGGAGGGCAACCCCATAGGAAGACCAGCACAGTCTCAACTAATCTGGAACCCCTTAGATCTCTCAGATACTGAGCTACCAACTAGGCTGTTGTTCCAAGGCCTCTGACACATATACAACAGAGGACTGCCTGGTCTGACCTCAGTGAATGAGGTGCCTAACCCTGAAGATACTTTAGGCCCCAAAGAGTAGGGAGCCCTGGCAGCAGATGGAGACAACTTCTTGGAGGTGAGGAGGAGGAGGAATGGGATGCGGAACTTTGGGGAGACATACCTGGAGGAGAATTGAAGAAAAATAAAAGTCATAAAAAATAAAAAAAGGAAACTAACATTAAATAAAAACAGGCAAAAATAATAGAGCAAATCAAACAAATAAAGAGAAGGAAAAAAAAAGCTAAAGAAAAATCACAAGAGACACATGTAGACACAGAGACATTTATAGCCACATAAAACTAGAAGCCATCATACATAATCACAGGACTTAGAAGATTAAAAATTAAAATGCCCTGACAAAACCTTGTGAAGGGAAGATGCATGTAATTTCAATTTGTGTTTCTCTTCTACTGTTGGACATTGAGAATATCTTTAAGAGTGTTAGTATCCTATGTGAGGTTTAATTGTAGAGAATTAAATATTTATCTGTATGTGGTTATCAATTGGAGATAGTTTCTGGTTAAGAATGGGGATGTGTTCCCACTACTATTCTCAATGATGGTACCTCATCTGGCATAGACCCATGCAGTGACTATCCATGCTGCCACAGTGTCTGTGAGTGTCTGCCTTGATGAGTTTAGAAAGACCTTCTTTCCTGGTATTTTCCATACTCATTGGGTCTGACTTCACAATATTTCCATCTTCTCTTTGCAGGATTCCTTGAGCACTGAGAAGGATTTGATGGAGACAGTCCACTGGATTCAATGTCCCAAAATCTGTTGCTCTCAACTACTGTCCAGCTCTTAGTCCATTCGATACAGTTGGACATGAGTATTGTACAGGATAATAACAAATGGATCTGTTTGCATTCTTCTGCATTCAAACATACAGTTTGATCTGTGTTGTTTGCTAAAGATACTTTATTTGATGTGTATTTCTGGCTTCTTTATCAACACTTAGATATCTATAGATTTGATGACCTTTGTCTGGGTTTTCAGTATAATGCTATTTATTGACATGTGTGACTTTTTATCCATATAATGCTATATGTATTTTAGTTCTGTAGTGCAATTTGTGAGATCAAGGATGATGATAACTCAAATAATTCTTTTATTATGTTTGTTGTTTGAGTTCTGGGGACTGGTTATATAGCTGAAATATACTATTTCTACGAGTTAAATTGCTGTCTATTCACTCACAGGAGATTAGCATCCTTAATCTGAGACTTCATACACTCAACCTCAGTCATCTAAATAATTACCAAGGCAACCAAAGTGGAAAATTTCAATTTTGAGTTGTGATGGATTCAAGGTTTCATGTAGATTCACTAAAATTATTTCAAATATAAACTCCAGTTTATATACATAAGGATTTATGAAACACATATGAATTTATGAATAGGGCTTCAGCCCTTACCCTAAAATATTTAATAATGTGCTTGAAAGTACCCTATAATCTGACAAGTATCTAAAATAAGAGAAATTTGTGGTCCTAGGTATCTCAGATAAATGATACACAAGGTGCATTTATGTATACAGATTCTAACTAGTTAAAATAAACATTTATTGGGGCTGCAGAGATATGACTCTGTTAGTAAAGGACAGGCAGTGCAGGTGTAAGGACCTGTGTTCAACCTTCAGAACTCATGAGGGGAAATGACAAGATAAGAAGTTAGAAACAGGAGGGCCTATTTATTGCTATCAAGTCATTTTACACAAGACAGTGCACTCCAAGTTCAGAAGAGCCTATCTCCAAGATTATGTACAGGCAGCTACACATAGTTATGAATTTCATACAATAACATATGCACATGAATAGGAAAAAATAAAAAGATTTCTAGCTTTAGGAAATATAATTGAATCACATCCACAAAGAGGCACACATAGAATTCACATGCACACATGCCATCACAGAGTGGCTGGTCCTGCATGGCATGTGGAAGGGACTAGAGCTGGGGAGCATGGACCTCTGTGAATGTTGACTGTTGCTAGACATAAGATTTGTTCGTATAATAATGTACATATTTTTGTTTTCGTCCTCCAGAGAATGCTCTCCTATGAAGGCTAATGACTCCATGATAAGTAGAAAGAGCATGGCTCCAGAAGTTAGAATATGTTTCTGTGATGCTGAGAGTTTCAGGACAGTCCTTAAGGCTGTGGGAAAGAACTGTGAAAACATGAGTTCAAAAATATATAAACAGGATTTCTCAGCTGTGCAAAATATAAAGATGAATTATGAATTGTATGGGGGCTTCATGGACCTAAAAGAAAAGAAGCAGCTGGACTATGAGCCAATTTGTCATAAAAGTAGTAAGGAGCGAGATAAAGAGATCTAGGGAGTGATGATCTCAGAACAAGATTCCACCCAGTAAAATGTATTGTTTGTGCATAAGAAGGCAGGCTGATTTCTAATTTTAAGGTCAGCCTGGGACAGATCAATTTTAGGCTCAGGTATGGTGGGAATGGTGATCTCAGATTGATATCCCACATACCTAGCTTATTATTTGTGGGGACAAAAGGCAGGCAGATCCCTGAATTAATTTGCCATGTTAAGAAAAATGTACTTGCTCTCTTCTTTTAAGAATCAAGAGGCTAAGGTCATAAAATGTTTTCTCATGGAATAGTCAAAAGGTAACCAGGGTAAATGATTGAATGATATGTAAATAAAAGACTTGGCATTTTGTCTACAAGAGATGAGCCATCTAGAGTGCTATTGCAGTTCTTTTTTAGAATTTCGATGGTGGGCTTTCTGTCTTTGGTTTGAAAAACCCAAGAAATCTGTCTAGCAGCTTTTCTCACATTAGTCAGAAAAACACATGAGCTATCTAAACAGCTTTTAGATTTTTTTTTTGGGGGGGGGGGTGGTTCCTGCACAGAGCTGTCTCTAGAAAAGAGCTGTGAGGTAACAGAGGTATTTGTTTTTACCCACAATTAACTTTCAATCATTCTTTTACTGCTCCCAAATACCCATTCATCAGGAAAAACAAAGCAAAACAAACAAACAAACAAACAACAAAACCAGAATCTCCTATATATATAGAAATTTTCAGAAAATAATAGAAAGTCCCTACAAACTAAAAGCTATCTCCAAGGTTACTGTAACTTTGCAATTACCTAATGATACCCTTCACAGAAACAGCACAAAGAATCTTAAAGATTCAAAAAGCCAAAACAAAGCTCAGAAAAGAAGCAATACTTGATCTATGATGTCTTCTCTTAGATAATATTGTAGACTCACAATCACCAGGAATAGCTATGTTAAGGTCATTCTTAAGAACAACATCCTGCAAGTCCCATTCTTTCAGAAGAAGTCAATGGAGGAAGAGGAAGAGGAGAAGGAAGAGGAAGAAGAGAAGAATAAGGATAAGGATAAGGATAAGGATAAGGATAAGGATAAGGATAAGGATAAGGATAAGGATAAGGATAAGGATAAGGATAAGGATAAGGATAAGAAAAGGATGAGGAGGAAAGTTTCTGATACTTCTAGAACATGTCTATAGTGTATATAGCAGGCATTGATTAGAAGTTGATTAGTCTACAGATTTTAAATAAATTATGGTACTGAAATAGAAGAAAGATGTACAAAGATACCCTTTCACAGATCCTCTTTTGAAAGATTAAGAAACAAATATATCTATCTTTCTGGATTTTTGTTCCTTCACTTATGTAGCTGTGCTGATCTAGCTTGGACCTCAAACAACTTAGACAAGGTTTCAATCACTGAACCATAAGTCTATAGGGGTGTGTGTGTGTGTGTGTGTGTGTGTGTGTGTGTGTGTGTGTATTGGTGCACAGGTATAGGCATAAGCCTGTGGAATTGAGAAGTTACAACTGGATGTCTTTCTCTACTACTTTCCATGTTATTATTATTATTTTACTTTTGTCAGTTGTTAACTAAGTCTTGAACTCTCTTTTGTCTAGATTGACTTTTTTATCCAGTACCTGGAATCCTCAGGTCTTTACCTGCCTATGGCTGGGGTTGTTGCCTATTGCTGACACTGTTGGACTTTACAGGTCTGGTATAGATTGAGCTCAGATCCTCAAGTAGCCGGCAATTGAGATACAAGGCCATCTGCCAATCCTGCTATTTGCCTTAATAGTTCACAGTCTGATCCATTAAAAATACAGCCTTGTATTTATGTACATGAATGCTGATATTTTTCCTAAAGCAATACTATTTTTACCTCCCTACTGAAAATTTGACAATTTAATATTAACTTAAGGCAGCAGCATTTTCGTATGCCGCTTTTCACCAGCCCAGGAAAGCCAAGAAAATTAACTTTATTCAACACTTGTGTCTTTTAAAAGGATAATGATTTCATCTAGTTAAAGCTGTCCTGGCCTACTTAGTTTATTTCATGGAAGAAATTGCCTGTTCACTCATGATAAGATAATTTGTCACCTTGGAAATTAAATTACCTATCCCCGTTTACTTTGAGAAGGTTTTCTGTATAATACTGACCTGTTCTCTTACACATTTATATTAGAATGTGCTGCTTACTATGAGAGCATGGTTTGTTCATTCAAAGATTGGGCAGAGGGGTGGACTTAAATAGCATCAGCTTTTGAGTCCTAATCAAAATTAAACTTGAGAAACTTATAAAATCACAAATGAATTGGCCACTCACTTTTAGAATCTCTAAAAGATTTTCATAAATGTCTTCACAATATTTTATGTCACAATATACTGAATATATTCTAAGTTCAAATTGTTTACAATTTGTAAATGTTTTTAAATTAGTTTATGTAACATTAAATAAAAAATAACCATGATCTCCATTTTCTTTAATAACAATAAGTACATATAAAAATTCCAATAAACAAAAACATATTATTTCTGAAGTTGTCAAAAATTTTTGAAAAATATAGTCATTCTCTATTTTCTTATAGTTTAGATACACCACCACACATACACACATATGTTATGTAATGTATGTTTTATTTCATTTTAAAATGCATCATAAACATATTCTATATATGCAGCTGGTGTATCAAAAATTATTGCAATAGTATATTTACAATGAAACTTTTAACTAATACTCTGAAAGATTTTTTTTAAAATTAACTATCCTACATAAGCAGCAAGTTTACTAAATGAAGATTTTCTCTATTATTTTATTAGTAACCATATTTCAAATATTTCTTCCAGAAGATGATTGATTACTTCCCAGAGATTTTAAACTGAGGTTCTGTTAATGATTCAATGATAAGTAAAAAACTGTACCTTGAAAAGATGATGATCTGGGATAGATTCTGTGCTCTTCAAATTTTATGTTATCTTCTCATTTCCAAGTACCTAAGAGAACTAAATAAATTTGTACAAGGTATTTTTTAATGCAATTATTTAAGTTGGTATGAAGTCATATTCTAGTATGTTCCATTTCTGTTAAAATCAATACCATAAAGCAACAGACACAATGAGTACGGGAGGAATAGCACAGAGGTGGAACCAATGAACTTAACAAGAAAACAAAACAAGGCTAAAACAACCTCAGAAATTGCAGACAGGCCTAAATCAGACCCTCTTTGATCTACCTAATCCCCTAAACCTGCAGCACCCTCTTTTGGGGATGATAGCCCCAGGCTTTTGAGACAATCTCTTATTATTAGAGTCACTTGGCTACCTTCTCTTTTGGTGAAAAGTATATTAATGTTCATATATTATTTTCTGATTGTATACCTTTACTGAGATTAGGTTGTGAATGAAAAAACTATAGTATTTCTTAAATGTAACAAATTTGATAAATACACACACACACACACACACACACACACACACAAATCATATATATTATATATATATATATATATAATAAATCAGTTGATTATGGGATCCTTTTTTTTTTTTAAGATCACATCAGAGCAAAACTCCTATTGCAACCTTGTTGTTCTCTAGAAAACTGATAGCTTAAAGCAAGGTGGTGGGTGGACTTGACTTTCCAAGCATCTTAGAAACTATTTTAAATATTTACACTAAAACAATGCATTATAGTTCAAATTAATTCTCAATACAACCCATATTTTGTGAAAGATTAAAATATAAAACAAAAGCGAGTGCCTAAGTATTAGAGGTCTGAGTTCAGGTCCTCCTTAGTCATTAAATGTTTCTTCCTAATGGATGCAGCATAGAATTACTTAAGCAGCCAACTACTTTGGTGATAGGTGAAGATCAATCAAGACAGAGTACCCAACCTCTTTCTTTATGATGTCTGCTTGCTGTATTAGTCTCTCTTTTACTGAATTAACCTTAGATAACCTATGTAAATATTACCCGGCATGGACTTAATGTATCCCAGGCTCAAGAATTCAAAGAGTGTTTATTATGTGATTCTTTTGATTACGTAACTGAAGGAGAATGTGTAGTGAAGGAGAGAGCTGAGAAGAGAGAACAGGAGGCACTCTGGTGATAACTCCTGAACAGGACAGAAATGCTACTTAAGCCAGAATGAGAATGAATAGGGCTTCTGGTAAAGCCGTAATAAGAATGAGGAAGAAGGAATTTTCACTGGGTGCATGAATGACTCATGTAAGGAGAAACTGATAAAACTGATGCTGAAAAGAGACTTTCATCCACTCATGTAATCATGCCTTGAATGTTGGAGGAAAGAGTTTCATTGTTGTCTGAGTGTGAGTTACTAGAGCCTCTGTGAAAGCATGAAGTGAGTGAAAGACACGAGGATTGTGATATGAGCAGGAAAATGAAGCTTGAAACTCAGAAGTTAATCTGTACACAGTCACTCTACACTCATCCCGACCGATATGAAGAAATGTTAGTATTCAATTGTTAAAGAATAAAAATATTGTTTTATTAAAAGCATGTTTGGAAAACAGATTTCCAAATGTTGAATTAAACAACACATAGTTAACTCAGGTCAGGGTCTCTGATAGCTTACAAAGATCATCAGAGATTGTGAGTCAAAATCTTTGGGTCTCTGATAACTTACAAATATGTATATATAAATATATAAAATGACTTTCAATAGTTTAAGATTGCTTTTAAATTTTACAATGCTGATAAAGTCATATAATAATCATAAATTTTGTTTTAGATTCTGTCCTTTCACATAACTGATATTTAAATGAGTTCTCAGATTTGGGAAAGGGCATGAGTTTATAATTTTCCATCAGCTATATAGATATTTCAGTTTTTTAGTGTAGATACTGTCAATGTTCTAAGAATATTTAAGGAAGGTTTTTAAAACTCAATAATCTATATTAATGTGTATTAAATGTGTTTTTTCAGCATAGGGTGCTTTCAATGTGATGAGCACATCTAACTGTTGTCATCATAAACTGAGGGAAATATTCCTGAATAATATTTTTCATGTGTCACTTGATTATGTTCAGTTTTATATTTAGATTGAATTTATTCTGATTGTGTGCTATATTACTTTTACTTACTTACAAGAATTTTCTCCTGGCTGTGGTGACACACACCTTTAATCCCAACACTTGGGAAGCAAGGCAGGTGGATTTCTGAGTTCGAAAGCCAGCCTGGTCTACAGAGTTCCAGGACAGCCAGGGCTATGTAGAGAAACACTGTCTTGAAGAAAAAAAAATAATTTTCTTTGATAGTAAAACATGTCAGGCATTGGGGTAAAAAATTCCATAAAAAAAATAAATTCCATAAATAAAATAAAATAAAAAATAAAAAAATAAAATAAAATATACTTGTTACATTGTACCCACTGAGGTAAAATCAAATATCTCAGGTTGTATGTTTTGTCTCAAAGTAACATATAGTTATCCTATTATCTCTTCCAAGTGTAACCTGTAGAGAGGATTTCTGAAATATGTGGCTACATTAAGCCTTTTAAATTAAAATTATTATTCTGTTACATTTGCTGTTAATCTATAAAACAAAACATTATCATGCAATCGAAATCAGCTACCAGAGAATTTGACTTGGGAAGAAGAAACATCTATTGTGCATACTAGTAAGGGAGAATTAGCTTCTTGAATGAGTTATAAAAGAGGGGGATGCTGAAAGAGTAAAATGTTTATCTTCTCCAATGATTTGTGTGAAACAAGGCACCACTTTACCACATTACACGATTGCTCTATTATCTATTATCTCTCATTCATTTTCAAGAAGGAGTTTAGGGAGGATGATAGTTCAAATAAATTAAATGAAGATCTCTCTCTCTCTCTCTCTCTCTCTCTCTCTCTCTCTCTCTCTCTCTCTCCTCTCTCTCTCTCCTCTTCCCTATGTGTGTGTGTGTTGTTGTTTGTAATTGATTTGTCTTTCATTCTCTACATGATTCAGAACCCACTTTGCTTTATAATCCAGCTGTTCCTCTTTGTGTTGCATTTTCTATTTAAAATGATTTTTCTTACTTTAATAATACAAAAAGAAATTGTGTTTTATATATACATACACTTTTTGCAGATTTAATATTTTTCTTAGTAAAACTCTCAGTTAACTAATTATGGAAAAAATAAAGGCATAACCCCAGATAAAGGACAATGTCAGATTAATAAAATTCAACATCAGTGTTCTGGACTATGGCCTTAATTCCTCACCCATTCAAAGCTACAATTTTCCTTGTGTAAAACAAAGAAACTAAAAAAAAAAAAAAGAACAAAACAAACAAAACACCCCCAAAACAAAACCAGACTAACCCTTTGTATTATTTAAGAGTCAAAGGAGATTTCATATTAGTTGTCATGTAGGCAGTAATAATTCTGAAATGAGGAATTATTCAGTGGTTAAAGCACGTGCTGTCAATACAAAAGCACTTGAGATCAAATCTCTTACACCTCTTTATCTCTCTGATGTACATGGTTGGGAAGGAACCTGTAATGTCAGCATTGTATAAGTGGAGGTAGGAGATCCTAGTGCAAAATGGCTACCAAGACTATCCATATCTACAAACTATGCCTGAAACTACAGAGAGCAGAAATTGAGGAGATCCTTTTCATCAAATCCAGTCTCCAGGTAAATACACATATGTGAATCCATGTATATGAAACAAGTATAAAGACATACCATACATATACTAGCATGAGAAAATACTTGTTGGGATTTGGTCTATTTCTATGTATAGTAATGCTAAATACTGTCCCACAAAGTCTGGCTGCCATCAGGCACAAGAGAATCCTCACATACAACAAGTAATTCTATGAGACCTTGCTCCTTAAAAAAACTATTGGTTGAATAAAGAGCTAACAGCTGGAAAGAAGAGAGGTTGGTAAGGTTTCATTTCTCAGGCTTGGGATTTGAGCAGGACCATAGGGTAGAAAGTGAAGGTGGAGAGAAGATAGATGCCATGGAGTAAATGAATGTGAGAATTGGCCATGAGGGCTGACCAGTCTCAGTAAGACAGCCTGGATGGAATATGGCAAGTTATATCTATGGGTTATTGCCAGGGAACTAGACATAGCAGCGTAGAGGGTAGATAATATTTATCCAGCTCTAGTCCTGATTAAGGCTGATTATAAATAAAAAGTTTTGTGTCTTTTTTCTGGGAACTGAATGATCAAACATAGAGTAGAACTCCGTGACTAAGATTTAAAAATATGCCAACAAATACTGATAAGCTATCATTGTTTGTTCCCTTGCATTCTGACTTAGTGTAATACTAACTTGAATGAATTATTAAACCTATTTTATTCACATATTGTTTTAATATAGGACTCAGGCACATTTGACAGTTCTTATCTTGAGTAAGAAGATTTTATAAAGAGCAATGAAATCCTATGGGAAGACTTATAGTTGTAGAAATAAAATTCCTTTTGGCTGCAGTACTCTGAAGAATACACAAATTCCTGCACATTCCCAATTGTCTCCTTAGAAAGAGATAAAGAGGGAGAAGATCAGTGTAACTCCCCAGCAGTACTAATGTGATGGTTTTCATGTTGGCCAAAGGCTTGTTTTTGCCAAGTAACTGGTCATTGGACAGTGGGAAGCATTAAGAATTTATCCATGTGAAGACTAGCATTAAAAAGTTGTATTGATGGAGAAATGGTTTTGAATGGGCTCTGAAAACTACCCTTATTTTAACTGCTTCTTTTGCTTCAAAGACAACAATCTGAGAAGATTCTTCCAATATGTCTTCTTGTCATGATGTATTTCTCTATCATAGTACCTAGAGCAGTAAGGATAAGTGATCTCCTAAAGCCTAATCATCAAGGTATCATTCATCATCAGTCACAATTTTGTTTTCTGGTTATTTTTTTTTTAATACAGAAACATAAAACTAACTAGCAAAAGGTAAGTATTTCCACAGAATTGTTTGATAGCTATTGGAAACCAGTGTTTGCAAATAGTAGGCATATTTTAAAGATGAGAAATGTCTGTTATGTAACCTTTTGGATTTCTCTATAGGTGTGCTTGAATGCTATAATATTCAACAGCCACAGTAGGCTGGGGCAAGATAACAAGAGGCTCCACCTCCAAACTCACCTACCATGAGTGGTCTCCTATGGTTTCATTTGTGAACATCAATTCAGTGGATGATTATAGTGTAAAGTTTAAAAATTTAGCGTCTATAAACACTGGTAGACATAGGCCACATCTGCAGGTCATTTTCCAGAAAGCCTGAAGGTACAGACAGCAGCATAGCTCCTAAGAGACTGTATTGAGGAGTTGGGTGAGAGTCACTTTAGATCTTCAGAAAATGTGTGTTTTAGTTACTGCTTTATTGCTGTGAAGAAAAAGCGAAAAGGAATAAGTAACTTTAAAAAGGAAATATTTAATTGTGCATTTCCTACAATTTTAAAGGGCTATTTAGTAAACATCATGAAGGTGGAGAGTGTGGTGCTAGACAGATGTGGTGGTAATGCATTAGCTAAGAGCTACAACCCAATCCACAAGCAGAAAGTGAAAGAGTCTGGGCCTAACATAAGCATTGATACCTTAAATCCAACACCAGAAACTCACCTTCTCCTTCAAGATAACACCCACTCCAACAAAGCCACACCTCCTATTTGTGAGCCAGTCATTCAAATATTTGAGACTAAGGGGCCCATTCTGGTTCAAACCTCCATAAACTCTGAATTTAGAGGAACAAGCAAAAACAAAAAAAAGAAAGAAAGAAAGAAAAAAGAAAAGAAAGAAGAAGAAAGAAAGAAGGAAGGAAGAGAAGGAAGGAAGGAAGGAAGGAAGGAAGGAAGGAAGAAGGAAGAAAAGAAAGAAAGAAAGAAAGAAAGAAAAGAAAGAAAGAAAGAAAGAAAGAAAGAAAGAAAAGAAGCAAGCAAAATATCCAGCTTACACATATGAGAAACACCTCCAAGTTTTAATCCTTGGCCACGAGCCTAATCCATTTGGGTACAGGATCCAATTCGAAATGACATCAAGAGAAATGGAGTCTTTCAGATATCTGTGTGTACATGTAACAATAATAGTATAAAAAATGATATTATGATTTTGAGATGCACATTGGAGAGAGGCAAGGAGTTGAAAAGATGTCAATGAAAATGCAGTTTCCTCATGTATAAAATTCTCAAGTAAAATGAGAATTCTTTATAAGAAAATGTATATTGTTTACAAAGAAGAAAATTCCCAAGAGACTAATATTCTGAACGATAGCGTAATAGTTAATTTTCATTGTCTACTTGAAAAAAAAAAAAAAGAAAGAGAAATGCCTATTCTTGACTGTTTGGGTGTTTCTATAGATGTTTAGCTGTACAAATAAGACCCACCTAAGTGGTTATCACAATCCCATAGTCTAAGGTTCAGGACTGGATTAAAAAAAATGATCAGGTACTCTGAAATCAGCATTCATCTCTTTTTGACTCCTGACACTGGATACAATGAGATAAGTTGTCTTATATTGCTGACATCACAGGTAGAGCCATCATGTCTTTCCCTCCACTGTAGCCTATGTTCTTTTAAATGCTCAAATAAACACTTTCTTTCTTAACTTTCCTTGTCAAAAATTTTGTCTCAACCATAAGCAAAGCAATTAGTATAAATGCAAGGCTGTGGGAAGTTCAGAAGTGAGATTCTTATAATTACATTTTAGAAAGCATTTAAATGTTCCAGTTGATTTTAGTATTAATATGGATAGTGTTATAAAATTGATTTATATCTTTGTCAAACACTTATTGCTTTTAACTTTTTAATTCACATGATCATCTGTATATTTTTCAGAGTCTTCAGTTTAAGTGCTATGAAGTTAAAGAAGTATCCTTCTGTTGTCTACATTCCAGATACAGTTTTGCTCTAGAATATTCCTAATGAAAACATTCTTTTCATTGCCCCTTTCCATTTCACATTTGTAATTTTATTAATACTTATTCCATAGAGATTCACTGTAACTATATTTTTTTCTGCCTCTTTAAGACTAGCTATACCTGTATAATAGCTTTGTAGCACAAGAGCAATTAGATCTATGTGCAAACATTTAATCATAATATTAGCCAAGAATGCATAGGAGTAATGAGATTTTGTGTAAATCACATAATCTCTGTGAGGAATGATGGTGTTAATTTAACCAAAGCTGCTAGTTTCTGGCATTTGCTAGGCAATTCTGTGGCAACTGCAATCTATCAGAGTGTAAATAAGTTTACAGGGTGTATTCTCATGTCCTCTCCTACTTGATTTAAACAATAATACTCTTTATCTGCTTTCAGATAGTGTGACTACAAACACCTAATGAATTTTGCTCTTTTGAATTCCCTTCTTCTCATATGTCCACTTCTTTTTTATTTGAATGATATTTATCTTACAGTAAATAAAAATTCATTCCCAGTTTCTAGTTTCAATTTTTTCTAGATTAGGTCATATTCTTGTATTTATCTTTGTATACTTATGAAAATGTTATGAAACTACATAGATCACAGAAAAAGTAGCAAGCCAAAGAACACTTTAATTACACAGTAATTGCTGTGGTATAGGGAAGCTAGTTATGTTTTAGACTCCTGCTAAGAATAGTTGTAATTTCATCTAACACCATCATATAACTTCCACGGGACTATGTCTGTGGTACTTTATTTTCAATGTTACAAATTTATTTTGCTTTTTGTTTTTCACATCCTTAGCAATTAAACATTTATAAAGAGCATCCTCATGCAACCATCTTCTATTTCTGGAAAATAGGTTATTTCGTTTTGCAAACTCCCAAGATGAGATTCCACTCTGGCATGCCATCTGGCAAGATAATAGGATAACATCTAAAATCAATACTTGAATATGAGACAGTTAAAACCTAACTTCAATTAGAATTAATGACATATGGTTGAAGCTTAAAAAGGAAAAATATAATGTCACCTTAAAAGCATATATACCAGAAACAATTCCGGAAGTATCTCTTAGAAAAGAATAATGGAATATGAACAGATTATAATATTTTTCAGTTGATGAAAAAGCTACTGGTTGCATAGCTTACAAACACATGGGTTTTCTTTTTTTTTATATTTGTTTGTTGTTTTTTTTCTCCGATTGAGATAATGGCTCATTCAGTAGTCTGAGCTGGGTTGATATTCACTATACAACAACTTGTGTTAAACTTAGCCTTTAGAGTATCCTGAACTACCAAGTCCAATCCAGATATTGAGGCTCTTAAAATAACAAAATTTTAAATTAATTGTCTGAAAATCTCCATCCTTAAACAATGAAAAGGTAATAATTTACTTAATAGTGTGGATTTAAGTATACAATAATACAGATTCTCAAAATATACATTATAAGCATGGTTATTTAAGTTAAAGGCATAGTAAAAAAGCAAAGAAAATAAGAAAAAAAATCACAGCATCTATAATCCACAAAAAAAAGCCTCTGGCTTCACTTAAACACATATTGTATCTTTCAATGAGAAAGTTGAAATATTTATATGAATTCAAAATGTATTTGAACTTCCTAACAGAGCATGTAGTCATACTGAAAGGAAAAGTCAAGTCAGGGATGGACAAGTTCTCTTATTGTTGGGAATAGTTTTCCCTATCCTGGGTTTTTTGTTATTCTAGATCAATTTGAAAATGCTCTGTCTATCTCTGCGAAGAACTGAGTTGGAATTGGATGGGGATCTCATTTTATTTTTTGAGTTAATTTTGTATCCTGCTACTATACTGAAGGTGTTTATAGGATTTCATTGGTAGAGGTTTTGGGGGTAAATTATGTATATTGTCATATCATCTGCAAATAGCTATACTTCGATTTCTTCCTTTCCAATTTGTATTCTTTGATTTCCTTCAGTAGTTTCATTGCTCTAACTAGAACTTAAAGTACTGTACTGTGGGGCTGTAGCTTGCGCATGGGTGTGAGTTCTGTTGGGCTGAGTTGTGACATGTCTGTCTCCCTAGGCATCTGGAACAAAAGCTCAGGGAACAGAAGCACAGGAATTTGAGTGAGTTCACTCCGTGAGGTGCTGGCCGGACCTTGGGCTAGGGGAAACCACTGAGTTCCGCTCTGGGCATGGGGAGATCCCAGTCTGAGGCCCTGCGGAGGCAGAGCTCCTGGGTTGGGGGTCTCCAGGCCTAGGTGGCTGACTGGAGACCAGATGATCTCAGCCCTTGGGATCCCAGGCACTGCTGGGAGGCTGCAGAAGAACTGAGATGGGGGGTCATATGGGTTAGCTTGATTGGGTTGGTGGGGCTCCATGGCTGGAATGCAGAGAGGTCCTCGGTGGGAGAATAGGTGGCAGCTCATTGGTTGAAGGCCTCCTCCATGATTTTAAAATGTTGATTGTCATGGTGGAAAGTGGATGAAGTTGTACCAGTGTCCTCAGGGTGGGTCTGAGGTTAAATATCTTTTGTAAGGAGGAGGGTCTGGGAAGGAATGCCTAATTGGCTATGCCCTCTGGTTTTTAGAGGGTTTTTAGCCCTCTGTGCTACCTGTGCTACTGTGACCTAAGACCACAAACCTTTCTTTGGAAGGGACTGTGGATTAAGTGAAAGAAACCAGGGCCCAGGAGCAAGGCCAAACACATACTGTCCCATTAGGGTATTATACAGGGTTAGAGGTCTGTGCTCGACCAGGGACCCAGCTGCCTCTCACAGCCCTCTGCCCCACAACTCCTCTTTTTTCTTTTTTTAAAAAGGACGGGCGTCACTGGAGTGACTGTGTCATCTGTAGTGATTGGACAAGGTGAAGTCAAAAGAAAACACTACATAGGTTGTAGGGGGTAGCACAATTAAGTCATAGGGTAAGGAGTGTCGAGGGTGGAGTTTGGGAAGGCAATGGATCATTGTCATGGGTTGTACAGTTTGAGAGTAATAACATCTGATTAATCTAGATAGACATTATGTTTTCCTTATTAACATGTAACTCTTCCCATGTTCAGTAGCCATTTGACTTTGACAAGAAGTTCATTTGTAGCTGGAAGGTCTAGTTCTGTCTTCTGTGGGACTCAGTGCCTGTCTCTGGATCTCAGTGTGTGTCTCTTCTCGGAAGTCTTCAATCAGGTGAGGCGTCTGGATGAAGGCAGCTTGTTGTCCCAGGCAGGTTCCAGGAGATGCCATGGTCTTCTTCTATTCCTATTATTCTTAGATTTGGTTTTTTTTCATAGTGTCCCCAATTTCCTGTATGTTTTATGTTAGAAATGTTTTAGATTTTCATTTTCTTTGATTGATGTATCAATTTCTTCTATCGTATATCTATGCCTGAGAGTCTCAGTTTCATCTCTTATATTCTGTTGGTGATGCTTATGTCTGTATTTCCTGATCTCTTTCCTAGATTTTCCAACTCCAGGGTTGTTTCCATTTGTTTTCTTTATTGTTTCTATTTCATTTTTCATATCTTGAACAATTTTATTCATTTCCTTGACTTGTTTGTATTCCTGTATTTCTTTAAGGAATTTAATTTTCCTCTTTCAATGGCCTCTACAATCTTCATAAGATGTGATCCAAGGTCAATGTTTTGCTTTTCAGGTATGTTAGGATATCCATGACTTACTGTAGTAGGAAAGCTGGGTTCTAATCGTGCAACATTGCCCTGCCTTTTGTTGATGATGATATTGTTCTGGTCTTTAGTCATCTGATTGCCTCTAGTGTTCACTGGCCTGGTAGTCCTGGGAGGCAGCAGACTTCTCGTACTTCAGGTTAAACTGGTAGATCCTAATAGCAACAGTACTCTGGTTGTTTTGGGTGTCAGCGTCCTCCAGGGAAGCTGGCTGAGCTGTTACCCAGGGTAGTGGTAGAGTGCAGATCCTAATTTCAGTAGAGTTGTAGGTCACAAATGAATTTATTTTTTTGAAACGATCTTTTTAACTCACTAATATGACCCAATTATACTGAATTATTTTCTAAAGAAACCAATATAGTTTTCAAGTATATGTATATATACATATTTTTCAGGGTATAGAATGGTTCGATACTTAGGAATATGTGTTATATCTGCAATGTATTGAATTTCAGCTCCTAGCATCCACATCAAGTCTTACAATAGTCTTTAACTCCAGTTCTAAGGAATAAATAACTTTTTTCCAATCTCTTTAGGGAGCAGGCATATGTGTTATATACATGAACATTTGCCAGCAAAACACTCATACATTTAAATAAAATTAATGAATCTTAAACAATAGAAATATATATGTATATTGCAATGCCTCTGTTGGGTTTATGTTAGATACACTTACACATTCAGAAATGATTATCCTGAACAAGCTACTGACTTATCTATCTACTTCTTTTATTACAACACACAAAACATTATTTTGAACTGTAAGTTTATAAAATCATGGTTTATCTCTGCATTATGTCCTTTAATCTTCACTTTTTGGGGGGCATCTTTAGTTTTCAATCAGGATTCCTTTGGAACATCTAGCCAGAGACCAATATTTTCCTCCACTTCTCAAGCTATATGTTTATTTTCATAGAATTTTATAACATCTTTATCTCAACAATTAGTACAGCTTTACACTCTATTGCTTTCACGTCTCTAGCTTTTATGCATCTGAAACTCAGATTATGTACACCTTGGATTGATTTAATATTTCTAACATGGGTATTATGTTCATAATGTCCCTCTACTCTTTTGTGTTACTCTCTGTTTGAATTAATTGTCCATTATCTTGATTAATAATTTTCATTGTCAACTTGATACAAACTAGTGTTACATGGAAAGAAAAAGTTCAACTGAGGACTTCCCCCCATCAAACTGACTTGTGGACAATATGTGGACAGTTTTTTTATTGCAAATTTATATAGAATAATGGAGCATACTGTGAGCCATACATACCTAACAATTGGGCCATGACACTTTAAGCAAAATAATTTTGACCAAGAATCTAGGAGAGCAATCAAATAAGCAGGGTGACTCCATGACATTTCAAGTTTTTTCTTTTGAGCCCATTGCGATTTATTTTATTGATGAACTGTGAACAGGAAGTGTGAGATGAAACAGTATATGCACACTAGAACTTCTAATATATTCATTTTCTCTGTAGTTTGATAATAACTACAGTTACAACTACAGTAAGTTGTTTACTGATTATAGTTTAAATTTTAAAAATTCTACTAAGCACTTTGCATGTATTTTGTTTTATATTGATGTAAACATATCTTTGTCTTTCCTGAAATTAAATATGTCATTATTATTTGATCTTTTAAATATTGGATGACGTTTGATGTTAAAAATTTGTTTCCCCCCCTTTTTTAAATAAGTATAATTTTCCTGTTAATTCCTTCAGTAACTGCTATTAAGATAAGTTTTTTCTTTAGAATATTTTCATATTAGCTAATACAATGTCTTTAAAAGAAAGTGGTTTCATAGATAACTGTGCTAACTTTGTCTTTACCAGCTTGAAATGCACAAACCCTCCTATCAGAAAAGGCTTCTGTGTTATCTCATAGAGAGTTGCTATGTTTTCACACGCTCATGCAAAATGTTTTACATCATGTTTGAGGATATGATAAATTGATTTCTGGCTGATCTGGCTGCACAACTTGATATTCTAGTCTATTTGGGAAGTAATAGTTAAGTATACTTGCTTCAAGTATATCCATAAATCTATAATGAAAATTCATGTTCATTTTAATAATATATTTAAGCCATTTATAATAGAGACAATTTTATAAGTGAATGCATTGAGTCAATGAGAAAAATAGTAACTTGCCTTGTTATTCCCAAAGTATATTTCTCTTCCATGCGTTATTGCTTACTGACAACAGAATTTGTCAAGCTGATTGTACACATTAACCTGCAACCCTCAGATTTGTTGTATGATTATATTGTCAAGTAAGAAAAATTCTATCAGCTGAATTGTGACAATTACTGAAATTATTATGTGGAAGGAGTAAAGGTTAAAAGTACCTGTCACTGGACAGCTCTGGGAGGTAACAAATTTCTATCTTAAGTGAATGGCAGATGGAACCTAAATAGTTTGGAAGCCCAACTCACAGAGTTTTGGATTGGAAAATCTAGGTAAAAGTGCACATTTTCAACAAAATTTGATTACCTAATAATCACTAGGCAAGCAGAGATGGCTCAGCAATTAAAAGCATTTACTAATCTTTCAGAGGATCTGTTTGAGATTACAGAACCTATTGGTGTATTGCAACAACTTGCTACTCTAAGTTCACAAGAACCAACATTTACTTTGGCCTTCTGGTCACTTACTTCTATGATGCATTGTGTGCCTCTGCACCAATAATCACTCTCATAATGTAAACTTTAATGTAAAAGAATTAGTGGTCACTAAAGTGGAAATGAATGATTTTAGAAAGATGATCTTACTAAAACACTTTGAATAAATGGACTAGTTTTATCAACTGTCAGGTCAATGCACTGTCAGAGCAACAGCAGTGACCAGTGTTAAGTGGTCTAGAAAACAAGGCCACTGTACCAATTGATGCAACTAGAAAAACTGCTGTTTTCACAAAGTATAACAATGGCCATGTTTTCAGGTAAATAATATGGAAAATTAACTCTAGTGGATAAACTTCCAATTTTGATGTTTAGATAAATATGGATCATCTTTGAGAGGTGGCAGCTATGAGTAGAGGAAAGAAAAATTAAAAAAAAATGCTATAGGTCAGAGATGCACATACTATAAATGAAGTAAAATGTAATCATTGAAATTCCTTCCTTGACAGGCTGTGCCAAAACATTAGCAGACAGCCTGTATCTATAATCTTGGAAAAATACATAAAAAATAAACCAGTAATTTAAAATTTATTGTTCCAGTTTTCTTTAAAATTAAATGAAAATTCTCTGGCTTAAGAATACATGTGATTTCTAGTTCTCATCTGTGGGTTGCAACCTCTTTGGTGGGTGGTCCAACCCTTTCACAATGATTGCCTAGGACAGTCAGAAATCACAGATACTTGCATTATAATTCATAAAAGTAGCAAAATTAAAGTCATGATGTAGCAACAAGAATAGTTTTATGGTTGAGGACATCACAATATGAGGAACTCTATTAATGAGTCACAGCATAAGGAAGGTTGAGAACCACTGACTTAGAAGGCAAAGTTCTTGCTTTCAAGATTAAAGACCTATATTTGATCCCTTAAGCATTGTGGAAAGAGATGGCTGACTTGCTTTGCAGATTATCTTCTGATCTCCAAATCCAGAATGTTTACATATATATTCACCTCCCAATAAATAATTAAGTGTAATCCAGTAAATAAATGGAATCATTATTTAGAAAAAAAGGGAATACATGTGCTTTCAAAGCACAAACATATAGTGCTTTCATGAGAGTAAACACAGACCTTTACACACCATTACCAAAGATACTTACCATGAAAATGTTTTTGGGAAACCCTGCATCTGAGAGATGAAGAACAAGTAGAGAATTTAAAATAAAAAATTTCTATCACAAGGTTAGTGATTCTACAGATATATGCAAAAACCATTGTCGTTTAAACAGAAACAAGATGATCTTAATGATTAGTGAAAAGAATATATTTGCCTTTTTGAATGTCCCTAAAATAAGAAGACAGTATCAGCCATGAAGAGAAGATGGATGAGGTGTTAGTGCTTTGCGTCCTGGATTTTAAGGAAAAACAGTCCTCTGACTCTTTTGACTGATGCCTGTCTGTATTAGCTTGGTGTCCTGACTGCTTCTGGCTAATTAACACATTTTTTTACATTGAACTTTTTGATCCTGCAATTCTTAATACTACACTGAATGAATGAAGACCACCAACTTTGTGGATCCAAAAGAATTAGAATGTAACAATTTGGAATTTAGTATCATCAGGCACATTTAGTGCATATTGAAGTTGTCAATGGCCTAAGTTTAGATAGTTATTTTAAGGACTTTTACATCATACTATATATATTTTTTCACTTTGTATTATATTTCACAGATATTCAACCCAACTTAAACATTCCAGATATGAAGTTTAAGGTCTATGTGTACTCAAAGCTTTCTGTGCTTCTGAATGGTTCATTGAGGTTATTTACTTTATGCAAATGACTTTGGGGAATAAACTTGGAAAATAGAATTTATGTTCGTCATTGAGTTTTTTTCCTATTTAGATATTGATTACAGTTCTGAAACATCCATCAACTTTTGTTTTGAATGAAAGACTGTGTATTTATTGAGAAGGATTCAAGTTTAGTTCATAATCAAAGGTAGTACAGCTAGAGGAGCTTAGAGATTTGAAACCTGTCTACCTTTAGAAATTGTTTTAAAGAAAAAGATTTCTTCAAAAGAGAAAAGAGAAATTGTAGGAAAAGCAGAGTCTTTCCTATACTTTTTTGATTCACCTTTAGAGTGAAGAATTCCTTGTTGAATCAAATATTTCAATGGTCTTCCTCTGTTCAAAGTGAAAATCAAGGTCCTATTCAGGAGTGTTCAATAGATGCTGACTGCTCTACATCAGAATACAAAAAGACTTCTTTATTGTGTGCCTGGCAATGGGTAACATTTTTTTTTTAATGTGATTGCCTTCCATAGATTTTCCTTTCCATATGGATTTGTACTTAGCTCCTGTGTAAATTGTTATTAGGTGCAATTGTGTTCTCTCTGGTAGAGTAGGAGCAGACACATAGGAAATGGGATTCATTCTGAAGTCAATATTTTTGGGCAGAGCAGAGTTGACCAAACTGCCAATGTCAAAGTTTTTTTGGACTTTTATACTGTATTTTCTATATGACAGCAATCTAGTTTAAATAACTTAGACTTTGGAAAATGCAGCAATACTATCATCTTTTCTAACAAGGATTTTTTTCAAGAAATGACAGTTATATGTGTTATAAAATATATAACTACAAATCAAAGTTTTGTATTCATCATGGCAGATACATTGGGCAGTAAGGCAGTTGCACAGACAAAAGCATTTGAGAAAGAAGAGACAAAGGAGAGGTGAATGCAAACAGCATTAGACATTCAGGAGGATTTTCTAGAGGCTACTATTAAACTCATGATTTAATAAGAAGAACAGGTAGAGTGATCATCTCATGGGCAATGGTCCTAGAGAAAGAAGTAAATAGAATTTTCCCAGCCAAATACAGCTAACCAAATGAGAAAATCAAGGAAACAGTTAAACAGATTAGAAAAGGCACTACTGAAAAGTAGCACTAATCAAGGTGGTTGGTGCTAATAAAAATCTCACTGTGGCTATAACTTACTAGAAGAGTTGAATTCTCTTATACCATGTGAGTCTCAGAATTACTTTTATCTTAGGGATGGTCATAATGATTAGTTCCTTTAAATGATCTAACACAAGAAAATAAAAAGTTGAAAGTCATAACAATTTTGTTCAAATATGCAATGAGTGTTAAATAACAAACATCTCTGGGTCTTACTAGAAGTTCAAAATAGTCAAATGTGAAGATTTCAAATAGATAAACAGAAAGAACTTAAATTAAGTAAGAAGTGTACACATTACATAGGAGAAATAGTGTATAAGAAAGTGAGAAAACAGGAGGTGATATGAAGAACGTTGGTGAGGGACTAGTCTTGCCAGAAGTAACTGCATCCTTTCTTTGTGGCAAAGAAGCGCATAGTGCTTGCTATGGCTGTGGACTGGAAGAGGATAAGTTCTTTAAAATAACCTTTAATAGAATTTGATGTTCTGATAGGGATACTTTTATCCCAATTATTCAAGTTACCATTTTTAAGGCAAATGTTAGTTTATAAGGTATTTGTTGGACCTTGTCTTTGGTTCACAATGATACTGCTTGAGCCTATCTCAGAAATATAGATGAAAGGATCCCTTGCTGTTCAACTATTTTTGGAACACATGCATTTTTCTCGATGTTACCACACTGTGTAGCCACCTGGGCAATAAGTAGGTTCAATGTTGTTTCAATGAAAAGGTAGTAAGATGGAAACCTCTTACATTTTGAGTAATGCCAACATCCCCTTATTTAGAAAGGTCTGAATACTATGTTTGGATAACAATATTAAAGATGTCTATGGAGTTGTGAAGATCTGAAGGTCTGTGTTAACAGACTGACTCCAAAAAACCCAGTGGGCAAGTGCTGATCACATGGCTCATTACAAATTTAGAAGAGAATGAAAATAGAGACCAGGAAAAGAGATTTTAATAATTTGTAATCAAAGCAATCCTGGTTTATAAAATAAGATGTATAGTCAAGAGAAAATACTCATTACGGCAAACACAGAAATAAATATCAGACTAGATGTCAGAATGTCTGTTAGAACAGGGAAAAAGACAAAGTAGCCATCAGCCTCAGTATCTTAAAAATAGCTGGAGATTATTTACTGCTCATCTTATGTGCACATTATGGTTCAGTAAAGCTCTCTGCACATATATCCACTCAGGAGCATGAGTTAATGGAGTAGTGGCCGTCAGCACTATTGTTGGTTACTACTTAAGAAAGGACAGCACAGATGTGACTCAAGTCACTTCAGTTCATAACTCATGAGGTTTCACAGGTGTATAGCCCACATAACAGACCAAAGAGTAAACCTAAAAGGAATAAGAATGCTGCAAATATTAAAGGAGCATCTTGAATGCTTTCTGCACAGCACCAAAAATCCCAATTTAGCCCCTACCAGTCATTAGGTATCATCCTTACAAATTAGAGAAGTCCATTCTATTCATCTACTATATCCTGCTCAAGTCCACGATCTATTTATACAGTATGTGTTTATTCTTTTCCATGGTAGTACTCAAAAGTCTCTCAAGTATGAATATATCTTACATTAACTTTGCATCAGAAGAATAATGTCTGTATTTATTTAATGTTTGGAGTTAAAAGAGATAAAAATTACATATTTCAGAAAAGTGTCAGAAGACATACAGTAATAATCCTCATTAATCTCAGGAAGAATCACACATCTTCTTGAAAGGATCTGTATAACTTGCTGTGTTCTATAGCATTTATTTTCTACCCCATGAGTTAGGGGAGAACTTATTTCCCATTCTCTCTTGTAAGGAGCAGTCCTTGAGTGAGCAAAATCCCAAGTGAATGTGAATATTTTATGAACACACCTAGTCAAGGACTCTAAAATTCATAAAGATATGGGAAATTGGCAAAGCTGTGACCCATGTGGGATAGGTTCAAGAGAAATATCAAAGCTTTTCTTGGGGAATCAAGTATTAGTATTTATGAATGAATGATCAGTATGTACAAATACTAGCAAGTGAATCTTCCTTGTCACATATGTTTATAGCCTGAGGATGCTTGGCTATAGGCTTCCTATGAAAGTTGGCTAACTGATCCTGACTATTATGTCTATGAAGCACAAAAGGTTGCCCTTGTCTGAATGTCTATCCTTTCTTAATTTCTAGCCACATACTGAACATGAAATCAGTATAAGATATGCTTGACTCTGTCACAAGAAAGGCTGAGGATAAAGTATGTATTTTAATATTTAACCATAAATATGTAAAATACTGTTTGTGTGTATATATGTGTGTATCTGCGTGTCTGTGTTCGTTTTTGAGTGTATATGTGTGTCTGTGTATCTGTGTGTCTGTGTTCCTTTTTGCATGTGTAACTTGTCATGTGCAGTCTATGTTTCTTGAGAGCTGACTTTGGATCAAAATAGGTTAATAGCTTTTCCTTTTACGTTAACTTGACACAGGTCAAAGTCATAATGGAAGAGGGAATCTTAATTAAGAAAATGTCCCCAGCAAATCTGTTAAATAACTTGTAGAATCATTAATATGGATTCATATTTTGGTTTGTTCTATGAAACATACTTTATTTACTCTAGTAATCATTAGTCACCTGTGACTAATATATGTAAGTAATATGTCTTTTCTGAGCTCTTTTCTAAATATAGCATTTTTAACTGAATATTCTATTTACATTTCAGATGTTATTCCCTTTCACAATTTACTCCTCACCCTGAAATCCCTATTCTACCCCCTTTGCTCCTGCTTCTATGAGAACGTGCCACCACCCACCCACCTACTCCTACCTCCCCATGCTCATATTCCCCAAGCTGGGGCATCCAGCCTTCATGGGACCAAGGATCTCCTCTCCCACCTATGCCCAACAGGACCATCCTCCACTACATATACAGCTGGAGCCATGGGTCCCTCCCTATGTGCTCCTAAGTTGGTGGTTTAGACCCAGTGAGCTTTGGTTGGTTGGTATTGTTGCTCTCCCCATTTGGCCGCAAACCCTTTCAGCTCCTTCAGTCTTCTCTCTAACTCTTTCATTGGGAACCCCATGGTCAGTTCAATGGTTAGCTGTGAGCATCTGCCTCTGAATATGTCAGACTCTGGCAGACCTCTAAGGAGACAGCTATATTAGTCTCCTGCCAGCATGCACTTCCTGGCATCAACATCAGTGTCTGCCTTTGGTGACCGCACATGGGATGGATACTCAGGTGGAACAGTCTATGGATGGCACCTCCTTCAGTTTCTGTCCCACACTTCGTCTCCATATTTGGCTCCTATGAGTATGTTGTTACTCCTTCTACAAAGGACCAAAGCACTCACACTTTGCTTTTCCTTCTTCATGAGCTTCATGTGGTCTGTGACTTGTATCTTGGGTATAGTGAGCTTTTGGGCTACTATCCAAATATCAGTGAGTGCATACCATGTGTGTATTTTTATAAAATTTCTTTCTGATACTACAAGAAGTTTTTGACTGTTTCTTCAATGTGTACTTCCTATTTACATGTTTTTAGATAGCCTTACATTTCTAACAGTATCATGTCTCTTAATTCAGTTGTATTCCATATAATAATTTCTAAATTTCATACCTAGCATTTTGTAACAGTTAACTTGATGCATTCTAGAGTCATCTCTGGCCTTATAGTTAAATGACTTTTTAGATTATAATGTCTCTGGGTAATGACTGTGAAAAACTGTCTTGAGTAGATTAATTTCAGTGAAAAGTACAAAATATAAGTAATGGCACTATAAACAAAGATCTTGAAATAAATAGAAACAAAAAATGATAGAACTCAAGCCATAATCTCTCTTTGTTTCTCTATAATGTGGCCAGCTACTCAAGGCTTGTGTCATGAGGACTCCTCTGCCACCATGTACTGTATCCTAGAACATAGATAAGCCCTTGGTTTTTTAGGTTAGTGTGTGAAAAGAAGATCCTATCCAGTACTGTTTTTTGGTACTTTACTTTCAGTATTTTTTCCCACAACAATAGGTTAAAAACATAGGCATATACATACCATTTGTGCAGTAGACTCATATTTAATTAAATTTAACTGATATCGTATTGTGCTCTGCTTTTATTCTATGACACGTCTGATTATGTGTTATTCAGTTTTGCTTTGTATTTTGTTGCCAATTTCAGAATCCTGAACGAAACTTCACTCCTCTCAACATTTCTTCTGACTGCAGGAAAAGTATACTGTGGTGGACCTGAATGCCAGAAATAAATTCTCTCACTAAGAAAAAGTTATTTCAACTCCTATTGCTGTTGTAAATACAAAGAACCTCATATTTAAGTCATCCTAACAAAGGGGAGGGCCAGAAACTCTTGATGGCTAGCAATAGTTTAAACAATGGTGGAATATATTGGAAGGAAACTCAGAAAGATAGAAAAAAGAAAGAAACCATAGTGTACATCTATAACCCCAATTCCTCATTATAGTGAAAGGATTAGAAATAGAGTCATAAGACTGAAGAGGGATAGGTGAAAGTGTGCAAGTGTTTTATCTGAGACAGAAGAAGGTTCCTGGAATGATAACAAATATAGCACCAAAAAAATAGTGCTGGATAGGGTCATCTCCTCACTCACCTTGTGTGACCCATTCTGAAGATGTACTTTCTTCTAAAAGATGTACAGTACACTATCTCACTTAAACATAGGGCTTAATGAGGCAAGAATGCAAGGGATTTATTATTATTATCATTATTATTATTGTTATTATTATTATTAATGATAAACTTTCTTTTAAGTGGAGTATCAAGACACACATAAGTGGATTGGGATGAGAACACAAGCTATATGTTAGGGATGGAATCAGAGTAGACCATCTATTTATTCATTGGCTAAGGAAAATCAGGGATGTAATCATTCCTAAAATGTAGTCACAGAGAGAAAGTAATCAAGTTCCCAAACCATTCATGTTAGTCACTCTGACTTCTGTCCCTGATGTTTCAGAGCAGATCCAACTACATGTCTCAGTATCATATACTTTTTTTTTTAAAATGTCAAATTGAAAGTGAAACTGTCTTCCCTTGTGCCAATTCACTAATCATTTATGTCTTCTCTACCCTATGAACTGAAGACCATATCTATCAAGAAGACAAAATACAGTGGATATTCTATGACAAACAAATGTTACTTTTGTTACAAAATTTCCTTGGTATCTGTTGAAAATATATGTAATTATGTGCATAGTTTTCAGGCTCCCTGAGGGTGAGTACATGTGATTATAGAGTCAAGAGGTACCTGATTCTACAAGAGTTAGACTTACAGAATTCTATGAGACATAGGTACTTAGAATTCAACTCTCTGAAAGATATGTATGTTCTTTTGACTGCAGGTTAATTTGTCCAGTCTCTTGCCTGACATTCTACATCTTAGAGTCAACCTGAACTTCATCCATATTTTCAAAAACATCATCACTTGTCTCTAATGCTCCTTGTGCTCCTAATTTCAACATGAAAACTATTTTGAAATATAACCTCAATCCATAGTCAAACACTGAAATGGCATCCATGTTAATGTCTGTGAAGGCTGAGCACTGACAATTGCCTAAACATTTTCATCTGGTACCATTTCTATTTCTACCTCACTATATAATAGGATCCCCTTGTTTGGACCTGGAATATCTTCCCCCTGCTACCTATGCAGGAAAGTACCTCATGCTTTCCAAATCTCTCTTGAAATCACTCCACCTTGATAAATCTTACATATGCAGTTTTAATTTCAGTTGTTAGCTTTAGATAAAATGAAAACTTGAGACATATATGCAAACCTAAAATCCTTATTTATATTTTATTTAGGATACAGTTGTTCAACAAGAAGCAACACAAATAAGTAGACAGATTTACCCTGATTATCTACCTCGTGCAACCCAGGTTGTAATAGTTCCACACTAATTGGTAAGTTCCACTTTAAATAATGTGCTTGTGCTACTATTTCTTTACCTGCTAGGAAATGTAAAGTGACTTCTTAGATTTGTTTGTAGAAAATCCCAATGCAGGTACTTAATCCCATGCTTTCTGAGAGTGGTCATTGTTTCCTTTTTCTTTTTTACTTTTCCTCCCTCCTTCCTTGAGCTTATCATTCCCTACATCCCTTTCTACTTCCAATGTTCTTTGCTGCCTTTCAAAACTTTTGATTTTTGAATGAGGAGAAAGAGTAATTCAATGAAGAAGAAATAAGGTTTTTAACCAAAAATCTCTTAAGTGTGTAGATTTTTCATATGAAATGGAAGGCAAGTCACCATCTGGGAAGATGGCAGAGTGGGTAAGAGCACTTGCTGAGTACAGCACAGACTTGAGTTCAGATCTCTAGCAGCTACATATAAAGCCAACTGTGACATATCATGTAACGCCAAGACACTGAAGACTAGGGAAGAAGGATACCTAGAACAAGGCATAGACAGCTTCTTCCAGGGTCAGTCAGATATTCAGATTCAAGGAAGTAAAGCAGAAAGTGGTGAGTCAGGATCTTTGGTGTCCTATTGCCCCTATGTGCTCGCAAACAGACACAGCATCAATTCATACCGAACACATACACACACACATATTCACACACACGTAAACACACACATTAAAAAATTTCTGTACCTCAAACTTTACCACAAATGAATTAATATAATAAATGTATAATATGCAAAACTACAAAGTGTTTAGCAAAATACTTATAAAAGTTATTTGAGAGTTTAGGTTAGACAAAATGTTTTTAAATAAAACACCCAAAACACACTTGCATAAATGAAAATCAAGCTATTGACAACATGAAAATGCAGTGTCCAAATACTTTGCTGAAAGAATTAAAATAAAAAGATTTATATGGTAAAATATACTCAAGTCACATGACTTATCACTAGTGTACTTCTAGAAATACATCTTGTAAAAATTCTGAATCTCTGAAGAAAAAATAAAATAAAATGATCAGTAAGCGAAACAAATAAAACAGTTACAATAGGATTTCATAGAGCCATCTATTCAAAGGAAATCAATGTACAGAGATGCTCAGTGTCATTCTTCACTGGAGACACTGAAGTATGGCTATAATAGAACGCCACTATATAGTCATGAAATGAGAAGGAACAGCTGACAGTATGCGATACTTTCTGTTGAAATTTATTTCAAACAGAACCTTGATGAGTTGGGGGTTGGAACAAGGTGGTCCCACCATCTTTCTTGGGGACAATTTACCTTCAGATTCCTTAGAATCAAAGATGATTCTTTGACTGACAAGCAGGCAGTGTAAATATCACTACTATGTCCACATGTGTAAAGGGAATGTGTCAGAAGCAATGACCAGATATAGTAAGGGTTCAGGTAATGGCTTGTGTAGAATGAACCCCATCTAAAGACTCTCCTTCAAAGCTTGGAAAATTCTTTCCCTTTCAGCAACTCTGAGTCAAAGCCAGCTACATACACCACTGTAGTTTTCTTTCTATTTGTTTGAAAGACGTAGATAAGGTTGGTTTTTTTTTGTTTGTTTGTTTGTTTTTGTTTTTTCTTTTTGTAAGAGTAAGTTTTGATATAAGAATATAGATGGTCTATCCTAGCTGAGAGGTCTTTATCTCCTGGAGAAAATCTAGGTAGATTTAGAAATCTCCAGACAAATATATTACATGATATATACATGGAACACATGCACTATAAGATGTCACTGTCAGCTTCTTGGTTATAGTTAAACTTGTGGAAACAGGATGTCTCTGAGTATGGCAAGAAAAGCTGTTATGTACAACTGCAATACTATTATTGCAATATACAAATGGGCGAATCATTATGAAGCTCCATCAGTTTCTTATGAAGATAAACATGTATTAATTCTACCTTAAGAAATATATCCGTGCTGGGTATGATGGCACATGTCTATAATCCTAATACTCGAGAGGTGAATTCAAGGCCAGCCTGGTCTACAAAGTGAGTTCTAATACAGCCAGGGAAACCTGTTATACAGAGAAACCCTGTGTGAAAAACAAACAGAAAAGGAAAGAATAAAAGAAGGGATGGAGAGAGAGGGAGAGAGAAAAGAGGGAGGGAGTGGGGAGAGAGACAGACAGAGGGAAGAGAGAGAGGAGAGAAGGAGAGAGAGAGAGAGAGAGAGAGAGAGAGAGGAGAGAGAGAGAGAGAGAGAGAGAATTTCTGAATAATTTTCTGAGAAATAATGACCTCTCTCTATTAGAAGATTATGGTACATATGTTTTAATTTATTTTGTTTTATCATGATATAAACCATTTGACTAAAATAAACTTGGAAGGAAAAGGTTTATTTCATCGTTCATCTTTCATAGTCCATCATCTACCAAAGCAAAAGAAATTCAAAGCAGGAGCTTTAGACAAAAACTAAAGAGGAGCATTGTTTACAGACTTGCTTCTTCTGAAAGTCTCACCTACGTCTCCTGTACACTCTAGGCCCACCTACATGGGGATGGCACCACTGAGAGTAGGCTGGGTCCTCCCAAACTAATCGAACCCAGGAAAATGTATTAAGAACATGTAGGCTGATCTGATAGAGATATATCGACTTTAGTTTCCTTTTCCAAAATGTGAAATATTCTTGAGTAGGAAATGGAATAAGCAGTAAGTCTATAATATGATTCTATATGGCATTTGAAAGATAGAAATACTGATACCAAGATGCATTAACTGTAATAAAATGTTGGTAACATTTCTCTGAAAATACTATGTGAATATGTAATTCAGTAAAGACTTTTTAATTTTTCACAATTCTTCAGAAACAAAAGGCCATTTTCTTCTCTATATACCCTAGTTGCTTAGAAAAACAGATTTTTGTTAATTTTAAATCTTATGTAAATAGCTAAATTTGTCAATAATTTTCTGTTATTTCTGTTTGAGTTACAAAAGTGGATACCTAAATGTACCATGAGTGTCTACTTACCACTGAAAATATTATCAACAACTATAACACCAGTAATGTAAGTCTCAAAATTCCTTTGTCTCTTCCTTTCTGGACACAAAGTTTCTTAATGTTATAATTATAAATTCAGAGGTTCAAGGAAAATATCCATGTGTACTGGGTACAAGGCATGAATTTATCGTATATAAAAGCCACGTGACACATATTTTTAGTAAAATATTTTTAAATACATTTTAATGTGAAGCTAGATTTACCAATCCATTGGATTGATTTCAATAAAAATGTGAATAATGAGTAATTAGCACTGAAAATATCTTAATTTTAGAGCATCCTGTTTCTATGTCTCTTTTTGCCTTTTTACACCAAACATTGCTAATGTGTATTCTTTTTACAGTGAGAGACTAAACTCACTGCCATACAAAGAAGATCAAAGATTATAGAAAGAAAAACAAAGGTTTTATACTCTTATACACATCATATATGCCTTGGTTTTAATATTAAATTTGAGTAATTATCTACTAGGAATAAAAAGGTGAAATAAAATATGTTAACTGATAACTCTAAATACTTCGTCTCATTTAGGGTTTATATAGTCTTGCTTAATTAGTTTAAACTTTTATGTACTACTCAAAATTGAAGGCTAATCAGAATGAATACACAATTACCAGTGAGATTAGAAGATACTATGAATAGTCTAGTGTGCCTATCTCTACAACGTAGCAAGATTTTTATTTATTTATTTTACTTGCATGCAGCTTATTTTCATATTTAATACATCCAAAATAACATTCTAGTAGAATCACAAATAATTCATGCTCTACAGAAGTTACAGTTCTTATCACAAGAACATTTTACTAAGAACAATGGACCAGAAACTGTAACAATTATACAAAATACATGACCTGTGTCATTTTTTACTGCAGCCTTTTGTGTGCATGCTAGTTTAAATACATTTACTCATAAAGAAATAGAAGATTAAGTGGATTAAGTAATTTACATGTTAGCATTTAAATTTAAGCCTAACATTTACCTCACTCAAGCTCCAATATTACATCGTTCTTTGTTTCCCAATTACAATTCATCTTCTTACAAACACTTTTAAATATCTTTTTGAAAGGCTTTATTTGTTTATTTGTTTAGAAATTTTTGTTGTTTGTTTGTTTTGTTTTTTTTATGATCCTTTTCTATTGAGCAATGCTTTTTTGTTTGTTTCAAAACAATATTTTTATTGATTTTTTGGAAATTTCACATCATACACTCCTTTTATTCCCCTGCAGGCTTGAACTTTGTGACCTCTCCCCATCAAAAAAAAAATGTCCAATTTGAATAATCTATATACTCACTGGAATAAGATAAGATTCTCACTGTCCTGCCCCTGAAATAAAACTGAGTCTTTCCTTTCCCACATCCCCAAGTCATCAGTTATGGAGAGGTACACTTCAGCATACTTATCAAAGTTGCAAAGAATTCTCTTCCATGATTTCCTGTTGATGTCCATGTGTCTTGCTGTCACTAGGGGCCATGTTATTTTAAGGAGCCTGTGCTTCTACCTGAGACCATGTTGGTATGTGTAGTCCAGGCTGCCACTGAGGACATCATGGGAGTCAGTGGTCCAGCTGTTGCCAGGGCCCATGCTTGCCCCATTGGCTGTCACCAGAAACCACATGTAGGCCCATGATCCATGCCCCCACTTACCTTGAAGAGAAGGAAGTTGAAGATTGCAGACATACACTTTAGAAAGAGGGACAAGAATATAAGCCTTCTAAAAGCTTATATCTATGAATTCAATGAGACAGGCTGACATGAAGTTTTGTAAAAATTACAACAGATTGTTGTTTAGATAAATTTCTCCTACTCATCATTTCACTGTCAAAAGAAACTCGGTTTTACAAGACAATGAATTTAGATTCCATGTTTAAGAAGCAAATTATGGAGGCACAATTAGAATCCAGACTTCTTACTTTAGCAAACTTTATGAATGATTAAAAATGATATCATGAATGCACACGAATAGAATAAGTGAAACAATTCACTCAACAGGAATAATGATCATATGTACCAAATAAAGCTTAAGAAGTGGATGACACATTTCTAACTTGACTTTAAAGATTCACTGACTATTTTTTTTATTGAATATTTTATTTACATTTCAGATGTTTTCCCCTTACCCCATTTTCCCCCTCCCTCCCAGGAACCCCCATCCCATCCCCCTGCCTTATGCCTAACCCCCCCCACCTCACCTCCCCACCCTCAAATTCCCCCACACACAGTGTCCAGCCTTCATGGGACCAAGGATCTCTTCTCCCACCTATACCACCCTTGCATATATAGCTGGAGCCATGGGTCCCTCCCTATGTGCTCCCAGGCTGGTGGTTTAGACCTTGGGGGCTCTGGTTGGTTGGTATTGTTCCTCTCCTCATGGGGTCACAAACCTTTTCAACTCCTTCAGTCTTCACTCTAACTCCTCCATTAGGAACCCTATGATCAGTTTAATGGTTGGCTGTGAGCATCTGCCTCTGAATATGTCAGACTCTTGAAGACCTCTAAGGAGACAGCTATATCAGGCTCCTGTCAGCATGCACTTCCTGACATCCACATCAGCATCTACCTTTGGTGACTGCACATGTAATGGATACCAAGGTGGAATGGTCTGCATATGGCCCCTCCTTCAATTTCTGTCCTTCATGTTGTCTCCATATTTGCTCCCTTGAGTATTTTGTTACACCTTCTAAGAAGGACTGAAGCCCCCCCACTTAGTCTTCAATCTTCATGAGCTTTATGTGGTCTGTGAGTTGAATCTTGGGTATTTCAAGCTTCTGGGCTAAAATCCAATAATTAGATCAAGAAAGATGGAATACATTTCAGTCGCTTATTGAAGAGCATATGTCAAGAAGCTACTTGTGACTAGACACAGTGTTGCAATAGAGTGAATGGCCCCACACACACACTCCATGTGGCATCTGAAACTGATTCCCTACCTAACTAGGATGCACAAGAGGTTAGATTCGCTACATATTTCCAATCAGCCTTCAACATGCTTTTATGAGAGACATAGTTAGTATATCACAGTAATTATACCCTATATGGTGAATAGTGTGTTTTTTTTTTTTTCTAAACATTTTAAGTCTTATTTCTTGACTAGAATATTTCTGTATGCCCAAATCTGGATTACTCATCATTCACCTTGAATAATTCAATTCATGGGCAGCAGTCAGTATCTTGGAGTTATTAGCTTTTGGATACCCTACTCTTAGCTCAGATATGGCTTCTGACAGGCTGGTTAGGAAGTTTAGCATTCACAAATTTATTTTTACATTTTAATGTTATTGCTGTTTTTTGCTTTGAATAATTTATTTTTAATCTGTAAAGATTTTGGTTTCATTCGTGGTTCAGTTGTATATTTAACAAATTTAGACTAACCATTAAAATATGGAATACTTTGAGTTGCCTTGTATTTTGTAAGTAAATTGGTTGGGCCAGTAAATGATAGAAAGACAATCATTTTGGCTGATATAAGTCACAGTTTAAGTTTAAAAATTTCATTTTTTTTGAAAGACATAATTTTGTAACTATACTTAAAATAAGTATTTGCCTGAGCAATCAGGATGTATAATTCACAACATTCATTTTTCAGATATGGAGCTTTGCCATGGCACACTATCAATAGTACCAATAGGAACTAGTCTGTTTAGAATCCAAGGTATGATGCAAATCAGACATACGGTTTAGCTTGAACATGGAAACAAATTAGCATAATTGCCTCATGTGTTCTTTTAAAGAATATGCAACAGAGCAATCAGAGTGTATATGCATACATGAAAACCACACTGTCCCTCAGATAAGATAGTGTTAATATGTTAAATGTTTTGTCTAATTTTTCTGATAAGGTGTAGAGTTTATGAACATGTTTTTACATGTATATTTTATTATAAGTATGCAGATAACTCCATTAGGAAACAAACATTGATATAGTAATTCATAGTATTAAATATTTTAATAAATATTCATATGAATTTATTAATCTTTAACATGTTAGATTAATATCTCATATGATCTCCTTATTTCCACAACATATGTTGTAAGCTTAAATATAAACACAATATTTGGAATTTAACTATTATCTTTTCATATTTGAATTGAAATACTCTTTAACATAATTAAAAAATTGATGAAATATGAATTGAATATTGCTATCTTCATTTATGTTCATTGTCATACTTAGTAACTTTAATCTTTCTTTCCTTTCTCTCTTCTTCTGTCCCTCCAATTTGTTCGTCTTTTACACATTTAAGTTTTCTCTAAAATTTACAACTATAATTCTTGGAATCTATGTATAGTATTAAATTTTAATAAATCCCAGTTAAGGATTGCTTCCCACCTCAATGATTTATGTTGATGAATGAAAGACACACACACACACACACACACACACACACACACACACACACACAGCATTTATATTTCAACATAACTTAAACAGCATGAAAGCTAAGCAACTGCCTAATCTCCATGAAGTTATCTAGATCCCACCAATAATTCTGAGTTATTACTTACTAACTTTTATGTTCCATCTTGGCTGCTCCTGACCTAACTGAGCAGCCCTCTGACACCTTTACATGGCAGCTCTATCTATCCTGCACACACCTCAGGCATTGTATCTTTCCTTCTTCTCTGCCCCCCTCACAGTCTTGTGCCTGGGAACCTTAAATTCTGCCTCTCTTTCCTACCCAGATATTGGCTGCTGGCATCTTTATTTATCAATCAGAATTAATTGGGGGTGATGCCCAGAAACTATGTGCAGTCCCTTTAGTGCAAACTAATTTGGGGGACCCCATTAGCATCAGAATACAATCAACTACATCTATCAATTTCTGCTTGCCCAAAAAACATTCTGAAATAGTTGAATTAAAGTGTACCTAAAAGAAAACAGTCATAATTTCCATGACCATGCTGTTTTTATCTCACATTTATGTAAAATTTTTATCATGTATTTTTTTAATTGTTATTCTCCAGTTCTATAGAAGATGACATTGTGACTACTAAGTATATAAAAGTTGTGTGGACACCCTCAGCACATGAGGTGGTGCAGAAACGAAGACAATGGAGGATGAAAAGCACAGCTCTAATTCCATATTCTCCTGCAAAGCAATATTTCTGTTCCAGAACAAAAAGGAACATATAATACATGCTTGAAGCTGTGGTACAGTTTGTTATTGAGATGCCTCTATGGGGATTAGCTGTGGCATAGCTGGGAATAAGACGGGAGCAACAAAATTGGATCAAAATTCCCTGGAAACTTCAGAGAGAATTTTCAAAATAGCAAATGGCTGATATGATCTTGCTTGAGGACATTATTAAAGAGCTGCCACATTGCTTTTTTGTTGGTGGTATATGTAAAAATGTTTTATCTTCCAATTGGAAACCTATAATATTTCACAAATAAAATTAGTATGCATGGCATTTTGATTTTACAGTTTTATTTATACAATAACAAATAATAATGACAAAATACATTTGTAAATCTAATATTGATTCGAGATTTCATCTTAAATATCATTTAATTTTGCCTTTTTAGACACTATTACTTAAGCAGAAATACTAGGTGTCTGGCTATACATTGCAGACAAAGTAATTTTAATAATTTACTTAAAATATAAAATGGGATATACTTATAAAAGTACTTTAATGTAATATTTTTTTGATTTGTATGACACTTTGAATTAGCTTTGTGTTTAATTTTTGTTTCTTCCCTCTGTCTAAAAGTTAGCAGTCAGCTAAGATGATCAATGAAAATGCCCAGTATTAAACGTTGTTGTAAAATTATCATCAGTACCCTGTATCCTTTGAATGTCATTTTTAACAACTTTAAATTGAGCAGCTATTATCCATGATTATAGAAAAAGGAGCAGGGCTTAGGCAAGTTTTAGAAAAATACAATAAGTAGCAGACTGAATGGATTGTGGAAATGTGTAATCTCTTTACATTCATGGAAAACTTATTATGTTTAATCGAAAATCAAAAATAAGTTTCTATCATGCACTGACCCCTATTTCAAACTTTATCAAACAGATAACATGAATCTCAAAAGAATAAATGTTTCGTTTCTTAACTGGATGACTGTATCTGAGCCTACATTGGCTAGCAGTTAAGTTTCCTTGTAATATTTCATTTAACCCTCCTTTTAACCAGAATCTCCATAGAACTGTGTAAAGATTTTTAAATAAAATTTTAAGCAACATACAAATTTTCGTAGTGTAATAGCTATCAATCATAAGTAAGTTTTCCACATAAAAATCAAAATTCGGAAAGCACTTTCAGCAGTTCACAAACATATGGGAAAATACTCACATGGTTAAAATAAAGACCATGTTGTATAACACTGAAACAAAAGGCATCAGAGCTTGTGTGTTTGTGTGTGTGTGTGTGTGTGTGTGTGTGTGTGTGTGTGATGTTAATGGAGACTGAGCACAGGCCATTCCAAATACCTACCCAAGTTCTCTATTACCATATGATTTCCCAGACTTTAAAACTGATTATTGAAATAGGCTTAAGTATGCATTTCAATGCTTGAACCATTGGTTATCTATGCTCCTTTTTGCTGCTTAAAGTGAGAATAAATATATTCAACATCAAGATTTGCAAAGAATTTTGCTCAACAGCAAGAACAAGTATGTCTCTGCCTCTTTTGTCTTTCCTTGAGATTATTTTCTTCCTATTGGGATGCCTTGACCAGACTGCATAAGAGGGCTTTTGCCTTGTCTTATTATATCTTACTTTGTTGTATTTGGTCACAGGCCCTTGGAGGCCTGCTGCTTTCTGAAGAGGAACAGAGTGAGAGTGGATCTAGGGAAAAGGGGAGAGGTTGTGGGGCTGAGAGGAGTGGAGAGAGGGGAAACTTTAGTTGGGATGTATTGTATGAGACAATAATCTCTGTTCAACAAAAAACTACTTTTAAAATCCCATGCATCTTAATGTTTATATGTGTGTGCTATACACAAATTTGAATTTATCCAAATGTTTCATTAATTGTCTTTATAGCAATTGTTTTTTGTAACAATTTATAACATAATGCATAGAAAATGAATAAACAATGAGAAAACAGGTTAGGACCATCTTCTCATGGAGAAAGTAACTGAGTGCTCTATTGCTCCAACAATTTTTTTTTTTTAGTTACAGGTTTTCATTCATATTTAGATTCACATACACTGTTTGGTCTCTCTTTTATCCCAGAGAAATTGTAGAAAACTAAAACCTTCAAATTATTAAATGAAGTAAAGACTTGAGTTATAACTAGACTTCAGGACTTGCTTAGATGACCTGATTTCTTGCTCCTCATTCTTCCTGTATCTTCATTATCTTCAGTGAGATGATCTATCCACTTGCTCTGAACAAAACTGACAGCAGAAGAGATGGTCTTTCCCAGGAAAGAGCATACAAAACATTGTCAAGTACCAAATGGTCTGGCTTGAAAACATACCTGAAAGAAACATTATACACAATGAACTGGTTACATTTAGGGGTATGTATGTCCATCCATGTATTCATACAATAAGAATAACAACAATTGGTGAAAAGGGGAGCATGAATATGAAAGAAGGAGGGGAGGGGTTTATCAGGTATGGAAGGTAGAAACTGAGAGAAATGTTATTATAATCTCAAAAATTAAATAAAAAATGTAGATTAGCAACTACTTAATGAAATCTTAAAAATGTAAGAAAAATGATTCTGGTTAGTTATTAGAAATAAGGACACATAGATCCATATAACTTTATTTTAGAACCTGAGGGAAATGTGTGGCTTTACGGAACACCACCTGCAAGACAGATCTAAGGCAAATGCTGATTCTCCTTGCTACCATCCAGTGAGATTCTCAGAGAGCAGTTGGCATCCTAGTAACTTTCCTCACTGATATCTTACCAGAGCTAGGGTATTTCCTCCCCTCAGAGAGCTAAGAGAAATGAAAACAGGAAATAGAGCTAAGCTGAGAGCTTGTCAGGGCCTCACAATTCTATTCAAACAAATCACATATTTCTTTTCCTCCCTTCCTCTTCCACATTCCAACCGTTTCTGTCTAGTAGGTTAAAACATCCCATAAAAGTATGTGTTGCCACATAAGAGAGACAAAGAAGACAAACATATATAAAGGCCTCAACCCTATAGCATTCAGAGCTCTAGATTTTGAATATTAATCTTGTAGAAGTCCAATGGTAAGAACAATGAACTGGACTTGAAACCTGCAACAGAGATTAGACGATGGTCACCCAGGCCAGTGAGTAGTATTTATGCAATGTCCTAAGCAATTCCTAGAAGGCTCAATCATAGAATCTGTAGTATAATATTTACTCTACTTAACATAAAGTTATATAGCTATATGGTACGTTCTCTTTTGTAGACTACTACTCTTGCATTTGCTCACATATTTGAGTGGGAATCCAGTAGCCTTCCTTGGAGAATGTCCTGAATTTTCTGAGTCCTCAGGTCATAGGATGGCCATCATGTCACCTAACATTTCTATGTGCTAGATCCAAACTTCTGTTCCCAGTAACCTGCAGCAAGACTTCTGAACTGCTAAGTAATCTCAACAGCCTCTGTTAATACTGACTTCAACCTAAACTGATCTTCACTGGCCTCTCATATTCATTGAATACAGATTACAGGCAATCAACCTCAACGAATTTGCTGAGACACAAATATTTGTCCTGAGAAGTCCTCAAGGACAAGTAGCAACAGACCAGTCAAGCCACAGCTAAGTGAATGGGCATCAAGTAGTGCACTCGGGGAGTGATACACAGAACTCTAGAGAGGAAAGCATCTGCAATCTTCAGATTCTAATTTTTAACATTTTATCATGCTATTTAAAAGATAGTTGAAGCACCATTTTTATAAGATGGATAGTTATGTCAGATTTTTGCAACTGCTTAATGATACTGGTTTTCAGTAAAATTTTATGCACTTTATATGTTGCGTATTGTGGATGTGTATGTTATGGGTGCATTTATGCTACCGTTTGCAGGTGGAGGTCAGAGAGCAATTTATGGCCTGGGGGAGTCAGTTTTCTTCTTGTGTGTTCATGAGAACAGAATTCTAACAGTGGTATAAGAGGACAATGCAGAAAGAGAAGTTTCAACTCTGCTGTTATCTCAATTCCAATATTAAGTTAGCAGTGTCCTCTTGAACTTCAGATTAAGAACAAATATGTTTTCTTAATCAATTAATATGTCTCTGATATTTTTGTAAGTTTTTAATTTTATGACTATTAAAAATCATAAGATTATATAAACTTTAAGAGGTAAGATAGTTCAAGGAATAACAGTGCTTACCATCAGGCCTCGGGCCTTACAATCCTTCCTGGACTTGACAAGCTGGGAGGACACTATTGATTCTTTCAGGTTTTCTCCCAGTCTGCATAAGTAAAAATGAAGTTTTCTACATCCTCCTTCCTCCACACCACAAATAAACACTCATAGGCAAACAAATAAATAAACATATAGATGTAATAAAATTTAAATACAAAATGATTAGGAGCTAAAACCATTTCTTAAAAACATCATATAAACCTTTAAATGGAAAGTCTATGCTGTAAAGTAGAAAGAGATTAGTAATAATAATAATAATAATAATTAGTAGTAGTAGTAGTAGTAGTACAAGACAGAAAAGGATACAGGGTTTAGCATCAGACCAGGACAACTCCTCAGTGTACCAGATTGAGGAGTGTAAGTTTAGAGACACTTGCACTTCATTCATATATTCTCTCAAGTCAGACAATCTGTTTGATTACCTCTTAGACCTTATTAAAATGATGTTTGACCAAATCGATTTGACAACTCTGTAGGTACAGCAGGAACAGATCCTGCCCTCTGCAAATACTGCCTGAAATCTGTACTCAATGAATCGCTTTTATGTGCACAAGGGTGTGTATAATGTGATAATTAGTGTAAACCTTTCTCTCCATACTCAAACTTTCTACAACTATTCTTTTAACATTCAAAGAGATTACTTTGATTTCTAATTTAGAAAAGAAAAGTAAAGATAAAAAAAATAAAATAAAAAATAACATATACTATTCATGTGTCTCTTAGCATGAAGTTAGGTCTCCTTTGACACATGATCAGCAAATTTCAGATACCTCAGTCTGTTCATATCCTGTGTAATTATAATTTTTCTCCTACTTTTCTCACTGCTTTCTTAATTAGAAAATTCTCTTGAAAAAAATTGTTTGAAGATATCCCACTATAGTTCGCCCCACTATAGTGGGATTTTCTCCTTTGGATCCTCTGTCTTTCTGGGGTTTATTTCTCTTTGAAAATTAAATAACCTATAATTTAATTTATTTTAAACAATTATATATATATATTTCTATGGCCTGCATACAGAGAGAGATTGGAGAACAACTTGAGGAAACATGTTCTCTCTTTTAACTATGTAGATTGCAGGAATTGAACTCAGTCCTTATGCTGACTGGAAAGTATAATCACTCTTTAAAACATATTTCTGGCACTTGAGAAACATTTAATCTAACAAAATACAGATTCTGAAACTATGAATTGTGATTAGGTTTTTCTTTATTTTATTTTATTAACTATTATATAGAAAGGTCATAACATAACACATACATGTATTTGTGCATGTATGTGTGTGTATGTATGTATAAATAGAGAAAAATTATCCTTATTCTAGACTTCTTAGGATATATTTTAGTATATATGTGAGAAACAAGGTTAGATATATGATAATCATGTACATATAAATTGCTAGTAGAAGTCTGAAGAATCTTGTTTTACAAAAGTATTAATAGAAGTTACATTTGTCACTTTTTGTGTGATTTCAGCATAAATTGGAATCATTTGGAGATCATTTTTATATTTTTGACAGAGGACACTCTGTAAGGAAGACTATTTGAATATAATATGTTAGATCGTGTAGTGGGAGGGTTATAATCTGTAATCTTAAAATAAAATTGTCTCTGCATTCATGGTTTCATTGTTCTGGGGAATGTCAGCCAGTTCCTGAAGAACGTGAACAATGTCGTTCATCAAATCGTTCTAAGAACACAAAATGATACAGACTGTGCAGCAGAATTCTCTCTATAGAATTCACCTGGCCAATCAAAGACATATTTGTTTTGCATTTTGGATATCTGTACTTTGTGAGGGATGGTTCATGACTAGCATGAAAAATAAGTACTCATGAAAATGCTCACTGCTTCCACGTTTGAATAAGTCAAACTATTCTATTAGTGGGAAAAATAAATCTTTCAGCTTTGATAGAATCTCCTGTGTGTTTTTGAGGAGGTTAATTGGACAAAAATAGTAGATTTGGTCACTAAATACCAAAGTAAAAGGACTCTTGTATTTAAGTGAATACAAATAAAAACCTATAATCAAGAAAGTAAAAATGTCTTTAAACAGTCATGAATACTGTTTGTTTCCTGCATATTAACATGTGAGGGAGTGTTATTTACTAATGTGAATAAGAACTTTCTATTTATATATGTCTGTCTTCCCCCAACTCAGCCAATTCTCTTATATCTGGCTAGGGAGTAGAAAGGTGTTATTAGCAACTTACAGAAAGGATATAAAAACTCATGAAAAACTAATGCTTGAGACTCATGTTTAGCCCAGTCCATTTTTAGTTTCTGATAATCAATCCATGTTTTACTTGTACTTTTTTATATAAGTAAGAACATGTGTCCACTGTCTCATTCAAGGTAAAATAAAGCACATATGAAAGCATTTTCATTTAAGTAAAATATATCAACTCCTGTATTAAATTTTAATCATCGTTTCCTTTTGTTTCTTTATTGTGGGTTAGTTTGTTAACTAAAGTAATAATGAAAAAAAGGTCGTCTCAGAGACTTCTTGAAATTGATTAATAAAGTTTATCCTGTCTTTTATTATATGACGTTATTTAAAAATTATTCATTTTGTGACATTATTCCTGGATAGCTGTGAATAATTGTCTACTCACACTGATAAGAGACCAAAATAATACTACCACTGAAGTCCAACTCGATGAAATAATGTTATTGTTATTACTTATGGCTGTACAGATGACGGGCTCCTTGCAGGAGCAGTGGAGACTCAAAGATAGCTCTCTCACTGAATATCTGCCCCAGCATAGGTGAGTCGTTAAAGTTCCATAAAGGTTTTAAACAATTGCACAGTCAGACAGCATCTTCCCAGCCGGTTCACAGAACTGAATCTTATGAGTAGGTCTGTACTGCTTTTTTCAGTTGGAGAGAGAGGATAGTTGTCTCTAATCAGTTTTTAGGGACATCTGGAAACCCTAGAGTTACTTGTCATAAAGTCTTTATTTTTTGCTATTGGATATTTTCTTTATTTACATTTTAAATGTTATCCCCTTTCCTAGTTCCCCCTCCCAAATCCCTTATTCTATCCCCAACCCCTGCTTCTATGAGAGTGTTTCCACACCCATCAACCTACCCCCTCCTTCCCACCCTCGAATTCCTCTACACTGGGCACTGGGGCATTGTGCCATCACAGGACCAAGGACCTCTCCTCCCACTGATGCCTAACAAGGCCATCCTCTGCTACATATGCAGCTGTAGGCCTGAGTCACTCCATGTGTACTCTTTGATTGGTGGTTTAATCCCTGGGTGCTCTAGGGGATCTGGTTGGTTGATATTATTGTTCTTCCTTTGAGTTTTTTTGTTAATTGTGAACACTATATAATTTTACTCATAAATAAGCATTTATTTTTAAACAATGAATAATGATTTTTAGTTCATTTGGAGCACAGGAAAGGTGGAAAATTAGACATATGTGACCAACTAGTTCTACTCAATCCTGAATACACTACTAATGATTTGAAGAATAAAATTACCCATTGATTAAAAACACTAAATTATCTGATTACAATAAAAAGTACCAGAGACTATTGTGTATCTCTAGTATGTATTTCTTGAACTATATCATTGTTTATGCATATGAAAGATTAAAAACATATACAAAAATATATATTTTTACTCAAGCTAAAACGATTAATGACTCATGAGTTTTTAAGTAGTGATCTGTATTCAGCAAGACAAAGTGAAGGAAAAGTGAATACAGAACCTATTTTCACTTTTTATCATGAATTTCACTTACGTATAATGATGAGCGTGTATCCTCACATCATTATACACTGAAACCCTATTAATAACATATACCAGCACTGAAGTAGTCTTGTATTTGTAGAATTGAGGAAGTAAACTCAAAATACTTGTCTTCAAGATTCACAGAGAGAAAACAAATGTCCTGATGATAGTCGTTAGTAAATTGTTTTCAGCAACATCAGCAACAATGACAAAAAGAATTACGCATTTTTTGTTCGTTTTTCTTTTTTTTTATTGGATATTTTATTTACATTTCAGATGTTCTCCCCTTACCCCATTTCCCCCCTCCCTCCCAGGAACACCTTATCCCATCCCCCCTTCTCCTGCTTCTATGAGGGTGTGCTCCCACCTACCCCCACACACACTTCACCTCCCCACCCTCAAATTCCCCCACACATGGCGTCCAGCCTTCATGGGACCATGGATCTCTTCTCCCACCTATACCTGACAGGACCATCCTCCCTTGCATATATAACTGGAGCCATGGGTCCCTCCCTATATGCTCCCAGGCTTTTGGTTTAGACCCTGGGGGCTCTGGTTGGTTGGTATTGTTCCTCTCCTCATGGGGTCACAAACCCTTTCAACTCCTTCAGTCTTCACTCTAACTCCTCCATTGGGAACCCCATGATCAGTTCAATGGTTAGCTGTGAGCATCTGCCTCTGAATATGTCAGACTCTTGCAGACCTCTAAGGAGACAGCTATGTCAGGCTCCTGTCAGCCACCTCCTGACATCCACATCAGCATCTACCTTTGGTGACTGCACATGGAATGGATACCCAGGTGGAATGGTCTGCAGACACACATGGTATTCACTCACCGATTATTGGATTTTAGCCCAGAAACTTGAAATACCCAAGATTCAACTCACAGACCACATAAAGCTCATGAAGAATGAAGACCAACTGGGGGTGGGGGGTTGGTCCTTCTTAGAAGGAGTAACAAAATACTCAAGGGAGCAAATATGGATACAAAGTGCAGGACAGAAACTGAAGGAGAGGCTGTCTGCATTTTTCTAATAGAAAAAAAAAAAACCCAAATACTACACTAACAAATGACCATGGACATGAAGGTACATGGTATAACCTGCTGAGAATGACTTACTTTGTTATTTTTACTATATAAATATAGGAATTACTTGTAATTGAGTGGGATACATAGTTTTTCCTACATAGGTTACATAGTTCTTCTCTCTGATTTTTTGTAGAAGAAAAAAATATAGATGACACACACTGAGTGGAAGATCTCAAATGACATTGGACAAACGTCAATCTAATCTTCAAAAGAGGGTGTCTTAAAAATTCCATCCATCTTCCATTTAAACCCATTTCATAGCTCACATTTGTGTGAAAACAAACTAAAGATAGACTCATCCAAAAACCAGGTTTTATAAACCTGAACCCTGTAGTTATGGTCATTAGTAGCTACATTGTACCTTGATTACACTAGATTGTGTACCATTATTAATCTATAGAAAACATCCTGACTTTGATAGCTTTTCTTGTGAAACACTGTCATTTCATTCTGACAACTGATTCTTTCCACCTGACATGAAATTTTGACTTAAACAAAATTATAGAAAGTTAATGCAACATAACTGCTTAAATAATTGTTTTATTTAAAGTTAATAATTAGCTCTTAATATATTTATGTTCATTCCATGTTTTTGAAATTTCTATTTTGTGTTAGTGCTATATTCTTCAATTTAACTTGTTGTACAAAATTAACAATTTTCACGACGTTGCAAGAAATCTTACAACCTATATCACAATATTCAACTGGCTATTATCTTGGAAAGTATGAGAAATGAAAGGTGGAAGTACATCCATACTTATCCATTGAACGCTATCCTACTTTCAGAAAAACTCAAAATCCCATAAGGTATTGCATAGAGTGCTACATTCCTCCTGTAGTACACATACCTTGGGGAAAAATGCCTTAATCTCTGTAAGCTTAGCATGGCCATTAATTAAGAGTATTGGTGTAGGAGAAATACTATTGGAAAGAAGTTTTAGTAAAGGGGAGATTAGAAGTAGAAACAGAAGTAGACATGACTAAAGTTTATTATATGTAAGTAGGAAACTATCAGAAAATTTTAATGAGAATCAAAGCCTTTGATGAAGAAATGGAAAGTAAGGCCTAAGATACATAATGATAACTGTGTCTAAAAACTCATAAAATGTCATAATCACTTATTTATATTCTCTAAGCTTGTTATTATCTACCTAAGAGACAAACAATGTACCCAAAGTTTGGAGCTATCATGTGGGTTTATATATGTCAACATATATTGTAATACTGTGAAAGTATGGAAAAAATACCTTGTTCTTCATATTTATTGTTTACCAGTGGGTTAACTTAAAAATATCATCTAATTAAATAGATGTCAACACAAATATTGTGCATAATAGTGATCCATGAAATAATCATCCTATCAGTAGTTAGAGTTTCAGTAAATATGATTGTTACTGATCATCACTACATCACTCTATAGTAGTGTATACATGTATTGCAAAAGGATGAAGTTATATTCAAGACTCAGTCCTGAACATTTAGGAGGAGTTAAAGATCGCTTTCAACATGTAATGTACTCTGTAACAGACCAGAAAGATGTCATTACAAAGACAACTGGCCCGTGAAGAACTGGAGTTCAAAAGCAACAAGGTGTGGATTTGTGGCACCATAGAACAGAGGGAAGAGGGTGAAGTAAAATTCAATGTTCTGAAGTTTTAGAACAATTTCCAATTGAAATGTTAAAGAAACTCAGTTTGGCAGATGGTACATGGTACCATGAGTTATAAAGTGAGAGAAACACAGTAGGAGTCATGTGCTTGAGTTTTTAATATATGAATATTTTAAAAGTGGAACTTTTTCTAGATACATGGTTGATAACGTATACTTAAAAATGTTTAAATCCATGTGTCCTTTATGGAAGAGGAGAATCATTAGTCTTGAGGCAAAACTTTAACCTTTGCATTTTATTAAGAAGATAATAATTACAACAAAGAAAAAATTGCAGAGTTACTTTAAACATTGGCAACTTGATCATGCGAAGACCATATGTTGATAACTATTGTTGTTATGAGTGACATGTGCAATAACTATGCTTTGGAGTTAGCATTTCAAAGTACTCTTCCCCATTTAAATAAATTCTTTCCACTCACTCTTCATGAATTGATTTGTGGGGAGTTTATACAGATGACCCATTCACAGATGAGAGAGTACTCAGAGATATTTATGCTCAACACTTTGCTTAAATCTCTGCATTAATTATTAGCCACTGCATAGTAATAATTCTAGGATCAAGGTTGAAAACAGGTCTCACTGATGGGAAGTAAAAGAAATGTTTAGAAGAGAGCAAAATGAAACCAGTCAAATTTCTAATAAGGAAATGAATGGGAACCTATTTAATGTGGCTGCTACTGGGGATTGCAAACAATCTAGATTTCCTGTTTGTTGCCTAAAGGAATGTGGTATAAGCAGGAAACCATTAAAGAAGTGTTGTTAGAAGACAGGAATAGAGAAGGAAGTGAAGAGGTGGGAATGAGGGGGGACAGACACAGAGACAGAGACAGAGACAGAGAGAGACAGAGGAGAAAGACAGACACACACACACAGAGACATACACACAGACACACATACAGACAAACGCACGCACACAAAAGAGAGAGAGAGACAGAGAGACAGAGAGATAGAGAGACAGAGAGACAGAGAGAAAGAGTCTTGTACCCAAACCATGTAAAATGAAATCTGATACAGTTAAGTAGTTAGCTAGGCTTATAGTAACACACATGGCTTTCTCCTATTGATCAGGCTTTATATTTAATTATATCACTAGAAAGGAAACCACAACCAATCGATTTCCTAAAGGGATATAATTTCTTACTGCATTATTAACATATATTCTTATACCAAAAGAAATGTGTGTCATTCACTCCTTATTAAAGTGTCTTTTTCCCCAGCAGAAACCATTACAGCCATACACAACTGGTCAAAAAGGATAAAACAACTGACCTTGCATTGTTTAACACTAGTTGACACAAAAACTATAACAAATGCTCAGGAAACATCAGGAAAGAAAATACAAAAAGAATGTAAGATAAAGAGGACCAGGAAGTGTGATATGAGGTAGTGTAATCTATATATGCCAGAGAAATTACATACATGAAGTCATAACAGTATAGTTGTCTAAATGGGTGAAATGTAATGACAAAACAAGTTGTCATGCCAACCTGGATTGAAGGGTTTTCAAAAAGTCCTACAACTAATGAAGACCTATAGGTAATTAAATATTCCTGAGAAGAAAAATGTGTCCTGATGTACATAAACACACATACACACACACACATATGAATGGTATGTGGTGATGGTGGTAGTAGGGGTTGTGTGTATGTGTGTGTGTGTGTATGTGTGAATTTGAAAGGGAGTGGTGGAGAATCAGATAGTATGCAGGCAGTTATTTCAATTTTGTTATATCGTTGAGACATGCTTTGTGTCTGAGTATGTGGTCAATTTTGGAGAAAGTACTACAAGTGGCAGAACAGAAGGTATATTCTTTTGTGTTCTGGTGAAATATTCTCTAAATATCTATTAGGTCCATTTGGTATAATTAGCTCTAGTATATCTATATTGTGTTTAGTTTTTTTCTGGATGACCCATCAACTGATGAGAGTGGGATCTGGAAGTCTCCTTATCCCTGTGTAAAGGGGAATAAATGATTTAAAATACAGTAGTATTTATTTTACAAACTAAGTAGCCCTCGTGCTTGGAACATAGATGCTCCAACATATATGTTAAGAACTGAAATATCATTTTGGTCAATTTTTTTTTGATAAATGTATAGTGTCCTTCCCCAAGTCATTTGATTAGTTTGGGTTGAAATCTATTTTCTTACATATTAAAATGGCTACACAAGTTTGCTTCTTGGTAACTGTGCTTGAAATATCTTTTTAAACCCTTCACTTTGATGTTGTGGTATGTTTCTTGAATTTGATGAAAAGATGGATTCTGTTTTCATATCGATTCCATTAATCTGTCCTTATTATTAGAGAATTAATATCATTGATATTGAGAGATATCAATGACCCATAATTGTTGGTTTCTGTTACTTTGATGATGTTGGTGGTGGTGGTGGTTGTGGTGGTGGTGGTGGGGTGTGTGTGTGTGTGTGTGTGTGTGTGTGTGTGTTGTGTGTTTGTGTGTGTGTTTCCTTTTTTTGATATTCCATTGTGAGATTATTTATACCTTGTGTTGTATGGGTGCAGTTAACCTCTTTAGGTTAGAATTTTCCTTCTAGAACTTTCAGAACAAATAGATTTATAGTGTTTAAATTCGAATTTATTATGGAACATCTTGCTTTCTTCATCTATGATGTTTGAAAGTTTTGTTGGACATACTATCATGGACTGGTAAATGTGGTCTTTCAGAGTCTGCAGGACATTTTTTCCAGGCTCTTCACTGAACAGTCAGGTATAAATCTAGTAGGTTTTCAGGTTACTAGGGTTTTTCCACTCTTGAAGCTTTTAATATTCTTTATAATTCTCTAATGTTTTGGTTATTATCTGGTGAGGGGACTTTCTTTTCTGTTTCAATATATTTAGTGTTCTGTATGCTTCTTCTACCTTAATAGGCATCTCTTTTAGGTTAGAAAAATGTCTTCCATGATTCTGTTGAAAATATTTTTTGGAGATTAAGCTAGATTCTCCACTTTCTTCTCTGTTTATCATTCTTAGGGTTGATTTTATATCATGTCTCAAATTTCCTAAATGTTTTGTGTCAGTTTTTTTGTTTGTTTGTTTATTGTTTTTGTTTTGTGGTTTTTGTGGTTTTTTGTTTTTGTTCATTTTACTTTATTTTTTATTTTTTAATTTTTTTTAGATTTAATGGTTTCATTGATTGATATGTCCATTTGTTCTACTGTATTTTCTCTACCTTAGATTCTTTGTTCTATTACTTGTACTCTGTTGATGAAGCTTGCCTCTGTAGTTCCAATTTGTATTTCTAAAAGTATCATTTCTAGAATTCCCTCAGTTTGTATTTTCATTGCTATTTCTGGTTTTGTCTTGAACAGCTTTATTTGTTTCCATCAGCTCTTTGTTTGATTTTCTTGGTTTCTGTGAAGAATTTTTCATTTCCTCCAATTGTTTGTTTATGTTTTCCTAGATTTCTTTAAAGGATTTGTTCATTTCTTTAAACTGTTTCCTGCATTTTTAAATGAATTTATTGATTTCCTCTTTAAAAACATCAATCATCTTCATACAGTCAATTTTAAGACCTCTTCCTTCCACTTCAGCTACACTGGAATAGTCAGGACATGCGGTAGCAAGATCTCTGGGCTGTTATGCAAACATATTTCCATGGCTATTATTAGTTATGTTCTTAAGCTTGTGTTTAGGCATCTGATTTGGGGATGATTATAGGTCTAAGTGCTAGTTTCTGAGTTTGTCTTTGTTGGGTGAATGGTTGGTCCTGGATTACTGTTTCCTCTCTGGATTTTTGGAGAGTGTGGTGGCTGTTTCCTGTTTTACTGGCCTACTCAGATGATGTGTTCACAAGGAATGTCTGCTGATGTTGGAGCCTGGAATGCAACAACAAATGGAGAAGGGATATTAGGAGGGGGATAGTATGTGGAATGTATAGGAGATTTGGGTAGCAGGGAAGGGAGGCTTCTACTGGTGATCAATTGTAGTTCTAGGAATGACACTGAGGGTTGGGTTTGTGGAAACCAAAAGATAGTGAAATATGGTCTCTGGCATTTTATACATTTTTCTGGCAGGTATGATTTATGTTTGAGCAGGGATGCTTTTTGAGTCGGAGGCAGGAATACATTGATTACTGTGGCAAATTGGTTAAGAGAAATGGTCAGTAGGATCTATAGAAGGTATTTTCAAGGTTAAAAAGATACTATAGCTGATATTCTGAAGCAAGGCTAGGGACAAGACTGAGGTGCTAGGTCTGGGGCTACAGAAAGTGATTAAATTCTGTATTTATGTATGAAAGTTTAACAAATTTAACTAAAAAAACAATCCAACTGTGAATTAGGTATATATGCCTATATACCTACACACACATACATACACACACACACACACACACACACACACACACATATGTGTGTGTGTGTGTGTGTGTGTGTGTGTGTGTGTGTGTGTGTGTATGTATATATACACACTCTAATTCCTTGGAGGTTTTCTTTGCCATGTTTGTATTCCAATAATTGCAGGACATTCCCACACTTACTCTAGCCTGTTCTGGCTCCTGAATAACTATCATAGAGATTTGGTATTTTTTTTTTTTTTATTAACAAGCTGAAAGCTTAGGTTGGGCAGGTTCCAAGCTATTCTAACCCTCTAAAGCTGCCTATTTCTAATCCATATGGTCCTTTTCTTTTAATCTGAGTCTGGCTTTGCCTCAGTCTGGTCCACATGTGTCTTCATGCCTGCTCTCTCATTGTGATCGCATACCAAATTCTCCTGATCTCTCCATGTAGTTTTTCTGCATACTCCTGTCTGTGTGGCCCTCTACCACTCTCTCTGAGTCCCCTAGGACACCTGCCACTACTGGAATTGGAAATCCCACCCTATTCTCTTCTACCCAGCTAATTGGTTAATCAGCTCTTTATTGATCAGTCAGAACGTAAGGAGAAAAACGTTGACAAAACACCAAGAAAAGTGATGTTTCATAAAAATGATGTTTCTTTCATACCAAAGCCTAGTCTCTACTCAACTCTCTGAGTGCAGATATCAGCATTTGAACTATACAAACACAAACTGTACAAAATGCAGAAAGAGATCTCAACAAATGTACACTATTTCCACCTATTCTTTTAGCAGATGAAATATAAAACTCCATCTTTACATCTATTAGAGTGCTATATGTAATTATTTTAAGAATCATATCAGATAGTTTTTATTATATATTAACATTTATTAATCTACTCAAATAAAAATCTGTAAATAAAAATCAATAACTTTGTCAATAACATTTTAAAATAGCATTATATATGAACTCTATTGAGTTGGCAAAGTGCTAAAATTGGTAAGAGCCTGTTCTATGAATTGAAGATGAATAAATTTTCTAAAAGCTGTAGTTCTTATGTTAGTCATCACTCAGAACACCTGAATGACCAGATTGGGCATAGGTTACTGTGCACTGTTCTAGACATAATCATTCAGAATTTGTGGAAGTATTCGCCTGCTTGGCTGTTCTACTAAGTGTCCAGTGGTTTGAGGACTGTTCCTCGCAAACTACACTGGGAAGATCACCGATCATCAATATCAAATTCATGTTCTACTGCAACATGTGTACTCTCATGCTCACATTCTATTTTACATCTTACTGAGAATAAAGAGCACTAATAATAGCAGAGGAAAAAGAAATATATAGTACTAAGACTTAAGCCTGACAGCTAAAACAAACATTATGTAAAAATATATATGTATGTAGTGTGTGTATAATATATGTATGTATACATTAAATTTCACTCAAAATTCTGAATTCTAGTTTATTTATAATTGCTGAATCTTTGCCCATTCTAAGCAAATACTTTACTCATACACTATACTCCAGTCCCTAAAACTGATACTTTGAAACCACAAACATCAGCTTTGCTATTCTTTAACGTTCTTTACAGGGAAGAGTGGATTTGATGCAGTGGTTTGCTGAACCATAACTAGATTACACATAGCATCACAAACAAGAAGAGCTCAACTGAATTTGAATCTTAGTATATTTGTAAAGACTAATTGGGTATTGTTTGGGGGCTTCTTTGAGCAATGTTTGATGTATCACCAAATCTCTCTTCATTCTTTAAAAGATTCATGCCTTATGTTTGGATCGGAATCAAAATCTGAATTTAATGGTAAACACTTCTATTTACATAGCTATTATATATCTCTATTTGTATGTCCTGAATTTTAGTACATGATATTCAATGTACACTAAAATGAATTCAAATGTAATTATTTTGGCATCCATGGCTGGATAAGATATCATACAGTTCATTCTTGCTTCCACTTGTACTTAAATTGCTTCAGATTATCATTCAACTTGGCAGCCTTTAAATTTTATTAAAATTTGAATTCTACATAGATCTGAATCTGTTATTAATAGGTTATGTTCTTAATCAATTCAAATAAAAGATGTATTGCCAAATATATTCCCTAAATTGTTCTGCCATTTAATGAATAGACATAGCCAATCTCTCATAAAAACACGTAAAACCCAAACAGTGGGCATCTGTTCTTCCAGATTAGATTAAAATGCCACGCTTATAACAGCACAAGAAATGCATAACTTGGTATTAAGGAAATGGTTTTTGAACTCTTTCCAAGGGATTTTATTACCCTGTACACCAGAAGGTGTTTCAGTTGGAGCATTTTACCAGTCAGGACTCTGTGAACAGCAGCATACCAAACCTGTTTTTCTTGTAGTGAAGAATTGTTTAGTAGATTCAGAAGTAAGCTTTCCAGTTACAGGGAAGGGAGGAGAGATGAATGTACTCATTACAAACATCAATTAATAAAGATACATTGACTCAACCTATTAACTTGTTTCTCTCCAGCAGGGTTTTATTTCTTTTATTTATTTGAAAAGAATTTGAGACATAAAAATTACTAATGATTTGGCTTCCTAACCATGTTTTTGGTGATGTCAATGAAAATGTAAGTTTTACTGCAGCTGATGAGGGGATTTTACAATAGATAATATACATATCAGGTATTATATGATTTCAGAATAATCCCGAACTAAAACTATATATATATTATATATATATGATATATATAGATATATATATAATGAGGAGGGTAACCTGAGTAAAACCTTAGTAAAGGACAAAACTCAAGATGAAAACAAAATATGTTACAAAATGAATAACAATGAAACATAAACACATAATCTGAAAATCATGCTGAAACTAATGTGACATGAAGGTGGAAGTTACAACTTCCAAAGAAACAAAATTTAATTATTTAGTCTAATATTTTGTACACTGTTGAAAAATAGAATATTAAATCTACATGAGTAAAACAAAGATACTAATGGAACATAGAAATTGGCAGTAATATTGATAGAGTGGAATTAAAGTCAGAACTGAATCCTTGAATATATCAGTAATATTGTCACGATCTACATAGTATAATAAAAAGCCAATATGATTTGCCAACTAATAAAATAATGCTGACACTGTTTCCGATACTTATTTTAAGAATCTGGGCCTTGTATTCACTACTGGGTACTCTATAAAATAATCAAACTGGAAATCCTAACTTATGTGTAAATGATTTATTAGGTAATTGTATGCAAGATTTATAAATAAACAACCCAGTAAAGGAATATACATTTCACAAAATCAGAACAAGAAATGACAAATAGCCATGATGCATGACCTGTATCACTCATCATTGTGCACTTCCATGAAAAGCCAACAACAGTACCTAAAGCTCACAGACTAATCATCGGAAGGGTTCCTATGTGCTGTTCTCATCACATCTTCTAAAAGCATATTGAAATCATTTTAATAAAATTCCACTAGTGCCAGTGTTTAGCCCCAATAGTCAGACAGGTCCCAGCCTAAGAAATAAGGAGCAGGCAGAGAGGATTTAAGAACCCCTTGGTGGAAAATTCTTGCATCTTTGACTGGCTAGTAACCAGGATTTTTTGTGTATACAAATTCCACAAAATAAGCAAACTAATAATTTCAAAAGAAAAAACAAGTCATAGCATTTTGTCCCTGTGCATGTGTTACAAGCACAGAGAGAATAGGTATTATCAATCTCAGATCATTTTCTACCATGTAAACACTTATGACATATAACATTCCCTTCTTCAGGAAAGTGAAACTTTAAAGAGATCAAAAAATATCTGAGTCAGTCTATTCAAGTTTCCAAACCTTGAACAATGCACAGTGGTTGAAGAATAACTCTTGAGTTAACCTTGCTCAAAGTTTCAAAGTTCTTCCAGGCTTCAGGCTGACTTGTTCCATTCATTTGCTTTCTCTTTGGTTTTTAGTTAAAACTTATCACTATAACTTAGTGTGAGCCAGACTCCTTAGGTTTGGCAAAGTCTTACATTTATTTTATATATTTATAATATAATTATGTCATCTCTCTTATATATATATTATCAAAGGTTGTTTTAGGCAAACTATCTTCATTATTAAGTTTTTATTATCTGGAGGCAATATCATCTAGATGGCATATAGGAGGAAACCTGTAATCTGATCTGAAGCCAAAACTATTGTTTCTGAATTCTCTTAGGGGCAAGTGTGCCAAGAGAACTCTGGGCCTATCCAATTTTTTTAGTGCTTTTCACAATCTCCCTGGGTAGAAGAAGAAGACTCCTGGGTAGTGTCAGATAAGGTTATGCTTTTAAGAGCAGAAATAATTTTCTGGGGAAAAGATATAAATGTATAATAGCATAAAAAGTCTCCCACAAATGCACCAGGAAGAGATCAAAAATCCGAAGTGAAAGATAGCACAATGGTCAAAACAGCATTTGCCTCAGCTTTGTTAGATGGTATCAAAGCGCTGGGTTGGCTTCATGACTCTTGCCATGTTTCAGTAATCATTTTAAAAGTAACTTTTATTTGCCAAATGTGATTGTCCTCTCAGATACTTACTGCTGAATAAACTCACTCTTTCTAGTTCTATCTGAAAACTGATTAGCTGATTCAACTCAGCTCTTCTGTCCCAAAGTCTTCTACAAGCTAACTGACTCAAACTGGATTCTTACCTAATTGGTCTGCTTGTCCTCAGTCTAACTCTGGCAATCAGTCTTTACCTTTTGGCTCCTCCTCATTAGCTGACTTGTTCTTTTTCACTGGAAACTTGCCAAATATTTCTCTGATTCACCATTTTGTCTGCCCCTTCATTAGACATCACTTTCACACATGGCTGCTTGCTTTTGCAAAATAACAATGCCTCCATTGTTATAGATGAAATATTCTTTTTTACTAAGAACATATCTGTATTCCAATAGACTCTACTGTACTCCAGAGCAAGTCTGAATTTTGGCTGGATCATATAGTTCTTTGGATGTTATCCCTTGCCAGAGTAGCCATGTTGCTAAGATTCAAATTCCTGTACAAATCACGTCTGTGCCACTCTAGCACAACTCCACCTGTACATATTTTCCCAAGTAATGTAACTTTATGTGCATTCATAAAATGTACATTTTTGCAACTTTAGTTATCCAGAAACTCAAATGTTATATGAACAGATTGTGATTTACTTTTGGGGAAATATTGTTAAGAATCATAAGGAAGGCACTATTGTTGTAAATAATGTAAATTGTTCCTTGAGTGGTAGGCTGAGACCAAAAAAAAAAAAAAAGCCATTAAGTTCTGTGTGAGTTATATTATTTTAAAATTCTATATTTTAAATACATGTATTGACTTCTTGAAAGAGTTCTAAAGCCTTTTCAACTTAGTAAAGCAAATGACTGTGTTTATCCAAACTAACAAGTTCAATTTTACAAAATTTAAAGTAAAATAAAGAGGTGTACAGACTAGAGATTTGCTGTCCTTTCTAGCCTGGTGTTCATTACATGTGATCACCAAGTTCTCTAGATGTGGAAGTAGTATATTGATTTCTGGGGAAACGTAAAAATGCATATTAGATTCCTAAGACTAAGAGTAAAAGTTCCTAGAAACATCTTACCAATATTTTAATTTTGTTGAATATTTAATTGTTAATTTGCATATATTGAGTAAAGCAAATAATGTAATTTAGAATGTATTATGTTCAACACACTATTATTTATTTATATATTTTTGATTTAACATCCAGATTATATTTATATCCTACTACTTACATACATATTTAGAAAATGCTACATAATCTCATTAAGAACATTACTACAGACACAATCCATTTGAGTATGCTCTAAATATTCATAAATAGAATAAGACAGCATTCAAAAAAGTATTTGGAAGTGATTCAGAGTGCAATATATTTTCTTCAAATAGATAGAGTTTAGAAAATGTGTTTTGAAAACAGATTAAACTGCACTGTGTTTCTAAAATCTAATAGATTACTTAAGCATTTTATAAAGCTAAAGTACATTGCCAGTTCCTTAATTTATTAGTTCATTCTCACCTTAGCATCAACAAATTGTCCAATTCAAGTTACTCAGTAATAATTATGATACCCTGTGACAATCTGAGTATCTGTATTCAGTTCAAAATGGGTATTTCATGTGTATATGTTGAAATGAAATACATAATACCCAGCACTGCTTTTATAATGACTTAGATAAGCAATAACCATGGAGTTGACTGAACTCAGGTATGTTTCTTTTCTACTAGATTGTTTTCCAAATGTCATGATAGCTTTGTAAAAAAAAAAAAAGAAGAAGAAGAAAGAATCTCTTCATGCTATAGGTTCTTTCCTCATCACTGATATTTATTTGAAATCTGATGTGTTTATTTTAATTTCTGTAGGATATTCTTTACTGAAGGGTGATTTTAAGATCCCTTGTCAGTTTACTCAATTTAGAAAATACACAAGAAAAGTAGCTTTTGTTAAATAATAGGGTTTCCATTTGTGTTTTCTATTTCTTCTACCTATCAATAGAAATTTAATTTCTAATGTATGCTCCAATAAAAGTACATATATGAGACAGTTTGAAGATATATTTTGTTCACCTTACAATAAAAAAATTGTATTTATGGAACATTATAGGTGAAAATATAAACAGTAAATTAAATGTAACACTATATTATGATTTAAAATTAAACATACACAAATAGAACTACTTATAGTAATTCAAATAAAAATGCTATCATAGACTTCATAAATTGTTATACATTTCGTCACAGCTCTGTAAATGTGGTGAAAAATGATCAAACACTCATTCTGAAATGTCTTAATTATAGGCATCCAACTGACTAATTAGCTAGTATAGATCTCTGGATATATGCAAGTTCCAGAATTATCTCGAACTTAGAATCATATTCAGTGTAAATGACTGATGATTTTCTTATAATACTGACAACCTGGAAGAAATCAATATATTTTCAACCTTTTCACATTGGTAAAGAAACATTTTGAAACCCACATTAGAAAGAATTAGATGTCAAAAGAAAAAATAGGGACTAGAAGGAAAGATCAGTAGTTCATAAGTTTCATTGTTCTTCAGAAATATGAGTTTGTATCCCTGCACTGATATCAGATGATTTTCAATAGCCTGTAACTCAAGATGCACTGATCTGACTTCCTCTTCTAGTCTCCTGGGTCTCTTCAATCTTGCTCATGTTTCCACATACAGATATTTACATGTAGCTTAAGTGCACCAGTAGCAGAACTGTGCTAGCAACTGCTGTTTACATTGACATCTAAGTCAAGAAGCACACAGGATCAATGAGAGTGATAGATTATCTTGTTTATTAACATGATTAGATGGAAGAAATGGCAAAATCAATAAAGTACATTTTTGGCAGTGTTTTTAGTGTGTTTGGAGGGACAAATGGTATATGGGCAACTGAACTGGGGAGGGGATGGTAGCTGCCTTGATAGTGGAAACGATCATATAATAGACTGTGGATGTTACCAGGGTAATAGTAATAAGGAGAAAAACCCATGGATGTATACAGTCATCTCTGATTTGGAATGTGTGTATTTTTAATGTCCCCACAATGTCGGAAAATAGATCCTTCATATTTCCAACATGGGCTCTCACTAGTAAGTTCCCAGAGTCTTCTGGACTTTTTCACCTAAATGGGCCTACATCACACCACCCTCTTGCTCTGAGCTCCATGAAGCCTTAGAGTTAGGCTAAATACCATAGTTTCCCCATATATCCAGACTGCTGACAAATATTATTAATATCTCCAGGCTCTAATCATCTAAGAAGTAGTAAGTTTACTCTTACACTAGTTCTTCAGAATTTGATCCTCTATGCTACTCATTAATACAATATACATAGAACAAATGTGTTTTGAAAATATAGGTAAAGCAGAATATCTAGACAGCAGTGGGTTGGTAGGCTAAATTTAGAAAAATAAATTTAAATATTGTTTAAGCATCTTTTATGTAAATTTCTATTTTAATATAATAATATGCTTAATAGTTTTCAAAAGTAGATGTGAATTTCAGCCACAACATGCATACTGTAGGTATCTTTGAAGAAAATCATTGTGATTTTTCATTGCAAAAATGCTTCTTAAAATATTTCTTGGACAGAAGAATTCACTTAGATATGAATCTAAGTCATATCATTAACAAAACACTGTACTAGATCACTGCTGTCCATTGGTTCAGGGTCCAGGAACATAAAAGTGAGTGTTTGTTTGCTTTTAAATATTCTTTTTATTTTTGAGTTTGCAATGTCTTTTTCTTGTCTTACTATCAGAACACAGTGGAGTGTCTACACTTGCTCTTTCCTTCCCATACCTTTCGATATGCCAATGTAATTTTCTAACAGACTCACATTGAGTATTCAACTTAGCTGGCCTCTGGAGCTAGGTCAGGAACAATTTAGATAAAATGCTTAACCTATTCCTAATTCCTGTAGCTAACCCAAAAGCCTCCTAGAATAATTTATTTGTTCAGTTAAAGAATCTGTCATTTTCAACAAAATAAGTTCATGTATTTGTTCACTGGCAGTATTCCATGAGTATTTGATTGTTTGCTTGATATTTATGTTGGTATGTCCATTTGTTTGAGCAACAAATTCCACACAACTTTTCTAGTTAGCTCTCTGAGTCTGGTATTTCAATAGATTATATTTTACTCTGTACTCCTGGGAGCTGATATTTACAAGGTCTGAGGGAAAGAAAGGCTTTTGTGTGTATTTGTATGTGTGTGGAAGAACTCAGAAAACAGAGGCTCAATTTTCCTACTAAGAGGAGGAATTACATTTATAGATTGATTTGTCTTTTTGTAAGGAAATAGTTGCTTCTAATGATTTGCAAAACAGTATTTAATATAGAGTTTTTAAAGTTTTATTTTTCAAATTTACCTATGTAAGTTGATAAATCATGAATAACATCTATTAATAAGTACAACACAGCAAACACAGAGCTGTATAATGATATGTAATAGTTTAAAATTTTTAAATAATTTTCAAAGTTATTTGGCATGATTTTATTAAAGAACTACTTACTTGCTGTTTTCTATTTTTTCCCTGTGTTTCACTAACTCTATAGTTCAGCACTTTAATGGGAAACATAAATGTTATTCAAATATATATATATCCTTCACTATAGTATAGTATATATCATATCCACACACACACACACACACACACACACACACACACACATAATGAAAGTAAGAAAATCCATTTCTGATTTGAACTTTTTTCCCTTTATTGGATATCTTATTAACTTATATTTCAAGTGTTATCCCCTTTCCTGGTTTATTACTACTTACTTTTTTCCTTGATGCTTAGCAGTGCTTAAATCATACACTTAAACAATTCTGAAGTGTGTTCACCTGTGAGTGTCAAATTAGTCATTATTATACAAATAAAGAAAACTTCACAGACTGTGTATTGTATAAAGATGGGTTGAGACTAGTAACCAGAACTATAGCTAAAGACATTTACCCTATAATTTTAATATATTATAAAATAAATTTTAGGGAAGCTATTGAAATTTTCAAATAGAAATATGCATTTCGAGCTGTTCAATCTGATATTTAAAAAAATAGATAAAAAAGGAAAGTTTGAGGTATAGCACAATTGTCACACATAGTATTTGATTTAATTCCATATTTAGTCCATATGCTCAACTAGAAAGAATACAAGAAGCCAAGAATACAAAATACCTGCCCTTATAGACTAATTACTTAGGAATGATTTTCAAAGCAGAAACTATTTTGCCCAACAATTTTAATCAACACATTGGCATCAACGTTTTTGGTAAGTTTTACTCTTCTCTAAAAACTTTGTTTCAATCCATAAAGCCAATTTAAGCATTTTATAAAACTGTTCAATGTCAAAAACTGCCACCTTATTAAATAATTTAGAAAATTTAAAGATTTAAGTAAAGATTGATATTATTGCTCATTAGAACAACATTTAAAAGTGATCAAAGGAACATTCTTAATGATCAGTGTGGATAAATGTTACCCAGATGCTAATACAGCTGAGAAGTTAGAAACACATCTCTGCATGATTGTGATCTCAATTAAGTGTTTGGCTTTTATAAATGGGCTGATTACAATCAAAGCATACTCCATTTATAAATTGTGAAGGATTATATGTAAGAATAATTAAGATTGCCTATTAAATATTTTATTGTATTGATTATTGTATTGATTATATTATAAATATCTTCTTGAGTATTACTAATATATTTTATTCATTAAATTTATATAAAAGAGAATAATTAGGTTTATCAATAATATTTGTAATGGTAGAATGTTTAGAAAGTAGTCTCAATTCTTTTTACACAAGAATGGAGGTGTTATTTTCTCCATCTTCCTCCTTCTTCCTTCCTTTCTTCCTTCCTTCTTTCCTTCCTTCCTTCCTTCCTTCCTTCCTTCCTTCCTTTCTTCCTTCATTTCTTCCTTCCTTCTTTCCATTCTTTTTTTCTATCACTGAAATCATCCAACAGCTGCCAAATGCATGAAAAGTGTCTGAGACCCAAACTGGAAAGCATCCAAAGTGCATACATACACATTCGTGTTTAGAAGGCAATTGATAGGATGATAACTTGGCAAAATAACAATAACAGATTCTCCTCTAAAGGTCTATGACCTATTCAGCCATAGGCTTTTGAGCTGGATTACATTATCAGACATTCAATTCCTTTATGTGGATCAGTCCTCAAAAACAATCAGAAAAGGTTTAGTTCCATATAAAAGGCATCCCACTATTGGCACTAAAATGTACACCTTGCCATGCAAGTGAGTAGTATAGCATGTGTTACCCAGTGCTGGTAAACAGCATTGATTTCTTTTCTATTTCAGAAATCTACAGTGCACCATCAGACAGTATGGAACCTAGCCAGTAAGCAAGAAGCATGCCACCTGTTTTGAGATTAATTCCCCCAAGCCAAGCAATTTTCTTGTATAATTCTTCAGTAGTAGAGACTTTCTATGTAGTCATGGTGGATGACAAAGAACAATGGCAAAACATTATTGCACTTTTGTTTGAAAACTACTAAAGTTTTATTTGTTTTTATCATTTTCAAGGTATATAATTGTTTGGGGCATATGACAGAATTTTAAAGTCTGATATGTTGAAGAGAAAATTATATTTTATATGGGTAGTCATGGTAGTTTCTGCCACACTAACAAAAGTCCTGACATAAACTTTTGAAGTAAGAAAGACACAGCTGGCCTCTAGGTTTCAGAAGTAAAAGGCCGTTTGGAATCATTGTATAAGCCCTGAGGTGAGAAGAATTTTAAACGCCATGGAAGCAGAGTCTATGAAGGGATCCTTGTAGCGGTTTAGAAGGAGAGAAAGAGAGAAAGAAAGAAAGGTTAAGATGACTTTTTCCAGGGTTCTACCAGCATCTGACCAATACAAATGCAGATACTCACAGCCAGTCAATCATCGAACAGAGCCTGGGGACCTCAATGGAAGAACTATGGGAAGGACTTAAAGAGGTAAAGAATATAACAACTCCAAAGGAAGAACAATATCAACTAAGTGGACTACCCAGAGCTCCCAGGGACTAAACCACCAACCAAAGAGTATACATGGAGGGAGTTAAGGCTCCAGAGACATATGTAGCAGATGATGGCCTTATCTGACCTCAGTGGGAGGGAGGCTGTTGATCCTGTGGAGGCTTGATGCCCCAGCTTAGGGGAATGCTGGAGCCCTGAGATGGGAGTGGGTGAGTTAGTGAGTGGGAAGAGGAGCACCCTCATAGTGGCAAAGGGGAGAGGGGAGACAAGGGATGGGGTGGGTGTTTGTGGAGAGGTAACCAGGATGGGTGACAGATATCATTAGAAATGTAAATGAATAAAATAATTTTTAAAAAGATGCCTCTTCTCCAGGTATGATGCTTAGATCTTCCAAAGAAATCATAACCTTCTCCTGTCCCCACAGCAGTGCTTTTATATTGTAAATGTATCAAATGGTTAATACAAGGACGAGTTAAGAACTTTCAGGAACTGATCATGTTCCAGAGGAGAAAAGACTTGGCAAGTAAGACTCTAGGAATGAGTTTACTTCAAAATGGATAGTTATAAAAGCTATTGAAATTAATCTATGGACGAGTAAATCCAAATGGCAAATTACAAATAGAGACAAAGATATTTTACATTTTAGCTCTTCCTTTTCACTCTAATAATAGCCTCTCAGAGTAAGATTTTAATGAAAGAAGTAGAGGAAATAAGAACGAAACCCACACACACAAACCCTCACACACATATTATAAAGCATGGAAACCATATTAATTTTAAATATTCATTCAATGAATTATTTAAATCAGTATGTATATGTGTTCCTGTTGGGTGTGCAAGTCTTCATTGTGGACAAAAGAGGGAATCTCATTTCCTGGTTCTGCATTGAAGGTCGCTGTGAGCCACTTATAAGGTGCTTTTTCAGAGGACCAGAGTTAGTTCCCAGAACCCAAATTGGCCAACTTGGAATGTCCTGTAATTTCAGCTCTAGAAAGATTTAATGTCTCTTGTGTCCCTAGGCAGTTGGACACACTTACAGATACCCTCTACAAACCTACATAACTTAAACTAAATATTTCGGATTTAAAAAGTTATCTCTTTAATTCATAAAAATGGACTAATAATTACCCAGATCACTTTCATTATCATTTATATGTTAATGTAACATTTACATTCATATTTTTTCTGCATATGCATGCTGGCTTGATTATCTATGTCTCTTTGTAGATCATGTTGAATATATATGAGAATCATTTCTATTGAGTTTGCTCCAATGCACATTTTGCTCAGTTCTGCAAATCTCAATGTTGCCAAACAGAGCACCCTATGGCAGCTCCCTGGCTGCTACTCTTCCTTTTAAAATAGTAGTATCATTTAAATAAAAGGACTTTGCCAATATTTGATGGAAATTGGAATGAATATTTTATAGACTTTGCAAGAACTTTCAAGGTCTAATTGCTAGAAAATGCATCCATTGAATTTGATGCTGCAATTAGTTGATTTTAGCTCCATTTATAAGATACTATTGCGTGTCATAATAGTTTGCAGCAAGGCAAGGAATATGCAAAATAATATTTAAATCTAATAGGAGGATGATTAAATTATGGCATCTACCCACTTCATATGGTTGTAATAACTTTGCAGAAAAGATACCATTCTTTATTTAAAAAAAAAAATTGAAATCACCTAAATTATGTCCGGTAACATAATTTCCTAACAAAATGTAGTTGAAAGGCACAAAGAAAATATTCAAAGCATTACTTATGCATTGTTCAAAAAATTTAAGTACAAATTAAAATAGTCATTTTTTGTTCAATTATTTTAAGTGAATTCAGTAATATATAATATATATATAATTATATTTATAATATATAAATATATAATAATAAATAATAAATATATAATATATATATAATTATATATAATATATAATATATATATAATTCAGTAATTATATATTAATATAAAGTCAATAATGCTATGAGTTTCCAAAAGAAAACATTTTAGGTAAGAAAAATAAACTCCTCTAGACATACCAAAGAGATTGAGAGAGGTTGTTTATCCAGTTCCAAACACTGTAGCAAAGAAATAAACTCCTCTAGAGAGGGACAACTTCAAGGGCATATCCATTTCAAAGCTTACTTGGAAGTCTTTAAATTCTAATTCTAAGAAGAATGGGTAATTTAAGGAATAAATACTCCACAAGAGATGAGAGGCTTTCAAACGCTCATTCATGTGCTTCTTTTTTTCCCCCAAGGATAGGATCTTTGCTCACTTCAAAGTAAAACTTAGTGGTTATACTAACCCAGCTGGAGGCAGATTAATATTTTGTCTGCCCCATGATCCTTGAATTCATACTTTTAATTTTCTGTTCTCTTTCTATTTATATCAAGTGGAGAGAAGGTACATATGGCTTCTTAGTAGACAAACACTTTGATGAATGTTGTTATTACCTGTGGTACAGGATTACAGCATGGGTGTTCCACAAACATGTGGTCCCTATTTAGAAAGAGGCCTGTATTTCATCAGTAGCTAGCCAGTGCTACAGCAAGGAAATAAAATGAAGAACACCAGCATTCTCCTTAGAAGTCTGATTTTTCCTTATCTAGCCACTGTCTTTCCTTGATATTTAAAATTAAATAAATGACAGAATGATTGCTACAGTAAAAGGTATTTTAAAACACAACTAAATATCATGAAAAATCATCATTTTACTTTAATTTTATACTTCATATATTCATGAAATGTACATGTAATAGTCCCCTTCCTAGCCATTATAACCTGTTTAACAGCTTGTGCTTAGTCACACTTTAAGTTCCTGTTGTCTGCAGAGTAAATAATTTGCTGTATTCATTCTTTGACTAATAACATTTATTACATATCTATTTTAAAAGATTTTAAATATTACTTTTATCATTTTTGTTTAAAATTCATTCACAAATTTTTTTTTACTAATTTATTGTTTACAATATTACAAATATTGCACATCAAGATTTATAAAGTCTATACAATTTTGATAATTTCTTCTATACAGTTGTAATATGCTAGGAGCCAAGCCCAGGAAACTACCTGCTGTCCTAAGAGAATCTCAGGAAATTACCTGCTGTTCTGGAAACCCTAGTCAATACAAAGTTAAGAAAGGATGGTCTCAGTCTCAAGTCTCAGGAACTTAAAGAACATCTGGCATTTCCTGGCAGCTGGTTACAACAATGGGATGGTCTAAGGCAATAAGCATTCAATAGTGGGATAGCCCTAAGCAATGACCCTCACCCAAACTTCCAGGTTTGCTGTATCTTTTAACCTGCACCAGAAATTAAAGTTTCAGAGCTTGATCAGAACTTCAGACTTGCTCTCGTTCTTGGTTCTTGTGTCTCTTGTCCCTTCATTCTTTCACCCCTTCTCTAGGGTCTCATCGAATCCCGTGGACCAGTGGCAGTGACATTCCTTTTATCTAATAAATTATGGTCACTTTAATACAAACTAATTTAAAAATAAATTCAATATATCCCTGTTAGGATGTTTCAATCCACACTGCCAGGAATTTCTTTAAAATGATGCTAAAAATTAGAAGAATTAATGAAATTAAAAGCAGCAAAATATTCAAATTTAGTATGGCTTAAGAGGATTAATTTATTAATAGAATACTACAATCGAAGGTATAAAGGAGCACATACACTAGAAAATGCAAAAACCCTACCCAAAACATAAAATTTAGCATGTTAGCTTCTGTAAAAGAAGATTGTATAAAAAATCTTCAGAGTAAAATTATGTTAGAAATAAGTATTAGGGGGAAATGTGTAAGCATGTAATAATAAATAAATTCAAAAAGAATATCTTTTTTCAAAATTGTTGATAATATTTTGGATTTTATTTTTTATCTTGAAATGCAGGTCTCAAGATTTAAGCTTAAATTCTAGGAGTGGAAGGTAAGAACAAAATCCAAATATTCAGGATTCAAATAATGATAACAAAAGAATGAAACCAACATAGTATTCAAATCATAGATTACAACAAGTAAATACATTAATAGCTGGACAGTATGCATGTATGTTGAGGGAGAGATTAGAATGGAAATTGCTACAGCAATGTTTATACTAAGAATTATCTAGTACACTGTAGAGAAGAGTAGAGGTAGAATAGGAGATAATTGCTCAAGTGTTATGCTGAATCAATAGAGTAGAAAGGATGAGATAATGGATCAACATGAGGAAACAGAATAGAATCATAAGATAATAAGTAGAAATGAATAAAAAGATTAGATCACTGAACTAATGGACACACAGGAATAAAAAAGATTAGAACAATGGACTAATAAATAAAAAGAGCAGCACAATGGGCTAATGGACACACGAAAATAGAGGCTTAGGATAATGGATTGATGGATACATGGAAAGAGTGTATTAGAACACAGAGTTCATTCAAAATACAATGCATCCATTTTTGTTCAGTTTACTGAATGGCCTACTTTATTCCATCATAGTGCTACAGTAAGGAGAAAAAAAAAAAACATGTGGTAGATAGAAGTGGAGAGATGTCCCCTGGTTTGAATGGTACAATAATTCATTTTAATATACATTTGATTTAAAAGCTACATTAGGTATTTAGAAGACAATGACAGCACAAAATGTACAAGAAATATACAAGTATTTTAAAGGGATATGGAGTGCTGAAGACAGCTAATAAAAGAGTTGGCACAGGGGATGATGATCTTCAGCCTGATTTCCCCAAGAAGCAAGCATGAAAACCTTTATAAACATAGCACACAGGAATTCCAAAACAGAACTGGTGCAGGTGAGATGGGTGTATAAATGAGGAAGGTTGCTTAAGGTTCATTTACTGTAGCTTAGCAAGACAGGCCATTGGAGGTCATACCAGATATTTGTAGGCTATGTTGAAGTGAATTTCTTTCTGCTATTAGGTTTCTAATGACAGGAATCACTAAGAACCCAAATGGTGATGAAAATTCTAGATTAAGTGAAAACACAGGGTAGATATGTGCTTGTAATTTGAGTTTGAGATGTGTTTGTTAATTGCGTATGAATTTACCCTTTTAGGAAGTCTTATAGATAATCACAATGTTTAACTGTGGGTCACATAAGGTTAGTGTATATATATACCATCAAGGGCAGAACCTGGTATGTGTATCATGATGCCTAAAGCTTCTTCAGCTTGGAGACCATTTGTAGAATAACAGTTGTAAACCCAACATGAGGTACAGTAAATGCTTTAAGTTTAAGTTGGGGCTCATGTCAATGTTTGTATTATTTATTTATTTATTTACTTATTTATTTATTTATTTATCTATTTACATCCTAAATGCAGTCCCCTCTCAGTCTCCTATCCAAGAGTCCCTCCCTACCCTCTTTCCTTTGCCTCTGAGAGGGTTCCCCTAACTATCCCTCCCAACTCTGGCTCATCAAGTCTCTAAAGGGTTAGGGGCATCATTTCTCACTGAGGCCAGACGAAGCAGCTATGTTCAGGAAGAGATTCTATAATCAGACAACAATTTTAGAGACAGTCTCTGCTCCAGTCGTTAGGAGACCCACATGGGGACTGAGTTGCACATCTTTTATATACATGTCAAGGACTGGGTCCAGGTCCAGCATATGTATGCTCTTTGGTTACATGACTCAGTCTGAGAGCTCCCAGTGGTCCAGATTAGTTGACTCTATTGATCTTCCTATTGAGTTCCTATCCTTCCCCCAGCTTTTTCATAAGAATCTCTGTTCTTCATCCAATATTTGTCTGTGGGTATCTGCATCTGTTTCAGTCAACTACTGGATAAAGCCTCTCAGAGGACAGTTTTCATAGGTTCCTATCTCTGCAAGCATAACAGAGTATCATTAATAGTGTCAGAGATTGGTGCTTGCCCATGGGAAAGAGAGCTAAAGGAACAGTAGAATGAATGGAAATATGCAACTGCCTGCATTGGGAGGTGGAGTGGGACAATCTCTAGGAAGTCCTAGAAATTTGGAATAAAGAAGGCTCAGAGGAGTCAATGATGATGACCACAGCCAAGATGCCTATGTTGATATTTTTTATTTAGTTTACTTTAGTTATTTACAAGGTTCCTGGTAAATCAAGAACAGGTGCTTTCAAGAAAAAGTATAAAGTATAAAGGCATTCAAAATGCTACATTTCTATTATGTTTTTGTAATTGAACTAAAATGATTTTGTTTCCAATTATTTGAAATTTTCAAACACTAAAATTTTGTGATCATCATAAAAATATTCAAAATATGTTTTCTTGCTGGAATTAATATGTTCATTAATTGATGCATGGCTTTTTATTTCAAGAGATACAATGAATATTGTGCTTACATTTTAAAATTGTGTTTATGTGTGTTTGTATATGTATATGTGTATATGCATGTATCCATTTTTGAGTATGTATGTATATGTGTGTTTATGCATATGTATTCCCCACACACACATGTATATGCTCTCTCTTGAACAGATATGCATACAATTTTGGGTGATCGTGCAAAAGTTAAAAAGCTTTGCTTGGTAGTACCAGAGCAATTGCTCTGTTTTCAGACAGCTTCGTTTTTATGAATACTGAAGTAGCATTAGTTTAGCATTGTACTCTAGGGCTTATTTTATATGCAGCATAAAAGCATCTGGGGAAATGATCTTGTTTTTGTATTGCTTATGATAGTCTTGCTAATGATATTAGTAGCAATTTTTCAATTTCAACTGTTACATATATTTGTGTCATGAAGTGATTTTGTCGAGTCATATTGATAAATTTAGTATAAAACTGAAGCCCCGAACATTTTCAGGAAGTTTCTCTCTTGTAATTTAAGCTGATCAAACTTTTGCAGCCCCTGTAACAGAGACTGGGGTGATGGGGAATGCTACAGAAGAAAGAGCACAGAGTGCCAAGGCGCTTGCTTTCACCTGTCACTATAGTAACTGAATGGGGCAATTATGAGTCAGAGAAGAAAGGGAGAAAAGAAGGACCAGGCCAGTGGGAAATGCTCCCAGGGAGGTTCAAGTTTTCACTTCTCCATGGTCAAAATACACTTCATTTTGGTCATATTAAAAAAATAGAAAAATGATGGGGCACTACATGTTGAAGATTTCCATAAATGAAAAAATGTACATCTAACAATCACTTAGTCATGCTTAATTTACATATTAATACAAAATAATAAAATGTTACTAAAAAATTACTTTGGATTCTCTGGAATATTACTATATAACTTTTGTTTGCACTGTGTGTGTGTGTGTGTGTGTGTGTGTGTGTCTGTGTCTGTGCACATGCATACACGAGTGTATCTGTTTGTCTGTGTGTGTACATATCAAGTGTGTGCAGGTGACTGTGAAGACCTGGAGTTGTCAGATCCCATGAAACTGAAATTCTGGGTAGTTGTTGTATGTCTCTTGAGGTGGGTGTTTAATAACCAGACTTAGTCCTCTGGAAGTGAAGCAAACTCTATTAACCTCTGAGTCATCTCTCCAGCTCTGGTACTATTAAGGCATCCATAATGTAATCAAAACAACCTGCAGATGATCTCCACTTTTTGTGAGTAACATTGACCATTTTTCTTCTCATTTTATGGGAATGCTAACTTGTCCTTTGTTGTTATGATTTAATGTTTACTCTGAACTGTTTGTGTTGAGTACTTGTTGACAAGCAATTTTGATAGCTTTTGGGCCATAGAGGTGCTGGCATCAGGAATGCATTAGTCTATCCTTGATCTAGTAGGGAATAGAATTGTGGGTGTGGCTTGTTTTAAGAGAGCTCTCTCTGTCAAACTTGGTGTGCTTCATGTGATTCTGTGCTCATTCTGTTCTCATTGCTATGGCAAAACCAAAACCAAACCCCAACAGAAGGAGATAAAAAAAAAAAAGTGTTCCAGCTCATATCTGCTGCTGTAGTGAAATATTCTGATAAAAGTAATGGGTTTATTTTTGTTCAAGATTCCAGTTTATTGTCTATCGTTATGAGAAATTGAAACAGGCACTTGAAGTAACTAGTCCTATTCATTCTGGTATACAGCCCATTCCACACAATCCAGGACGAAGACCATACCATGGCACTAACAACATTCAGACGGGACATTCTCAACCTGACTAAACTAAATTTCACACAAACATGCTCTGACGGCAGCTTGATCTACGCAAGTTCTCATTGACAGTCTCTTCCCAGGTAATGCTGAATTGTTTTACATTGACAATTACTGTCTCAGGATGTAAAGATGAGATGTATCCTGGCTAACATTTTGATGAGCTATAATCTCTCAAGAGAGATTAGGAATGGTGTCTTGAATATGCAGCTCTGCTTCTTCAGGTTTTTCTACCTTGAGGTTCCAGAACAAGGGTCAGATTATAAACTCCCAAAGTTTACAGCCTCCTGTCCATCGTCTTCAAGCAAGCATAGTCTGTCAAATATTCCATGCCTTCCCAATTAGCAGCATAAGACAAAGATGAAGTGTCCAAATGTATAAACCTATAGGGGTTATACACAACTGATGTTCCGTCATGTTACACTGCAGAACAAAAGCCTTGCTAGATGCCAGCATTATGCTATGGGATTTCCTGGCTTGCTCAAACATGAGCTAAACAAATCTCTATTCTTAACAAATCCATCCATCTCAAACATTGTCAAAATACTGAATACTAAAAGGATATTATTCCCTCAACTCATTTAAGTTTTTCAGTCATAGTTCAGATAGGAACACCACATTGTTTATTTTTATATAAAGCCAATCATTCAAGAAGTCACTTGATCAAATACAGGGTTTCGTCAAATGAGATTGGTGTGCATGTGTGTGTGTGTGGTGTGTGGTGTGTGTGTGGTGTGCGTGTGGTGTGTGTGTGTGGTGTAGGGAAAAAAGAATAGCAGGATTATAATGAGAGGTATTTCTAAGTTACTGCTTATCAATAGAGTTTTACAGTTCACACACACACACACACACAAGCTAGAACAGAATATTTCTAAGTTATGGTATATAAAGGCCCTGTGTATTTCAATAGCATTTGTTCACTGACATATATCAAACCTGTATGTCCAATTTCAAATTCTTCTTTTCCTCACTGTTGTTAAATACTGCTCTGTATACTTCCAGATTTTATGTTCTGTTCTACCTGCTGGACTTTACATCTACAATCATTGTGTTTGTATCCCTCTCAATGAACTCATCACCATTTCACATATTTAAATATTTACTTCCCCAGTCTCTTCAATATAATGCAAATTCTGTTCCCTGGTGCTGTGATGGTAATTCCTTCATAAAATAAGAGAATATCTTGTAAATATCAAACGAATGTGATCTTGATATAAATTATTTAACTGTGAGTTTAAGCCAACATTTTGTAAAGCAGGTATATCATTAAAACACATAATTTACTACCTCATAAAGATTAATGCAATATTTCAAATATATTTGTGAGCTGTTAATTTAATTACTTCCTTTGAGATAGTATATAAAAAGGTTAATGTTGTATTAAAATACCTGGAGTTCAAGTTCATGATCCTTTAAGCTTTAAATGATTATATGTTTAACTAATCTTTTTGAATGTTTTAATTTGAGGTTGATTAGCCTATGCAGTTCTATTGAGGGTAAATATTTCATGTTTCTCTCTGTGCTATTGATTATAAAAAGAGTTGTACTGATTGCTTCCAGTTTACTATATTGTTTTTATACATTGCCACTGTCACTGATTGTTTTAAGTCATAGGTCACATTGCACCAAGCGTAGCATTTGAATTTTGAATTACCTTTATAAAGAAATGTTGCTTACCTATGGGTAAGTCAGCACAGATATACTATGCTAGATTGTTGATAATCTTAACATCTGTAGTAAACTTCATACTTTCAGAGTTGGTGTCTTTTAATATTGTTTATCCTTTGTTTAATCATTTAATGAGAATAAATAAAAATATAGTTATAAATTATATATATATATATATATATATATATATATATATATATATATATATATGGAGAGAAGAGAGAGAGAGAGAGAGAGAGAGAGAGAGAGAGCTGCAAACTAACTCCAGTCTTCTGAAAGAGAAGGATGCCCTCTAATATTGAGGTTGAGGTATTTCTCAAGCTCTTTTTCTTTTAAACATTTTATTGCTTCCTTTTGAATTTCACATCATGTACTCCAATACCAATGTTGTTGCCGTGTGTGATAGAGATTCTCTAGATGTGATTCTATAAGACCAGCTGCTGTATGAACTCCAGTAGTTTGTAGACAGGGTATATAGATGCTCAGTTGAGCCAAATCAATGCCCTGGATCTTGGCCTAAAATGTATCTCAGCTGGTTCGCGAGTCAATTCTCCAGCATCCACACCACCATGTCAAGTTCTCTTGCCTTGCCTTGGCTGGCACATCCAATTCTGTTCAGTCAGCAAGGAGCAGAATCATTTCTCTCAAGTGCCCACAGGACTGGCTCATCCCAGCACATGCCATCAGATTGAATACCATCTATTGTGGTATTCAAGCAACCTGCAGAGCCTGCTCTGAGGCCACAAGTGAGGGGCAGGGAAACCTTTCCTGCTCTCATGATCTCACTGCAACTGGTAAGGAAAAAAGGGAAGGGGAAGGGATCTCTCCTCGTCCCTCCCTCCACCACACAGCAGACAAATCGCTCCATCTGTTAATGTGCATTTTCACTTCAGGCTTTGTACACGTTAATGGGGATACCATGTGATAATACAGTGATACGTGTATAAGGTGTACCACTTACATGTGGCTAAACAATATCTACCTTCTCACAGACTTAACAGTTATTCATTGTAACCCTTGAAATACTTTTAATGATATTTGTTTCATGTGTCTTACATGTGCATTTTACTGATTAGCACAGTGAAATCACCTATTTCAATCTAATTACAAGTTGTCCTTATTGTTCAGTTTTAACTCTTCCCTATAACTTGTCTTTCGGTCACATACTCAGATAAGCATAGGTATACTTTTACTCTCATTGTTGTCAGCTTTTCTTTGTTTTTGTTAGTTTGGTTTTTTTTTTTTTTTTTGAGTAAGTTTCTATAATGTTTGTTTTACTTTGAATGGATTATACCCTTTAACATAATACTATCCAGATTTGTCTCTGATGTGACAGTGACACGAAGGATTTCATTGCCTTCATGACTGAGTAGTATACCACTCTATATGAGCACCACAGTTTGTTTATCTGCTCATCCAATGGAGTTCTTTTTGGCAGTTCAATTCTAGAAAATTTGATATAAAGAAACAATTAATATGAAGGTGCTGTGGCAGCTATGACACTGATTTCATGTCTTTGACACTGGAAAAGATACATGCAAGTAACAAGTTTAGTCTATGGATTTCAATGCCTAATTTTTTTCCTTGCATTTCTAGGTTATTTTTCAAGAGGTTATTACTTAAATTTAGGTGTATATACAATTCTGAGTCATTATTTTTAATGTGAGATATCTAGATTGATTCTTCTTCAGGTAGGTGATCAATTTGTTCTCCTTTTATGTGTTGTAGAACTTTTTGAAAAAACTCAATTGGCTATAGGTCTGTGTATATGTGCTCATCCATGCATATGCAGTGGTGTGTGTGTGTATTTGAATGTTTGTGGAGAAACTAGAAATCTACCTGGAGTGATGTTTACTCTATGATGTCTTCAATAATTTGTATGATATATATTGCCACTCATGTGACCCTATTTTCATTTACCAAATGGATATTTATTAAATTACTTAATATACATCTTAAGTAAATTGTTATATTGACGGTGTTAAAATATTAAGTTGTTGAAACATTTGAAAATATTATAAGCTGTATCTGAGAAATGGCTGAAATTAACCTAGTCATAACATTCTAATGCAGTAAGTAAAAATCTAGTGCAAATTCTGAAAATTAAAGATGAAAAATAAAATATAACATTTATAAGTTATTGAAAACTTTTAGAATTCTTCTATTTTATATAAATTTATTCTAATATATTTTGTCCCAATGAGGCTGTGTCCATAATTTAAAGTAAAGACATATTAAGTATAAATTTCAAAATGCTCTACTTTTTACAGGTATGTGCCAATTAAAAAATGCAATTAAAATGTTAGGTGTTTACAAAAGTAATAGTGAACTATTACTTATGAGGAGTTTGCAGCCACTGGATAGCAAGGCTTTAACAGAGATAAGTTCAAACCAAATTTTTAAATCAGTATGACTTTGGATTAAAGAGATATGGGCTGATGACCATTACAAAGAAGAGCACTGTTTGGCTATTGGGAATTAATAAAAATTTGGTATCTTCTACCAAATATATCTGTGCTGTCTTTTCATCTATTTTTACTCTCCAAACATTTTCTATTTCTATAACCTCTTCTCTGCTCTTCATTGCTGGTACCATTTATTCTCTTTAGCACGAGAACTAACATGGACCCCTGTCAGTTCCTAGATTAAGACATATAATCTGTATTTGAAAAACAAGCACAGGCCACTTTCATGAAATTATTATTACACAAGTAAAACCTGAGATGAAAGAACATAATGAAGGTTGAAGACTCAGAAGTAAAAGCTGAAACTAAATTACTATCAGAAAACCAAGAAACATTGTATGTTTTAATTTACAAATGTGTTTCTCCTGAGTTGGAATTACTACAGATAACCAAAAACTCTCTTCATTATTTCTATACATATTCTATCAGCCTTTCCCCTCTCCACAGGAGACATCTCCTAGATTTCATTGCATCCCTCTCCCTTTGATAAAGATAATAATTGTACATATAAGTAAAGAAACATTTATCATTAAGAAATTTTGGGTTTGTGTATTTTCTGCCCTCAAGTTAATTAGTGATCCTATCACAGGAAACTCTATAAAAGCAGAAGGAAAAAAAAACTGATGTAGTAAAATACAAAACAGAACAGGATATAAACAATTTTAAATAAGTCTGCATCTTATTAAAAACTATAATTTCAAACTAATTAAAATAAAATGATGAGAATATTTTTCTCTTTCAAAATATCAGTATAAAATGGATTATGTGTAAATTATCTAATGGTGCTCTTTGTGGATATGTGCTTATAAATATTGATGTCTTCCCTTTTTCTTAATTAACTATGCATATACTACCTTAATTTCAACACAGATATTCATAGGTTATCATCAGCTGTGATTATTATTCTGTCGTGGAACCATTTTAATTTCAAAACTTACTCTCCCGTTACTGAAGTTTGAACATTGGACACCATGTTACACTTAATTTCAATCTCCTGATATTTGAGAACATCGTAAGAAACAATTCAGTGAACATCCAGTAAGATCCACATGGTTCACATTAACACAATCAAGTTAGAGAATTTTCTTTGCAGGAAATCCTGTTCTTTTGCAACAGAATGAATTACAATAAGTTCGAAGTACTGTGAGATCAAAGGCCCTTAACATTTTGTGTAGCTGTTAGGCATAATAAATTTCCACATGCAACAAGTCCTTGAGGTTCGTGTGTACATAAAAATGTTCATTAATACTGCAGAAAACATGACTTGGGAGTAAAAAAATAGATGCAGTGATCCAAGGCTAGGATGAATAAAGATGGTAATATTATAAAAGGTTTTCTGAACAAGGAAAACTGTGGACAATCATGTAGAACATATAAAACATGTTTTATGAAACATTACATAGCATGGAGCATACTATTACCACAACAAAAGAGATCTTAAAGGAAGAAAACAATCACCAAAGAATATATTTTTATCAATGAAGCATTGGGTAATTTTAAGCAACAGAATAAAATTTGGCTATTACAACATAACCATATACAAAATACTAGTTTAAATGGACCGTTATTTAATGAATAAATAAAGCAAAGTGAAGAAAATTTTGAAATACATATATTGTGACTCTCTATGGCTTTGATGCAGTCAAAATTTTGTCTCAGATATGATGCCAAATTCATAAGAAAAAAAAATCCTGAAAGACAGACAAAATGGATAACATTAAACTTTGTCTCATCATAGCAAATAGAAGAGCAAGGACTAAATAAATAGAAGACCGAAAAATGGCATGTTGTGAGAAATGTGAACCAGCAGTCAGCGCTAGTGAAAATGTGAATTGTAGTCCTTGGTTGTGAAGCAGACAGCAACGTTTTCAGATGCCTAAATACAATGAATTGCATCACAATGCAATTATATTCCCGGATGTATTATGAAGAGAAATAAAAACAGACAATAAGTATTCTCTTTATTTTTGTTACTGTTTTATCATTGATTTGTTTGCTTTTCTTTTTTTGAACTGGGATCCTTTTTATGACCTAGTACTGCCTTGAAATAACCTTTAGGCCTTCTTGCTTTTCAATCCGTAAATTCTTCTAATTCAACTGACACTAGAATTACAAATGTGTTCAAGCACTAAGTAATTTTTTTCCATACAGAAACATGAGTGCTAAAACTTCTGAGTTCAGTGTTTGTGATAGATAAGGACTAGATTCATCAATGCATCAACAAATCATAGATATAGTATTTTGTGCTCATAAAATGGGCAATATTCTTCAGGTAAATGATTGAAACATTCTCCAATGTAGTTAAAATTAGAATATCTTGACAAAGAGGCCACTCAAAAAGAACATAAGCTGAATTCAATTTATGTGAGATTTTGGAACATGGAAATCATGCAAGTCTTAAAGTACAGACAGTGTTTTATAGTATAAAGTCTTACACCTGTAGCCCACGGATTTTCTTCCTCACCTTTATTTATTTGATAGATTTGTGCCTTTAAAAGTAAATATATTTATCTGTGTGTGTGTGTGTGTGTGTGTGTCCATGTGTGCTCACTTGAAGAACAGCAGAGACAACTTGCATGTGAGGTCATCAGTCTTTGTACACCTTGTTATTTGATAGGATCTGTCATAGGCCTACAGTCTCGTCTGGTTGGGTGGTGAGTCCCAGGAAGTGAACCTGTCTCTGCCTTCATAACACTGGGATTATAAGCAAATACCACCATGATTGATTTACTTCATGTGGAGTCTAGAGATCAAATTCAAACTTTGATGGCACATACTTTATGGGTAGAGATATCTGCAAAGACCTGGAAAAGCTGTAATTACTATTTGTTTTATTAACCCTTGTAAAATGTTTCAACTGTGAATGTTTTTACACAAATTATTCTTTATTTCTGAAACTCTTTTTGACATTTTTGTTAATTTTCATAATTTCATAGTATGTCCACAACAGCAAAAAAATAAAGCTCATTTAATAGAGTGATGCTAGCAACTATACTTTTCTGTAAGTTTTTAATTGAAATAGACTTACATAAATCCCCTGCCTCCCATTCCTTCGTCTATCCTAGACTAAGAACTACAGGTAATGGCTATGTAAGAATGGATAATTAAAACCTTTTAGAAATAAAAGGTTGATAATTTTAAAGGGCACTAACTCAATCAAATGAATGAAAATATATTTCAACAAAATATGTGAGGGTTTCTTAAAATCAGTTTTGCTTTTCACACCTCTGATTATTTCAATACAAAAAATTTCAGTAGATTATATCCTTATCCTTTTAATTACACCTGTAAATGAACTTCATCTGAGTTTATCACATTTTCAGTTACTAGGTGTTAGTATTTTGAAATCATTTATCATTGATATGAAGTATTTCTACAAAAGTAGAATATAATAATCATTTTTATTATTCCTTGGCATATAACTTTTTTCACAGTTATAATTTTCTGGTATCTTTATAACTAATTATAACTTCAATGAGTCTATTAGATTAATCATTGCATGTGTGTCTCTGTAAATGCCATCACAGAGATTACACCTAATAGGAAGACATGACTTTTTTTCATAATCAAAGCCATCATTTTACAAATCTTCAATTGATTTTGTATGGAAATATTTCGAATTGTCTTAACCACTCCATCCCAGATCTTCTAAGCATTGGCATCACTATTTTGAAAATACAGAATTTAAATCACTTACACATATACTACGAATGCATTTATAGATAATGTATTATAAAATTTATTCAGTATAATTAATGTGAAATGTGTGCTAAGTTATATGCTTTACTCAACATTTTAATTTTAAAACTCTTGTAAGTGCCACTTACCAATTAAAATTAATCCTATATTTAATGTATCATTTGCAATTCAAAAGCAGAAAATTGCAAAATACTAGGAAAACCTGTATAGAAAATAATAATTAAAGAGCTAGTAAAAGCAACAGAAATAAAGTACTGATAAATGTTATTTCATGTAAGAGAAATGTCACTTGCATGAGTATATAGAGTTGTCGCTGTTCAGTTAAAACCACAGCCAAGGCAAATGCTTTAAGTAAGTGATGGTTGAGCATCAAGTGACACTGTTGGTGACATCACTTCCAGATGATGTTTTATAAAGGACTATAACAACCTGGCATCTTTGTGCCAGCGGACATCCCCTCAGGAATATCAGGTTTCAAGATTATATGCATACTTATAACAGGAGCTCAGCATGCTGACTTATCTTCCAGTCCAAATTACATTTGTAGAAAATTTATTTTGAAAATATGGGAAAAATACATAAAATGAACAGGGGTTTTAGGATAGTGAACTATGATATCCACTCAGTTTAGTAACCGATTCCAAATCACTCCATGTTAAACTGTTTAATTAACAGAAACAAAATGGAAAAAAAAAACCACCCAATTCTAGCAGGTGGCTATGAAAAGGCTAAAGGAAAAGAAATTGCTCATCACCTGTCCTGTCCTGCAGGGCATTAAACAGGGGTCCGGGAGATCACCTGAAAGAGAACGTGGGGGACAGACCAAAGCAAAGAAGGCAATCTGTCTATAGTCTGATCAAATCTCCATTTTTACTTTTTCACACACAAGTTATATACACAAAAAGGCAGGATGTGGGGAAGGGGATGACACAGGAGCATAGGTGTTCAGGGTGAGTACAGATATCTTCCAGAACAGAGTGTCAGCTGGGTGAAGGTTCAGGGGACAGATCACTATGAATCTGCCTATGATTCACTTGTTCTTATGTAAGTCAGTACTATCCACCAAGGCTACCTATCTACAAAGTCTGTGACAATTCAGCCTGGCAATTTTCCACCAAAGCTGCTTGTTTACAATAGCTTTTAGTCATCTGTTTCAGTATTTTTTCCACAGAGACCCAAGACTGTGTTAGCAGGCATGTATGTCAGGCCTATTGCTGATTTTAGGCCTTCAGTGTATAAGCAGGGCTGCCCCTGACAATCACCCATGCCAATATGCCCTGGGGAGCAAAAGTTATGGTCACTTAACTGGCTATATTAATTATTTTTGGGGATACATCTAAAAAGATTCACCTATTTAAATGAAAATAAAGATAACACAGACAGAACTTGTATTCAGTAATAAAATATAAGCAACCAGCAACAACCAAACTCCTAGAGAAAGTGAACAAATAATACTCAAACAAAGCTAAATCTATTTGTTTATAAGAATACATAAAGGCATTTAACTTTGCTTGCTTAAGCCATTTGAGGTTTTGTTTTTTCCCCTGTCATTCCATTTTTCTAATTTATTTTACTTGCCCTTGGGCTTTCTTTTGCTTGTGTATGCTCAAAAAAGGAAAAGAAAAGAACTCAGATGTGGTTTTTTTTCCACATGTAAAGCCAATTCTACAGATGCATACTTATTCTTTCTAACTAGTATTTTACAGTTTTGACTTTTCTATTATGCATGTAAAGCATAATACATGTATGTATATACATGTTACTTTTTAGATTGTACTTTTAAACAATTAACTTTCTGTTATTCCTCCATGCCGATCTCTACAGATGACCACATACATCCTAAGATATGCACATGATGCCACAGGCCATGTCCAGGCCATGCAGATTCTGGTTGAACACCCAGGTCTAGACATCCTTCCAGCTCTCAGGCCCTAGGTATTCCCTACAATTGTCACTTGTAACTTTTATCTTAAAATATCCTCTAATCTTGTCTCTTTACCAATTGAGATGGAAAATCATCTCACAGATACGATTGAAGATGTCAAGCAGTATCCCTGCTCACTCTGGCTTACTTTTGGGCTACCAGGAAGCTTTATCCTAATAAACTGCTTTTTTTATAAATTACTCCCATGACCTAAGCAACTGTTTACTATGCCATTGTTGGAATCATCAAAAATGGTAATAGTTTCTGAATATGTATTTTAAAAATATCAACCTTTTATATTTTCTGTTTCTGTTAAATGAAAGAGCTTTCTGAATTCAGTAGTGAATGTCTTAAATATGTAAGTGATATTTGTATTATAGTCTATAGTGTTTTGATGCCTGTAGGTAAAAATCTTCCCATATGTTTCCTGGATGTAAAAAAAACCTAACCAACTTGAAATTTATCAGAGAGCACTTTCTGGATTCTGTAAAGAAATTTAGAAGTTTCTGAATGTAGAGCAAAACCTGACATTCATTCTGAAATTACTATGTCTTTTTTCAAGGACATTATTTAGTAAATTCCCAATGACTATGATTTTTCTTCTTTCAAAGACAAAGGTTTGGATGTTCTACATGACTATTAAAAAAGAAATTCATGGTAGCAATCCATGATTTTTTTTTTTTTTTTTTTGCTTTAGATAAAGAATAGCTAATTGCTTATTTGTACTAGATGAATTTCTCTAAAATTTTTCTTGTAGCAGTTTCCCTCTAAAACCAGAAAGGTAAAATGGCCAATAATTGTTAAGCTGTAAATGGCTATGGATAACTTGCAAATAGGAGAAAACAAAAAAAGCAATAAAATTTAAAATAAAATATTCTCACCCTCTCCCTCTCCCTCTCCCTCTCCCTCTCCCTCTCCCTCTCCCTCTCCCTCTCCCTCTCCCTCTCCCTCTCCCTCTCCCTCTCCTCTCCCTCTCCTCTCCCTCTCCCTCTCCCTCTCCTCCCTCTCCCTCTCCCTCTCCCTCTCCTCTAATTTCCCCCTATCTTATGTGTGCGTGTGTGTTTAATATGTGCTTGCTTGTGTATATGTGTATAGTATGAGGTACACATGCATGTGTTTGGAGAACAGAGTACAACAACCTTGGGCATCATTTTTATTGAGGCACAGTACACTATACATGTTCAGACAACGTCTTCTCTTAGGACCTCCAATTGATTAGATAGGCTACACTAGTTAACCTGGAAGACTGAAGGAAGTGTCTCATCCACCACTTCAGTGCTAGGACAACAGCTATGCATCACCTTTCATGAGATTCTGATAGTTCATCTAGGTCTTCATGTTGCCACTGTAAGCATTTCATTGTATAAGCTAATTCAACAACCCAAGAAGAAATTTAAATGTTATTTTTTTTTTATATTACTACCAGTAGACAACTATTTAGATGTGTGCCTCATATTTAATTTTCTTTTTTTTAATTTATATATTTGTATGCCTGTTATGTGGTTAAAATGGCTCTACAATGTCCATGACCTAATACACATAATCTGAAAATATATTGGTTTCAATTTAATTATTTTGTGTGTGCATTTGCATGTGTATGGTTGTACATAAGCAATAATGCCCAAGAGAAGCCTAAAGGACAACCTTCAATAGCTCTTTCTCTGGTATCTCCCTTAGGTTTCTAGAATTGGAAGTTAGCATGCTTATCTTTTGAGCCACCTCAAATCTCCATATATGCCGCTTTCTGTGATAAATGGACTTTGTATTTGTAACCACATTGAGGATATCACTTACACTGTTTTGTGGATGGTTCCTCTGTGTGTCCATTGTTATAATAAGACATGACAAACATAAAGCACACAGGCCAGAGAAGGAAATATGGGGCAGAGTAGGCAGTGTTCAAGAAATGCTGTGTCAATTTTGGTAAATATGGAAGAGGGGCCATATGTTGAAAATGCAGTAAACTGTACAGTCTAATAAATAGAAGGAAATTGATTGTCTCCTCTTGAATTCAGACACAATACAGCCTGACTTTTCTTTATAGTTCTGTCCTGATGGACTATGAGGTAGTACATTTTGGTTGTTTAAAGCTCTAACCCCATATTAACCCATATATCATTATAGTAAAAAATATGAAGCTGTTTACAAATATATGCATATATGTCTATTCATATGTGTTTTAAAGTGTATGTAAATGGATACATAACACCTTTACAGAGTTTAAACACAAGAGAAAAAAATAGAATAACATAGAATTGTTTTCCTATAGACTTACAAACTATTTTCTTACAGTCTTCTTTTCACACTGACTATAAATGGTGTAGGAGTCCCAGAACATTTCAACCATGTCTGGTTTAAGAAAGAAAAAGTGGGATTGTCATATTGCAGAGAGAATATCTATAGTACACTGGCTGAAGGATAATTTGCATTAAGCTATGCTTTAACCGATTTAACTGATTTAACCATTAGTTTTCTAATTTCAAATTATAATTTTAAAAAAGGTACATAATAGATAACAAAAAGTATTCTTGAATAAGTGAGTAGAAAAAGAAGCCTCATAGCATTAGAAACAACCTCTTTAGTTTTAAAATTAATTTTGACTGGAAAGATAATGGAATGGTTAAGAGCCCTTGTTGCATTTACCAAGACCTGTCTTCAATTATCTGCACACACATAATAATCCACAATCATCCATTTATCTAGTTTCAGGGAATCTGATGTTCTCTTCTGACTTTTGACCAAGTATACATGCAGACAAAATACTAGAACGTCATATAATATAAATAAGCAAATAACAATAAATTAAACTAAAATTAAAAGTTAATGTGTTTTTCTGTGTCATGTGATTGTGCTGCTCAGTTTTATTGTCAATTTGTCACATGCTAGAATTATCTGGTAATAAGGAACTATAATTGAAGAAAAATTTTTTCAGAGTGTCTGTGACTTGTCTGTGAGGAATTGTCTTGATGTATGATAGTGTGGTTGGGCCCATCGCTCTGTGGATGACACTGTCCTTCCTAGGCAAGAGGACATTGGCTCTTCCTGAAAACTAGCTGACCATGAGTCAGGAAGCAACCAAATAAGAAACATTTTCCATGTTTTTGGCTTTAGTTCCTGTTTGAGATTCTGTCAGGAAACTTTTGGTCATGGTATTTATCACAGCACACAAAATTTAAAAAGAAAATAACTGTATTCAAAAGAATTTCTTGAAAAATCTTCCTCTTTTACTAAACTGAATTATTTTCTATTTTAATGTTTTTACATTAGTTTTGGCTTTACTTATATATTCTTTTCATTGTCATTTTGTATATTTGTGGACATTTCAAAAGGATAGTTTCTGAACTCAATCATGGTTGAGAATAGATTCCATGTTATGGAATCCAGACTATGCACCTGGCTCAGAAGTTTCTAAACAAAGATTTCTACCTCAGACATTCTAAGTATAATGTTATTTTTATTTTGATTTGATAAATGAAAGTTTGATTCTTTTCCAAAACTATTATTGTGATCGATTTATAATTTACTAATCTATTGTGTTTAGCAATACTGTAATTGTCAGAGGAATTACCTTAGTTAAGTTTCTATTGCTGTGATGAGACACCATGAGTAAGGCAACTGATTTAAATACCAATGTGATTAACTTTTTTACATTCTAAGAATGGTAAAGTCCCTGATATCAGAACAAGGGTATGGCATTTGTGTGGGAAAAAACACCCGTGGGCTGGCCCTGGACTTGGGCCCATCCCAGAACCACAGTGGAAGTGGCCTGTGGGGGACACAGTGTCACAGGTGGCCTGTGGACTGTGGCGGAGGATCCCGGGGGCTTTTCCTGCAAGTAGGTTTCCACATACATGAGAAAGTCTAAGCTTCCAGAGGCTGGAAGTTTGTTGTCAGTAGGCCCAGAAGACACGTGGAGTCCAAGAGATTAAAGCTTTATTGTCTATGACAAGATAGTTGGATCTGGATGTGATGCACCCCCCCCCCACCAAGAGCCTGGAGAGAGCTGGCTTATATAGAGGGTGGGAAGGAGGAGGGACCATCGAGGACTAACTTAATTATCTATGCCCCCTGGCCTCATTAATATGTAAATCTCTCGAGGCAAATGCCTGTTAGTCACGCCCTATATCTGTGTCTTATGTGACTGATGGTACAGGTTAAATGGAGATTAGACCGAGTGTCAGGGCCCTGGGTTCTGGAGGCATGGCCAAACACCTGCAGTCTCAGGTCCCAGGCCCATGCTAACCCAAGATGCCCTTCTACAGATCGACACATTTCAACACCTCAGAGTTTATATCATCCTCTCCAAGTAAGAGGCACTTAGATAAGTAACAGTAGTAGAGTAAATCCTCTGAAAGCCCACAGACAGGGACACACTTCCTCCAACAAGGCCATACTGCTAACTCCTTCGCAAACAGTTCCACTAGCTGGAAATCATGGTTTCACATAGATAAACTTAAGAGAACTGTTCTCATTCAAGTCACAATAGAAATATAGAATTTGCTTTATTGTGCTCATTGCCTTGATATCCAAATGAAAAAGTATGTGAATTTTAAAAATCATTATAGATTACAGTAGCATGGCATCAGAAATCTGAAGATGTTGGTAATTCCGCAGTTCTTAGAATCTCAACTTTATTGTTTCTGTAGTTGACACTGAAAATGACAATTTTAAAGTTTTCATATAAAATGCATTTTATTAGATAATAAGTATTTGTAAATATGGAATTATAAGAATTTAAAATATATAAAAACATTTGAATCCTTACTTTTGTACTTAGTTTTAATATCAAAGATGAAGGCTGTTTGTATCAACCGGGGTATTTTTCATTACTGCTAATATTCAGTGTCCTGCAGATAAACAGTTGATTAGTTCAAATTGAAATAAGCTACTGCCTGATTTTTAACTTCTTATGTATTTGTTTGTCAGGAAATCTACCCATCAGATTACATAGTGATAGCTATATGTGTATTCTAGTTGTTGTTGCTCAAAATAAGCTATAACTTTGTAAACTCCTGTAGCTCCAATAAGCTTAAGCTTGTAGTGAATTCTGTTATGCATTAACAGTTTGTATATAAAAATTGTTGTATTGCAAAAGCATGTGGTGAAAACGTCATGTAGGCCAACATGTTGTATGATCTTCCTTAATGTTTCTCAATAATCTAGTTCTTAAGTATCAACCTGATTTCAATTTGTAACACGGAATGTCTTCTGAGCTTTTAGTAATATCATATTACAAAAGGATTGTCAATATATAAAATTTATAGCAACGTGTTCCTCAATTAGTGTGTAATTTTCTGTTTGTTTTCAAAGACTTAACTATAATAACAATAGACATATTTACTATATAACCTCATGTCAGAGTTAATGAGGATCATATTTACCTACCTGAAAATGCAAAACATTTCTTGCTTCTCCTTAGATTGTGCAAGCAAATCTTAGGGAATTATATAAAACCATGTCCAAACAGGATGACGGTCAGGTTTTGAAGTGTCAATTCTCTAATAGTATTTCAAAGTAGTATTAATTTCATCAAAATCAAAACAAGTTTTATACTGTTCCAAACTGAGTGCCTTTTGACCACAGCCTTCATTCTAAAAAAATAAAAATAAATAAAAATTAAAAACAAAACTAATAAAATTCTACAATTTCTATTATTTGTTTACTTTTTCATAAATTCTTAATAATGACAATTTGTTGTTAAGTACATTTGTTTGATCTGTTTTGCATGGATTTCTTTTGCTTCATTAACATATTTTCCCAGAGTTGTGAATTATGGTTTCTCTTTTAACTTTTTTTTTTTTTTTTTTTTTTTTGGGATAGGGTTTCTCTTTGTAGTCCTGGCTGTCCTGGAACTCACTCTGTAGACCAGACTGGCCTCAAACTCAGAAATCTGCCTGCCTCTGCCTCCCAAGTGCTGGGATCAAAGGCGTGCGCCACCACTGCCCGGCGAAATACGGTTTCTAAATTTTTATCTTAATTGATCCGTGCTTCAACCCATATCAAAATACAATAGAATTTTTTTCAGAATTAACATTCAATACTGAATCAAAATACTAGATCATGTCTACTTTTTAGATCATGTCTACTTTTTACCTATGTCTTTACACCACTCTCTTAACTTAAATCAAGTCTTAGATGGTAAATCAGCAAATGTATCTAAATAGAGCTTCAGTCAGTATAAAACACACACATGACTTTCTGTCATCCACATTTTGTTGTTGATCCATGGAAGCAGACTAAAAGTGAGTACTATATTCTTACTAAAAGATTGCAGATAATGATGAAATTAATTGTTAATATTAATTCAAAAGAAAAGAGAAACATGATTATATTTATAAGGATATATATATATATATATATATATATATATATATTTTTTTTTTTTTTTTTTTTTTAAGGTTTTCGAGACAGGATTTCTCTGTGTAGCCCTGGCTGTCCTGGAACTCACTCTGTAGACCAGGCTGCCTCGAACTCAGAAATCTGCCTGCTTCTGCCTCCCAAGTGCTAGGATTAAAGGCGTGTGCCACCACTGCCCGGCAAGGAAATATTTTTTTAAGATTTAGAAAAATGAGCATTCATAAAGATCCATAGTGTTAAAAGACAAATATCTCTACTAATTTCAGAGAATAATCATAATATGGAGGTATTAAATCATGGATTTGAATTTGTAAGATATATCATTAAGAATACGTTTGAAACTCATACTCAGACATTGTGCAGAGAGGCAAAATTGGAGGTCTCCATTGGGACGCTCCTCTCAAAGATAAAGGAATCCTATGGAAAAGAAGGAAGAAAGATTGTAGGAGTCAGTAAATGAAGGACAAAAGGATCAATCATATATCCCACCAAATCAACTAAGCAGGGCTCCTATGTGCTCCCAGAGACTGAAGCAGAAACCACAGGGCCTACACGGGTCTGCATCGTGTCCTTTGTGTACATATATGGCTCTTAGCTTGATGTTCCCATGAGACTCCTAACAGAAGGACGTAGTGTATTTCTAACTATTTTACCTGTTCTTGGGACTCATTTCCTCCTAATGCATTGCCTTGTCTTAGTGTATATTGTTTTGTCATGTCTGGCCATAGTCTCTTAGAGGCCTGCTCTTTTCTGAAGAGAAGACAGACAGAGACTTTATCAGGAGGAAAGGAGAACCCACTATTTTAATTTTGGCATTTATTATGCTTTATTTAATTGAAAACAATTTTTGATATGTTTTAATCATGCTTTCCTGCCTCCTAATTTGTCCCACATCCTTTCAACCTCTCTATCTACTCAACTTCGTTCTTTTTCTTTGTGTAAAAAGCAAAAAGTAAAAACAAGGAAGAAAAGAAACAAATTAAAATAAGAAAATAAAAATAAGGAAGCCCACACAAATCTAGCCTCGCAGACTGCCAGTACACACACACTAAAAACAGAATGCAAAATACTCAACAACCCCCTCTCTGTCACATACATACTGAGATAGATAGATAGATAGATAGATAGATAGATAGATAGATAGATAGAGCTAGAGATATAAATATCAGATACATATATAGATAGATAGATATGATAGATGATAGATAGATAGACGATAGATAGGTAGGTAGATAGATAGATAGATGTTAGACATACAGACAGATGGATGGATAGCAAACATCAACACAATAAAATAATGAATCTGAGCCATTTAAAAACTCCCACCTACTAATTTGATATTAAAGTTAAGATTTATAATTAATCTATGTTCCAGAATTCTGGCTTAAACCTGTGCAGGTCTTGTGTGTGCTGCTAAGCCTCTTTGAGTTGTTTCTGGAAGACAGTGCTTGTTGTAGTCATCCATAACTTCTTGCTCTAACACACTTTCTCCTTGCCTGCACAAATGATGTTTTCCTAAGAGACAACTGAAAGAATAATTTTTGGTCATTAGTCTCATTTAGAAAAATCATTAATAGATTATTTTTGTAAATGAGAGATTGGTAAGTATTCTACAAACTGATAAGAGACATGACATTGATTTTCTTCCCACAGTGACAAAACATCACATGTGATGATTGACTGCTATAAAACAATGACTTGTTCAGGTCAGTAAATAGCCATTCAATAGCATTAAACAACATGAAATTTGGTGTGATAACTTCTTTTTACCTTGAGAGAAAAAAATAAAATAACTTTCTTAAGTCTAGAAACTTTCACTTTCCTCTGTTGTTCATTTATATACAGTAATCAATAAAGATGTGAATGCGGTGTGGAAAATAACTTAGTTTTCACTCTTTTGCTTTAAGATTTATTTATTTGTATGTGACTTCACTGTGTTTGGCTTCAGACACACCAGAAGAGGGCATAAGATCCCTTTACAGGTGATTGTGAACCACCATGTGGTTACTGGGAATTGAACTCAGGACCTCTGGAAGAGCAGCCAGTAATCTTAACCGCTGAAATTATCTCTCCAGCCCCACTGTTCACTATTGACATGACTTTTGTCAGTAGTTACAGTACAACTTTAAGCAGCTGTTTTTATACATTAGAAAACCAAACTTCATAATGATATTTGCATGTCCTGACACTAATATTAATGTATTTAATTCTGTGCTTGCTGCTCTTAAATAAACATTGAAATCATAGAGGTAGATTTTACCTTGATAAAAATACTTAATAATTCAGGGTAAAGTAAGCTTATTTCATTTCAGTCAAATCCCTCTATTTTAATATTGTTCAAACTTATGAAGATATGTTTAGGGGAAGGACTATGTGGTGGAATTGAGTTTGTAGATTCCTATCATTGTGAAAGGATTCCAGTAAATAACAACTTAACAAAGAATAGATATATATTGTCTCACACTTTCAGAAATTGTAGTTCATAATCAATGGAACAGAAGACCGTGACCATTTTAATACAGAGTAGTGAAGGATCCTCACTTCACATTGCAGAGTCAGAGAGGAAGGTCACACCAGGATCCCTAAATCACCTTGAAGAGCTTGCCAATGACATAGCATGCTTCCATTCTCACTACTTAAAGTCTTTCTTACCTTCGCAGACTTCTCCTAGTTGGTATGCAAGCCTTCAACATAGAAACTTAGACAAAGATTTTAGATGTCATTGTTAAAAGGTAGAAAGGATTTTCAAGGGAATTGTGACTAGTTGATATATTTTAGCAGGTTTTGTTTGGACTTAAGATTGCTAAGTAGTCTACAAAATTTGTAGAAAGTCATTTACAATGAGAAATGGTTCCTTGATTTGTATTAATTTTCCACTTTCCCATACTTAATTAAATTTAAATAAAATGGAAGCCCTTTATGCCCAAAGTTATCTAAGATTGCATTGTTATATTATGTGCTAAATAATTGAGAATTGAGAACTATTAATCTCAGTAATATTTTTCCAAAGGATACAGAGAAGGCAACTGAAATATCAAAAAATAGTAAATAAACAGGAGAATACAGAACATAGGCATAAATTATTTTTATTGTTGTAGAAGTTGCAAAATACGACCATGTTCTCCTAAGAGTATTACTGTGTATCAAAATTCTTCAATATGGACAGGGTGGCAGAAATCCTTTATTTTTAAGTATATTTTCTTTAAAGAACTTAGAGGAAAAAATGTTCAGAAATGCCCTATAAATTGGAGAAATTGGCCCTGAGATAGCTAAAAAATGTCAATTCTAGGATCCAAGGCTTCTCTTACATTAAAGAACCTTGACCAGTGCAATTCAAAAGAAAAAGTACTAAGGACACTTCTCACCAGACAGGAGGTTAATTTCAAAGGCCATGGAGGTACTGTGTTTCAGTTGTTTCCCTTTAATGCATTTATAGTTTTCTTTATTACCCATTGCTAACTGTTTAATAATTAACAGCAAGTTGCTAACAATAATAATTGTTAGCAAGTTGACTAACAGTAATTCCTGTAAGTGATGATACTTCCATCATCACAGACATCTTAAGATTTTGTCAAACTAACATAGTAATTTGATACATTTTAACTTCAATAGAAGGACCCATTCTGTGTCATAAATAGTTTGTAATATAATTGCAAAATAATATGTTTATTTGAGAATATTTTAGTTATAGCCAGTTTCAGAGATACTCTGAGCATCCCATGCCAGTACATTCAAGACCTTGTATTCTGCAGTATTATAGATGTCTGGGCTTTAAGCTTTGGTGCTCAAGATTTTCTTTTCTTTCAACAATGTATTAGTTAGAGAAGGCAAAAAGGAGATTACTTGATGTAATAGGCAGAACATCCCCTCAAACTGCCCATACCTTAATCCCTGGAACCTGCAAATAGATAGCATTACTGTGCAAAAGGGAATCTGTAGATGTAATTTTATTTATAGGCTTGAAAATGGAGAGATGATCCGGGATGATCCAGATAGCTCTAATTTAATCACATTAGCTCTCAAAATCAGAGAATTTCTACACAGAGACAGAAGAGATGGAGCAAGTCATAGATTCTTAGCACAGGAAAGAAATTTGATGTTCCTGGGCTGACTCAAATGTAAGGTCGTGTTTTCAGGAAAGAGACATGTATAGATTGTTATGAATAGTTTAAATATTCAAAAACTTAAGTCTGTTTGTACCTTATTCAAAGTATCCAGCCTCTTGACTAAGATAGCATACATCACACACTACCCCAGAAAGAAATCCAGCTCACTTGATAACAAGTTAATAATTGTGAGAGATTAAAATATCACAGTCATGTGAGACAACACATACATGATACCAGACACTAATAAAATACTTTTAAGTTCCCTTAATCTGCTAAGAATACTGACACACTAGCTAAGACAGTACTCCAGATATTGTTTGCCTACTAAGTGCTTTCTATTGCAAAGAAATAAGGAAATAATTATAATTAGACACTCACAGGATTCAAACTCATGATTTCCGAAAGGACAGAGGCATGGTAGTACATGCCTTTTAGTTTATTACTTAGAAGACACAGGCAGGTTGAACTCTGAGTTTGAGGCTGCCCTGAAAAACATACAGCCAGTACTATGTAATAGAAAGATGTCTGAAAAAAAAAAGGAAGGAAGAAAGAGAGGGAGGGAGGAAAAAGAAAGAAAAGAAGGAAGTAAGGGAGGGAAGGAGGGAGGGAGGGGGGAGGGAGGGAGGGAGGGAGGGAGGGAGGGAGGGAGGGAGGGAGGGAGGGAGGAAAGAAGGAAAGAAGAAAAAGATAAAAGTAATGGCAAAATAAAAAGTTTCAAATGATTGCATGAAAGGTACCAGATAAATAATTTCTGAAGTCAATTAAGGGCTTAACAGACAGTTAAGCCAATGTGGGCTTTCACTTCTATTCTTCCAGAAACCGAAAAGTATTTTGCAAGCATTAAAATAAATATGTGAAAATAAAACCCAGGAGTGACACAGGGCAAATGCCTTTCATGACAAATTCAAATTTCTCATACAAATGCCGTTAATCACAAATGCTTCTCCATGCTAAAGTTATGATAACAGAAACATGAATTATTTGAAGCATGGGTTCTATTTTTCCTAGAAATTTTCATGTATTGCCATTTAGCCTTTATCTTCAAAAATACCGAATATTAAAATATTTGCACCCAACCAATGGGCAGAAGCTGCTGACTCCTGTGTTTGAATTAGGGAATAGTTGGAAGAAGCTGAGGAGAAGAGCGACCTTGTAGGAGAACCAGCAGTTCCAATTAACCTGGACCCCTGAAATCTCTCTGACACTGGATCACCAACCAGGCAGCATACACCAGCTGATATGGGACCCCCAACACATATACAGCAGACTGGAAGCTCCCTCTGAACCTACACCCAGCTGATACCCTGTTCTGAAAGGTATCTGTACTTCCCCTGAACACCTATGCTCCGGTGCCATTCCCTTCCCCACATCCTGCCTTTTTGTGCTTATAGCCCCTGTGTAAATAAGTAAATTATGATGTGATTTAAATAGCTAAATAAATTTAAAAAGAGGAGAGAGAGACTGGAAGCCCTATGTTGTTTAGAGGTCTGGTGGGATGGGAGGTGGAGAGTGGGCATGGGTGTGTGTGAGGGGACATCTATGGAGACTGGTTGGGATGGAGATATGGGATGAGGAACAGTCAGAGGGTAGACCGGGGGGGGGGGGATAAAATCTAGTGTGTATTAAATTAAAAAAAAAGATTAAATAAAATTAAAAAAGAAAATGTTCTCATTTTCTCCTATTGCAATGAAGGGATTAGGAAAGGTATACTCTAAAGTCAGATTGTATACAAATTAAAATTCTTAGTGTCTACTCTCAGATTTTTTTCTTACTTCTTCTGAAATGCCACTAGTTTTAAACTATATCAGCTGGATGGGATGAAATTATTATATCTCCCACTGGTGTGAGTATGATAATAATATCTGACATTTGGTATATCCCAAATGTTATATTTGCAGCCTGCTGCTATGTAAATATCCCAACTGCAATTAATGCCACTCATTGTCATCGTAGTGCCTTGGCGTGTGAATGTAGCACCAGAAGCTCATTGCTCAGTTTGCCCTTTAATGTCAGGTAAATCACAGTATTACTGAGAAAATAGCTTAGATCAAAGAAAGCCTAAACATTCAAGTCAATTAATTCATGAACTTCAATAGCCAGTAGATGGTGACTCTCTAATTTATTTTCAATTGTGACAGTTGAAGCTGAAAATACATGAGTGGAGAAAACTGTATGTGTGAAGCATTACCTGAAGGAGGAACTGATGTTCACTGCAGCACCAATTCTGCAAACTTCACAAACTCATTCAAAGGTACAGGGAAGATAAATGAACTAGGAAAAATAATGAAAGCAAATCTAAATTAAGACAACTTTGATAAAATTCAAGAATTACTCTTCCCACTGTAATATTTTTAGATTCCGATTTCATGTGTATTAGAGTAGACAGTCTGTTATATTATTCATCAAATGTAGTAAGGATTGAATTAAAATTAATAAGCCATAATATTTCTTATTTGTTTCCTCGTTTTGAATTCTAATACAAAAGCGATGAAATGGACAGCTTCTATAAATAAAACTGGTCATTATTCTTCCATGTTAATGGCAACTTCAGTGTAGGAAATTCTCTACTGTATTACACTAACAACTTAAAATGAAGGTTATATTGCTGTTGTTCTTGTGATAATGATTTTGGCTGCTCATTTCAAATATAAGTTTCACTTAGCTTAAGTTACCAATTGAATCTTTAAAATAAGAATAATATTATCACTTTCATGTTTTCAATTAAAATTACCTCTCTACACATTAGTAAATGTCTACTGTAATAAACATTAGTAGTAAACAGATCTTCTTCTTTTACTATAATTTTGTGGATTCAGTACTTTGCTGTTTGCATTCGTATCTTGCGGAGATAACTCAGTACAGAAAGGAAAAGGTATGCTAAAGGGCTAAGATATCTGCTTTGTGGCATGAAAGAAAAAAGTAGAAAAATCTGGTTTTTAGATGTATTCAAAGGCGTCCTCAAGAGACATGAATGGACTTTTTACGTAGTAGATTAACTTAATTTTAGGCATTCTTTCTGAAGTTGTCATGAATGAGCTTATTTTCCATAGTTTTTGCTCAGTAAATTTATAATTGACATATACCAGCTCTTCATTTAGAAAGAAAAATTTTGTGATATTTTGCTTAGTTTGTCAGTTTGTGATTGTGTGTTTATGTAGTAATTTTTGTGAACATTTAAGTATAGTATCCTGTCATCTGCAAGTATGAAAAACATAACTTTTATTTTTGCTATTCATGTGCCTATTTTATCTTCCTTTTCATATTGTATACATATAACATGTATGTGTATGTATATATACATATATACACAAATTCATAAAACTGAAATATGCACATAAACACATACACACAAATGTATACACTATATATGGATACACATCCACTGCTAAATACTTTCTAAGAAAATTTGTATACTTAATTTGAATAAATACTCAGGATAATATTCTCATTAAATAATTTCTATGTTATACTGGAGAAGCCAATTATTACTGGCTTCAACAATGTACCATTGGCACAGAATGGATATAGTGACATGCTTTCTTGTTTCTCTACATATTGCTTGGATGGATAAGTTACCAGAAATGTGTGAAAGACAAGAAGAAAATGGCACAGATACTATTTTGCCTTGATAAGAAAAATAAAATGAAACAAACAAACAAACAAAAAAGGCAACCAAAGCAGTAAGTGTATGCTTTCATGGTTCTCCTTTCTTGTATATTTTTTTAACCAAGTTTGCCCTTGCCATTGGCTTCCTGAATGCTGTGACAGGCAATTGTTGCCTTCCTCTTGATTTGTGTCTCTAGGGTTGCAGGTTGTGTATCCATCTCCTTCATAAAATTAAAGACTATTAGTCACAATAGAAGATTCTCTTGATACCTCCTTCTTACAACTTTTACTCAATGATACTAATGTTTTACAACATATCCTATGGTTATAAATGCCTTATGAATCTAACCCTAGTCCCTACTTCAGGAGCACAAGCAGCCTTGTTACAACAAATAGAATTCTGGATGCTACACCCTCAGTTCATATGTGTCTCATCATTACACACAGTTTTCTTAAAATATATCTCTCACCATTGCAACATTGCATCAAAACATTAGAATTTTCCGAATTTAGGTCCAAAAAATGTAAGTCATAGGGACAGTTTCTTTACCACTTTCCACGGGAATTAAGAAAATATTATTGAAAAAAAAACAGAAAAGTATTAATGAATCATAATTGATATTCTCAAGACAATGATTCAATGATTTTTCCACCCTGAAAAAGCCAGCAAGTAAATATGTTTTAGTAGGAAAGTTAATGTGGATTATTTGTGTCTGGCAAATGGAATGGGACCATATGGAGCAATGTGTCTTTCTATGCAATTTTGAGTTATTTTTACAAAGTAGATATCCATTCTGCATGTTCTTCTGACAGGAATAGTAGGAGGGGTGTCTCAGTCACAGTCCCACACATATCCTCTGCTTAGAGTGAGGGTGGATGAGAAGGTGGAAGGAAAAAATTTAAGGAGACCCATAGAGAAGCAATGTTAACAGTCCTAAGGGATAAGAGGGTGGCTTAAAAAACTGTCACACGGTGAAAATAGAGAAGATTGGGTGGGTGCAGTGAGAGAATTGACAGTGCATGGTAATTTGGATTTAAATAAAGAGAGATGGAATTCAAATTCTCAAGAGTATTTTTAATGAACAAGATGGGTCAATGAGAAGATGCTGAATATAAAATAATTCAAACTCTGAAGGAATGAAGAAATGAATTTTAACTGGAACTGAAAATCAAAGAAAAAATACAGAAGTAATTATTGTGAATTTCCATTCAGGAAATATATTTGAGGAAGAAAGTAACACTAGATTGAAATTATATTATAATGAGGGATTATTTTAGGTTGGGATAGAATCAAGAAGGAAATAAGCCAATAGAGGGGAAGTAGTTGACACAACAAATAAGTTATAGACCAGCAAGGTTGCCCATGGGAATAGATGAAGGGCTATTCATGAACAATGTCTTCTATTGAGAATCCTCAATAGCAGAATTGGAAATGACTAAGAAGCATTTAAGGAAATGTTCAACATTCCTAGTCATCAGGGAAATGCAAATCAAAACTACTTTGACATTCCACCTTGTATCTATCAGAATGGCTAAGATCAATGTTAAGTGTGACTGTTCATGATTGTGAGGGGGTGAAGCTAGGGAACACTCCTCCATTCCTGATGCAAGTGTAATTTTATATAGCCATTATAGAAATCAATATCACAGTTCCTCAGAAAATTGGGTTTTGATCTATCTCAAGACTCAACTATATCATTATTAGACTTATACACAAAGGATGCTCCATTCAACCACAAGGACTGTTGCCCAACTGTATTCATTGTAGCTTTATTCATAATAGCCAGAAATTGGAGAACTGAGGACTAGATGTTCCTAACTGAAGAATGGATAAAGAAGATATGATACATTTATACAACAAAGTATTACTCAGCTCTGTCTAAATTTCTAGGCAAATCAATGTCACTAAAAAAAAATTAATAGTCATAACTAAGGTAACCCAGACCCATAGAAACAAATAAATACTCACTTAATAATGAATATTAACTATTAAGTGAATGATAATCAATCTACAATCTGCAGACCCAGAGAAGTCAGATATTGTGGAGGGGCCATGAACCTGTCTGGGAAGGGGAAATAAAATAAATTTTGTTGGTGTACTTGAGGAAGGTGGGAATGGGAACTGGAGGGATCAGTTGTGGGGAGATGAAGGTAGAGAATTCTGACAGAAACAGATGGAGTTGGAAGTGTCATCTGGAAACCTAGTTCAGTGTCAACTTCCTGGAATCTGAGGGTGACCCAGTGATTAATGGTAGATATAAGGTTTGGACAGGCCATCTTTTGTGATTTAGCAAGGAATCTGGTGGTATGACTGGGTCACAATTTTTTGAGCTGATGGTAGAGGAAGTCCTCTAGAAATCCCCAAATATCCTAGGCTAATGCTAGGACAGACAGTCACTCTCTGAAAACTGACAGTGGGTCCAACTCCTTAGTACAACATCTGGACAGTTCATTGAATATAGAAATGTAGAGCTGGTGCCTGCATGGAGCCTTTACTCTAAGTTCTACTGCTTTTGCCACATCAAAGCTACTCTACAGACTATGGAACGAGAGACCTGATTCCAACCCAGCTATAAAACCTTCAACCTTCAATCTTTCCCTGCCTACATGATGTGTCCTAGCAATGGTGGCATAGCATTTTTGGATGTGGCCAACCAATATTTAGTTTAACATGAGGCCCAAGAAATGAGAAGAATCCCATGTGCTAAACTGTGTGTATGGCCAGAAACGGAAGATTGGATTTCCCAGAAAACTAGTGTAGACCCAAACCAGACTACCAAAAAACAAAAATAAAGAAACAAAAAAAAAACCAAGGAAATATTTCCTAATATTATTCTGCTGTACTCATAGATTGGTACCTTGTCCAGATGTCATCTGTGAGGCTTTTTCTGGCAGCAGATGGGAAGAGATGCAGAGACTCACAGCCAGACATTGTGCACAAAGAGAGGCTATATCTGAGGTCTGCTTTGGCTTCCTCATCTAGAAGATTGGGAACTCTTCAGAAGGGGATTGTAGGAGTCAGAGGAGATGGAGGACACCAGGAGAATATGGCCCTCCAAATCTAATATGGAGGGCTCATGTAGGTTTACAGAGACTGAGGTGGCAAGCACAGAGCTTACTTGTGTCACCTGCACATATACTTGATTACTTTTGTCTGTTTTTGTGAGACCTTACAGGAGGAGTGGTTGTATCTCTGGCTTTTTTGGCTGTCTTTGCGATTTTTCTCCTCCTTTGAATTGTCTTCTATTGCCTTAATATGAGGGCTTGTGTGTTTGTGTGTGTATGTGTGTGTGTTATTTTGTCTTTTTTCATGGCCATTTCTTGGAGGTCTGCTTTTCCTGAAGAGGAGATAGAAAGGGCATGGATCTGCAGGAGATGTGTGGTAGTGTGGTAGTGTGGGGCATCTGGGAGAAATGAATATGGTCATGGTGTTTTAATTACGAGAAGTATCTAGTTTAACAACAATCATACAAAGAACAAGCCTTCATCTTTGACCTAATAATTCATAATAGGTGTGGCTGTTGTTTGACAACCCTCTAGGCTTGGAAATGCCAAAAACCAATGTGAGAATGTCAACGATGTAAATTTGACCCAATTTTCTCTCTGCAATGATAAAACATAACTGTCTGAATGGTAGTTACTTTTCAGCTAGAGGTAAGTGGGCACATGTCCGATTAGATGAATATTTATTATGCAGCATTTAGGAAAAGCAATATATTAGGAACTGAATTGTAAGGAAATATACACCTCTGATGAAGTATGGCAGACCTGTCATCTCAAGCATCTTACAATGGACAGCTGTAGTAACAATGTGGAAGCTGTGCTGAACAGGCAGCTGCAGTCTAACTGTGTACAGTTGTGACAGGAAAATGTGCTCTTGTATTCTAATAGCATTAGTTAAGGCATTGGTAATCTTGGGGATTTTTAAACATTCTTGTTCCAGTTTATGGTAATTTACAACTAAATATGATATTTTAAGTATTGAACACTGAGTTGGAGTGACTATTATTAATGTTCATGGAGACAGGCATCTGTCTTTATGTGCTTCTAGGTTCTGCTTCCTGTGGCCAAACACTGTCGGACGCTGTAATTGCTTCAAATATTGGACAATAATAGAATAGCTATTGTTGATCTAATGTCAGTTAGCATTGCATGACTCAGGCTCTACAGTGTGCATGAGGGTTTAACAATACTTTCTTGTAGTGTGTTTCTTCACTTTTATGGTCTTCAGACTGGTCTGTATTGAAGAAAGCCTTCATCTTCTCCTTAGGGTATCTCAAAATTACTGGTCAGGGGTATAATAAACAAAATCTGTATTCAAGAGTCACCTCATTTTCTCTGTTTGAGACTAGAGAACACAACACATTACACTTTTCTTTTCTTTTTTTTTTTTGAGATAATGTCACATGTAGTCCTAAATGTCCTCAAAATCAAAATATAGCTGAGAATATCCATGAGATACTGTTCCTCCCATCTCTGTTTTCCAGCTGCTAAGATTACTGTAGTGTGTTACCCTACTTGCCATAGAATATATTTAAACTATTAATTATACCTCAAGAATGTACATATATCTACTACCTACTTCCTTATGAAATTAGCAAAAATATGTTCATTGTTAATTTTGTTGTAATAATCACAATCATATAGAAGACTACTTAGTTTTTTTCAAGTAATACCCCTAACACATATACAATAGCAGAATAACCAGATTACATAACAAGTTTCTGTCTCAGACACTACACTGACAAAATATTAAATATGAATGGAAGTAAAATGTTGTATTCATAAATAAAGATATAAATTTCATATATTTTAATACTAAAAATTTTAATAGAGAAATTCAATGTGGATATCTTAAATGTAATCTTAAATGAGTAAACAGTAAATTTTAAACTTAATTTTTGACTTGAAACTGAAAATACAGAACCTGAAAATAATAGAAGCGAGAAAGCATAGTACTAAAACCATTAAACTAGAATGGGAAAGGTTAGACTGGTATAGAAGAGAGACAAAGAAAGAAAGAGACAATTTTAAAGCTGATGGGCTTTTTGCCCTTTTATAGGAACTTGTTAGGCTGAGTTATTAAAAATTGATGTGCAAAATTTGGAGGCACTAAACTTTAGCTGTAAATTAATTATTCACAATTTACAGAAGGTTCCATTTATGTAACAGGGATCCCAGTTTAATTAAGCGAGGATTTGATATTTTAATGGAGATTAAGACAGTTATTTTTAGACAAAAGTGTTCTTGCTGAGTTAGGAAGGCTTTGGAGACAGTAATTAGCTTTGCCTTCCAAACTGGTGTTGTATTTTCTTAACATGGTAAATCTGCTAGTGACAAATTACTATTGAAGTCTGTCAGACTCATTCTTTCCAGAAAATGAATGTTTTCGTAGATGCAAGTAAATAATTTCCTTGATTTAAAGCAGTTTATGAATAAAGGGATCACAGCCTATCATTCTTCAATATAATAGATGGCATAATGAAAAAGTAAAATAAATGCATATACTCATTAAAATTCTAGTATAGCCAATACTAAGTGATGACCACTCTTGTGTTTTCATTATAAGTACTGTGGTGATTTTAATAGGCTTGACCCAGGGAGTGGCACTATTAGGAGGTTTGACCTTGTTTAGGAAGTGAGACACTGTGATGGTGTGTGAGCTTTGATTGAGACCCTTCTCTGAGTTGCCTGAGAGATTCAGTTTTCTCCTGTTTGCCTTTGGAACAAGATGTAGAATTTTCAGCTCTTCTAGCACCATGCCTGCCTGGATGTTGCTACCCATGCTTCCAGTCATGTAGAAAATGGACTGAACCTCAGAATCAGTCAGCCAGCCCCAATTATATTTTGCACTTATAAGAGTTGCCTTGATCTTGGTGTCTCTTCACAGCAATAAAACCCTAAGATAAGCACCTGTCTCATTTGGCAGATAAGAATTGTCTGAGCAATGCTGTCTCTTAATGGCCTGCTCACTATGTCTTGGCAGTAACAAAAATTCTACCTTTTTCCCTCCCCCAAAAATCTGTTGATAAAAGCAGTAAGAAATTCAATAATCTGGAAAATCAGAATCAGTTAATTTGCTCAATTACGTTTCAGATAAATGAGTATACGGAGACATCTTGTGTTGAGAACTCCCTATTTAGCACTGTGGCACATTTTTTATTTGGTTTATTTGCTGTGTTGCTATCTAATTTCTTGAGTTCTTTATATATTTTGAATGTTAGTCCTCTGTCAGATGTAGTGTTTGCCAAAATCTTTTCCCAATCTACAGGCTTCCATTTTTCCCTATTGATGGTGACTTTAGCCTTGCAACAGCTTTGTAGTTCCATGAGGTTCCATTTATTACTTGTTGTTCTTAGTGCCTGAGCTATTAGTGTTCTGTTCAGGCAGTTGTCCTTTGTGCCAATGTGTTCAAGGCTGTTCCCCAAATTCTCTTATATTATATTTAGTGTATCTGGTTTTATATTAAGGTCTTTGATCCAGTAGGACTTGGGTTTTGTGCAATGAGATACATATGGATCTGTTTGTATTCTTCTACATGCAGATATCTAGTTATACCAATACCATTTATTGAAGATGCTTTCATTTTTCCAATTTATAATTTTGACCTTTTTTGTCAAATATCAAGCGTCCATAGTTATGTGGGTTTCTTTCTATGTCTTTGATTCTATTTCACTGATGAATGCTAATACCATGTGCTTTTAAAATACTATTAGCCCATAGTATAGCTTAAAATCAGGAAAGGTGTTATCCTCAGACGTTCTTTTATTGTAAAGGATTGTTTTAGCAATCCTAGGTTTTATGTTCTTCCATATGAAGTTGAGACTTGTTTATCCATGATCTATAAAAAACTGTGTAGGAATTTTGATGGGAGTATCATTGAGCCTGTAGAATGCTTTTGGTAAGATGGCCATTTTTACTATGTTAATCCAGTCAATCCATGAGCATGAAATATCTCTCCCTCTTCTGAATCCTTCCTCAATTTCTTTTTTTCAGAGACATGAAATTCTCATCATACATATCTTTCACTTACTTGTCTAGAGATAGACTAAATACTTTATATTATTTGTGGTTATTGTAAATGGTGTTATTTCCCTAATTTCTTTCTCAGTTCATTTATCATTTGTATAAAAGAGGGTTACTGACATTTTGATTTAATTTGAGTCCAGGCACTTTGCTGAAGGTATTTATCAGCTATAGGACTTCTTTGGTAGAATTTTTGGGTTCACTTATTTGTAGTATTATATCATCTGTGGATAGTGATGTTTTGACATCTTCCTTTCTAATTTATCTCCATTAGTTGTCTTATTGCTTGAGCTAGAACTTCAAGCCCTAGGTTGAAGAGATAGGGAGAGAGCAGGGAAATTTGTCTTGTCCCTGATTTTAGTGGAATTGCTTTATGTTTCTGTCTATTTAATTTAATGTTAACTATTTGCGTGCTGTATATTGCTTTTATAAATGATAGGAAGGTATATTGTGTTTGTGATTACTCAAAGACTTTTAACATGAAGGAGTGGTGGATTTTGTCAAACTTTTTCAGCATCTAATAAAATTAACATTTCTTTTTGTTTTAGTTTATTTACATGGTGGATTACTTTGATGGAGTTTTGTATATTGAACTATCTCTTCCTCCCTGCGATGAAGCCTATTTGATCATGGTGGATGGTATTTTTATATGTTCTTGGATTCAGTTTGTGAGTATTTTATGATTTTTGCATCAATTTTCATAATTGGTCTGATTTTCACAGTTGTCTTGCTTGGTTGAGCTTTTGTGTCATTTGGTATGAATTTGGCAATATTCATTCTGTTTCTACTCTGTGAAGTAGCTTCGAGGAGTGTTGGTAGTAGTTCTTTGAATGCCTGGTAAAATTCTGAGCTATACCCTCTGTCCATGGCCATTTTTTTTTTTTTTTTTTTAGAAAGAGAATTTTTTTTTTATGACTACTTCTTTTCCCTTAGGTGTTGTTGGATTAATTAAATAATTTACCTGATTTTGAAATCTATCTAGAAAATCATCCATTTCATTTATATTTTCCAAATTTTTTTGGAATACAGGCTTTTTGAAGTAAAAACTAATGATTCCTTGAATTTCTGAAGTTTCTGTTATTATGACTCTACCTTTATTCCTGATTTTGTTAATTTTGATACTTGTTGTAGTAATTTTTTTAAAAATCAGCCTCTGGCCAAGCCGACTATCTAAGCTGCAGCAGCTCTGACTAGCTCAGCCGCCATGTTTCTCGAACAGGGTCCACGTGCATGGTGCAGCTAGAAATGGCCCCACCAGAAACACCAGCCCTGCCACCCACCCACGAGACATCAGCATGGGAGATGGCTCTGCCAATCTTCAATGTTGTGTCCTCAAGGCTGGGCATTGCACAGACCATCTCACCATCCACGTGGGACTGGTAGAAAAAATGAGACTCTAAAGCTTAAAGATTAATCAAAGGCTTTATATGTTTGGTAAAGCTCAATAACAATATGCCCATACAGAGAGTTGTTTTCCAATTAGCTAACCTAAATAAAAGTAGTTACCCACACCGCTCTCCATACCTGTGTGGCTTTCCATCCTCCTACATCTCTGCTCTCTCTCTCTCTCCTCTTCTTCCTTTTTCCTCTTCCTTTCCTAACTCCTCCCACCATAGCTCCTCCTACATATTACCCTTTCTGTTAAAATAAAAAAAAAATAATAAAAATAAAAAACTTTCTCTCAAAATACAATTAGAGCATAACTATACCAATTTGTATCAGTAAGGTACAAGATAGACCTAATACCCAGTCCATGATTTTGTTGACTAAACAGAATCTCTGTCATCTCTCCTAACTAAAAGACTTAGTTCTAAACCTGGCTTATGTCCTGTCTTTAGAATGAATGTCAGCTGAAGACCATCCTCTCAAATCTGTTCTCTCAAAGTAAATAGCCTGGGCTGGCTATGAGACTGTAAGTCTTCAACCCCACCAGAATTCCAGAATGACTGAATTAGCTGAAATTATGGGAAGCACAAAGCATAGCTTCTCAAACTTAGCCAATTTTTAGAGACCGCTGAACACATGGACAGCCCCTAAACCTCAAAACGTTGAAGGACCTGATCTTCTGCATTCTGGCCCAGGATCACCTGACAGACCTAGTAATGCAGAATTATTAAGGGCTGATTACTCTGTCTTGGCAGATATAATCAGTCGACTATTCTGCAAGTGTGTCCTTTTCTGGACAGTAATTTGTCTGTAGATGAAAAGAGGCAATTTTTGCCTAGTGTCTGGTTTACCACAACTGGAGTAACTCCAAAGATGCTCAATTTCTTCTTAGAATCCAAGACAAGGAAGCTGTCAGGAGTAGAGAGGTCTCTAATCAAAAAGAACATTAATACAGTAATGTCTGTAATGTCAATTCTGTGGACTTCTGACGTTTTGAAAACCAACTATCCATGTAAGGCAATCTGGACTGTTGTTCATTAACTCCTCTCAGCTATTTCTAATTAAAATATAGAAAACACCCTAGCAATAAACTCAGAGCCATGAATTTGCTATAGGCCCTTAACTCACAGGCTAACCATCTCAAATCAATTAAAAAAAATTAAAGAGGAACTGGGTCTAAGCCTTCTACTCCTAAATGTGTTATATAGGCACAATGCCTATGAGAGTAACAATAATATTAATCTCACTTTTATATCAATAAGAAACTCATACCAATGAAAACCTTAAATTTGAAATCAAAATAAATTTTGTACCATTTAAGAAATTATAACTTCAGCTTAATAACAATTATACAGATTTCTGCCAGTAGGTTATGGCTATGCAATAGATCCTAGCTGATACTGTCTCTCTCTGTGTCTTTTAGTTTAGTTTGGTTAAGGGTTTTTTGATTTTCTTAAAAAAAAAAAAAAAAACAGCTATTCATTTATCTCATTGTATTTTTTGTATTTTTTTTTTGCTGCTAATTTATTGATAATAAGTGGGTATATAATTATATAATAGATATGTATATGACAGATAGATGATAGATATACAGACAGAATAATATGTTTTTATCATACATCTGTAGACGAATGGGGTCTTGGATTGATTCTATAATCTTACTGTGTGGAAATGCTTCATACTTTGTATGAAGTTGTGTCAGTTGTACACTGAATTATTTAATAGTAACATTACTCAAAATGGATCATCAGTCACATAAAATATGATCCTAAAACTGAAGACAATTATCTAGGCTAGATAAAATCTCTTCTTCCCAATGTTCTAGTTCACAATCTCTTCAAACTTTAACTGTCAGTTATTTAATCCGTATTGAAATCCTGACATCCCTACTAGTTAGGATTTCTGAGATTTGTCTTCACATTGTTCTGTGGCTGATATTTATTGCAGGCTTCCCCTATAGTTACTGTATGCCTTATATCTGCAAAAAGACTCACCACTTCAGTTTAAAGGAAGTGAACTACAATAGGGAACATATGCTTAGGGCACAAGGTGAAACCCTTTTAAATGGAACATCCTTTCTTCTCTAGACAGGGAACAATATCACTCTTCTTCAAGCCCCCTCATGACTCATAGAAACCTAGAAGACATTATAACTCATTTGTTTTCTGAACCATCTCACAATTTTCTCACTACCAATGTGCTCATCTACAGAATAATATTTATATTTTCTATAACTCTTATTATAAAATAGCAAAATTGCCTACAAAGGTCTCTTTCTTACAAGGAAATAATATTTCTTTCAGTTTAATGCAGCTGGAAGAGGAATATCTAAGTTTCAAAAAGATTTTTGTCCACAATATTTTGCATACACATTTCACACATCCATATTTAATTTTTCTCTACTAAAAAATTCAATATATTTAAGAATTGGAAATGAATACATCTCATTACTTTTTGTTCTAAAATTTAAAATTTTTATTAATTTGAAAGTTAATGCAAAGATCAGCT